>OY740716.1:255781413-256379005 GCA_963513945.1 Hydrotaea diabolus
CACCATGACAATGCGAGCTCTCACACATCGGCTCAAGCCAGCGCCTTTTTGACCGGTCACAACGTCGAATTTATGGGTCATCAGCCGTACAGCCCTGCCTTGGCACCCAATGACTTCTTTTTATTTCCGAATATCAAGAAAACAATGCGTGGTCAACGATTTTCGTTGCCAGAAGATGCTGTTGAAGCGTTCCAAAAGCATGTGTTGGAGGTGTCTCAATCGGAGTGGAAAACGTGCTTCGACAATTGGTTTGAGCGCATGCAAAAGTGTATAAAACATGCTGAAGAATACTTTGAAAATTAATAATAAAACTATTTTGGATGATAAATATTCGCATTTTCATTATTAGGCCAGAAATATATTTAGCAGCCCTCGTATTACTTAAATATGATCGATACTTGCTTCGACAAGTATTTCGTATATGGCTAATTCATTTTATAGAGACACGTTTACGTTGCTTAGAAATGCAGCTTTTATTCGAAAAGTACCAATATGTAAAAGGAGAAAAAAATGCTCTTAAAGGATGGCTTAATGAACTATGCCACTGCATCAACGTACTTGTAAAAGACATTACCCACCCACACCATTGTATGCCCCCAGCAAAGCTTATTTCGCTCAGTGCATTTGCATATCTGTGTTTGTGTGTGGGTACTAAAACATATACACACTCACACGCATATTTGTAACTGCATTTGCACTTCACATACAGCCAGGCAGACAGACAGATTTGTATAAGAAGGACGAAAACACAGCAAAAACTGAACTTAAACTATTGCAGTCTGAACAATAATAATGCAGCAGTTTGTTTGTTGAAGATTTCAAGGCTACTTTTACAGATGTATGTTATGTTTGTTGAAGGATTATATACAGACTGTGTACGAGTACTTATATAAATATATAAATGAATGCATGTACCAGTATATATTATATATATAAACCTGCCATCGTTGCGCACAAACGCCAAACAACGCCTATATAACTGCATGTGTTGGCAATATATAATATGCAATTCTATACATAGGCCGGTCCGGAAGTCGATAAGCCAAATGCACTAAATTTCAGTGTGATTTTTGTGTAAGTCATGTTCCATCTACAAGTATACTTTATTTTTAAGAATTGAATAAAATGTTAAAAACTTAAATTAAGACACCCAATTTTACGTACTTTAAAGTGGCCTATCTTATCAACCCAATTTCTCAAGACCACTTTGGCTTAGCTTTTATGAGTTCAAGGGACTACGAATAATTTTGTATTTTAGTCATGCAAAATATTAGTTGTTTGTTCAGCACAGCGAATGTTAAACTAATAGATTTTTCCTTGATCTAAACAGACAATTGTAGTCCCCTACCATTAGAATAAAACAGAACATTTTGTTGGTCGAAATGAACTAAATGGGCTGATGATGCACCGTTCAAAAATCCTTACTTCAAACGCTTGTCTGCGAACTGGTAAATTTGTGTTATCGAAGATGATCAGCTACGTCCGACGCACAGTGGTTCTGAATCTTTTTTTACTGGCCTAACTTCTGTAACTTTTGAACCGATAGAGATATTTTATTTCTCTAGATTTTCTCCTCACGCAGAAAAAAAGTATAATTGTGGTGACAATATTCGAAGAGGATAATACAATTGTTGGCTGTATAGTTGTGCTACAACAAAATTATGATCCCTACAATATAAGTATGATTCAAATGCAACCATCACAACCATTCTATGATCCTTTCAACAAAAGTATGATTTGCACATAACCATACTATGATCCCCACAACCATAGTATCATTCACACTCAACTATACTATGATCCCCACAACCATATTATGGTCCTCCCAACCATAGTATGTTTCACATACAACCATAGTATGATCCTCACAACCATAGTATGATTCACGCGTAACCATGTTATGATCTCTACAACCATAAAATGATCACAAATATAAGTATACTATTATGATCCCCAATATTATTTATTAGAATTAGGTTAAGTTGTCAACATTAGATTTGAATTATGAAAATTATTTAAAAATACATTTAATTCAAAATTATAGCAGTGATTTATTTAACAGTAGAAAAAATTAGTTTAAAAAAACATAAGCGTTTTTGTTAAAAATATTTCAGTTACACAAAGCAAAAGCAGTGTGTTTGAAAATATTAAATTTCCATATTAAAAGTACTATCGTACAATTACATAAGATCCGTAACAATAACATTGTTCTAAAAAGCATTTTTAAATGAGGAAAAATTACAATCATACAGTATAATTGCCGTAATCATTTATTGTTAACATAAAACACAAATAATAATACTTTTGTATTTCATTATTAAATTTGGCAACAATACTATTGTTACATTTCAACAAAATTAATATTGCGGCAATCATACTATTGTTAAAATTAAATTCAGTAAACAATACTATGGTTGTGACGAACATATTTTTATTGCGGAGAACATATTATTATTGCCGTGACCATATAGTAACCATGTTTTTTCTCTGCGTGCAGTTTCAATTTTAATAAAATCGGTTCATTAGCTATTAAGGAATTCAAGGATAAAGTTGTAATTTTGATTTCGTATTCATTAGTTGTTAAAAGGTTGTTCGTAGATAAATGAATCATTTTTATAATAAATTTTGATAAACATAGAAGAAGAAGAATTTAGCCAAAAAAAATTTTTTCCACGATATTTTTAAATAAAAAACGAAGTTTCGAACTTTCTTTATGTTGCGAACTTTCTTAATGTTGATTTTGTTTTTTATTTGAACAACATTAAGGGAAAAAATTTTTTAACTTATAAAGGGTGATCCATCTATGTGTATGTTTTCAGAACAAAAAAAATATAAAAATTCAAATCAAGTGTGGAATCTTTATTGGTAATTTGAAAGGACATTTTATGGCATTAATTTTGGGAAAATAATTACCTTCAAATTTTGGCAACTGTATTATGGAAATGAGCGTTCGGCGAGAAACGGAAAGATCCGCTGTTTTTGACCAAAATTTTGAGGCCCATTTCTGGCTCAACGGCAAAGTCAATAAACAAAATTGCCGCATTTGGGCTGAAGAGCAACAATAAGAGGTTCAAGAGGTGCCATTGCACCCAGAGAAAACCACGATTTGGTGCGGTTTATAAGCTGGTGGAATCATCGGTGCTTATCTTTTCAAAAATGATGATGGCCGGAACGTAATGGCGCTATAGCGCCATGATATCGATCTTTATGCTACCTGAAATTGAAGCCCGTAATCTTGACGAAATTTGGTTTCAATAGGACGGAGCCACTTGCCAAACAGCTGCTCAAACAATGGATCTATTGAGAGGTCATTTTGAAAAGCAGCTAATGTCACGTTTTGGACATGTGAGTTGGCCGCCTAGATCGAGTGATATTACACCTTTTAACATTGTCTATGCTGAAAAACCAACTACGATTCAGGTTTTGGAAGCCAACATTACGCGTGTCATTAAAGCCATACCGGTCGAAATGCTCGAACGAGTCATCCAAAATTGGACCCTCAGAATGGAAACTCTGAGGCGTAGTTGCCAATATTTGAAGAAAATTATATTCAAAAAATAAATGACAAAAAATGTCCTTTCAAATTACCAATAAAGATTCCACACTTGATTTGAATTTTTATATCTTTTTTTTGTTTTGAAAAAATACCTCTATATGGATCACCCAATATATAACAACGGTAGTAATTATAATTTTTATTAGTTCGGTTGGACAATTGCCTGCACAGCACGGCACAAAAGTTGACATAGTTAACTAAACTCTTTTAACAACACACACGTTGTAAAAGAAATCTATTGATGGCTCTCGATGTGGAGTCTCTTTAGAGGTGGCAAGAGTGAGTTGTATTTTCGTGGGCAATTGTGTGAATAAAACTTGAAAAGTAAGGTTTACAACAGTAGTTCTCATTCGTTCGGGGAGAGCCTGGCCTTATAGAGTTCGGTTTTACTTTCAACAATTGCAGCAAGGCTTTCTGAAGAGGGTTGTCACGGACCCGAAATCAAGATAAAAGTAGTGTGCAGCCACGAAAATCAATGTCACTCTGTCATTTTGTTAAAAAGATGTCTTCTATTTAAATATAGAAGCAAGAGGTCTTGAGCCGGTTTAATCCCTGTTCAATGTGTAAAAGCAACAGACCGAAATAAAACTAACGAGCTAAATATTCCAAATTTAGTTCCGCATTATTTCTGTTCGGTAGCAGCCCTTTTGCTTCTGCATCTAAGTCCTGATGTTCTATAAGTACTTTCCAATAATTTCGAATGCTAGAGTTGAGCGAATCTGATGTTGCCAACAAAATATAATTGTGGTCTTTTTAAAATCTGTAATCCTTATTTCTTTTTCCTGGGCTTCCCCTAATAGATCTTCAAACCAGTTTACAAAGGTGCTTTAAAATCTTTAATTTACTTCATCCAACTTCTTTGTAGCGGTTAATTAAGTTTTTTTTCTATTTAATACAGTTTATTTAATAGCATGTAGATTGGTCTTGTTATTAACATACGTATTAAATTAACCTTTTCTTCTTAAGCATTATTTATGATTTTAGTGTTAACTATAGTAGAAGGTTACACATAAGTTTAGCTAGAGAAAGCAAAATTTACAAAAACTGTACTTAGAGATTTTATATCTTAATCTAAGTAGTAAAACCTAACAATCAACTAATCGTAATCTTAATCTAAATTACATCCAGAGAAGCCCTCTAATATGGTTGTAATCCGAATGTTGACATTTAATCATTAAGCTAATTGTAAGTCGTTTCAACCTATTCAAAACCAATTCCACTTCAGCGCAATCGTGGAGTCGTCGTGTTGAATAATGCCACGGAAGGCTATAAATCAGCTTCAGAATATGCTATTTGCAGCTTCGTAATATGAGTAGCGACTGTCGTACTCCAAGCAGGTGCCCCGTAGAATAGGACCGATTGAAATATCGCTTTGAATATAACCATCTTATTTGGTATGTTCAGTTGAGATTTCCTGTTAATTAACGGGTACATAAGGCGAATTAGATGGTTCAATTTGTTCAAGATGCTTTCTATATGGGGTTTAAATTTCATCTTTGGGTCTAAAGTCACACCAAGGTATTTCACATGTTCCTCCCATTTTATTTTGCAATTATTAAATCGTATGCAGCTTTGAGGGACTTATATGGATTTTCGTCTTCTAGTGAATAATTAAGTTTTTGATGAAGACATTTATTATATTTTGCAATTCCAATTGTGTTTCGGCGAAACAATTTCCTCCTTCTTGTTTCTAAAATACTCCTTTTTAATATTCTATAATTTGATTTGATTGTTTCTGCTTAGAAATATTTTTGCAACTGAGATTGTATTTGAATACCTCCGACTTTTATCCTTCTATTACGTTAATTTTGACATGCTGTGTTTACAGATAGGATAAACATAGGCGAAATAAAAAAGGTCTGAAAAACTAAAAGGGGTTAAATCGACATAAAAATACTTTAAAAATCTTACAAATATTCCACTGCGCATACGGCAAGAGCCACAACGGAACTTTTTTGCTATCTTCAGTCTTATTTGGGTCACCCAGTTCATAATTGTACACTTAATTACTTAAAGTATTTCCTTGGCGTTCTCCTACTTCTCATATTAATCAAATGTTTTTATTTGTACTTTGCAGGTACTTATTCAATTGAAATCGGTAAGCTAAGTTTTAAAAATTTGTACATATTTATAATTTATTAATTATATAAGAAATTTTTAATAAATATAAGAAAATGTGTCGGATATGTTCTTAATTTTCAAAAGTGGGTCAAAAGGGAAGATTTTTTGTGAAATCACATCCAATAAGCAGACTCGCAAAAATATTAATGGAATTTTTCATTTTCATTTGTGGGGTTCATCGAACGTTTCCAAAACTGAAAAATGTGACTCCACGATTAATGGCAAGTTACTCCAGAAGCCACATATTTACTACGAGTACCAATAACACAAGCTAACTCTGGATTGGATTAATATAATTATTCTAATCTTCGATGTTTCATAGGATGTACCTTCACCAACAGATTCGCAAAAATATTAATGGAATTTTTCATTTTTATTTGTGGGGTTCAGCGAACGTTTCCAAAACTGAAAAATGTGTCTCCCCGATTAATGGAAAGTTACTCCAGAAGCCACATATTTACTACGAGTACCAATAAAACAAGCTAACTCTGGATTGGATAAGAATAATTATTCTAATCTTTGATGTTTCATAGGTGTACCTTCATCAGGGTCGTATTCTTAGAAGAAATGCATGAATGTAGCAGTGGCGGTTGTACTTAGTAGGGACATAAATACTGTTACAACATTGAAAACACCCACTTCAATAGTAGAACTGAACATACACCGTTAATGTCAAATGGGTTTTGAAAGCTAACCTCAATAGCGTTAGTCTGTAACGGGATTTTAAAATTTTTTCAACTTGAATTATGGAGTGGTGGTCAGATAATGAGAACCGTATCGCTGTAATAGCGCTTTTCAAGTGTGAAATGAAAAAAAAAAACGATATTTTCAAAACACTCCGGCCACTAGGGATTAACCGCATGTTCGTCTGCCTATGCATAAAACTGTTTAAGGAGACTGGAGATGTAAAAGACCGCCACCGGTCGGGCCACCCACGCTCTGTTCGAACACCGCATGTCATCAAAGCCGTTCAATCAAGAATTCACAGAAATCCGCTCCGAAAACAGGAAATCATGGCCCGTGAGATGAATATCACGCAAAAGTCCATGAGTCGAATCATTAAAAAAGGCTTGGGACTTGGGGCTTTCAAACGACATACCGGACATTTATTGACTGCGCCCTTAAAAAAATAGGATTGAAAAATGCAAACGTCTTTTGGTGAAGCACTCTGATAAATTGCACAGAACAATTTTGTTCACGATGAAAAAATGTTTACCGTTCAGGAAAAATTTAATAATCAAAATTATAGAGTGTATGCGCGATCATCTAAGGAAGCTTCTTAATGATCCCAAGGGTGGAAAAGGGTCATCACCCAGCTTCAGTCATGGTTTGGTGGGGTGACTCTTATGATGGGGCCACTGCATTTCCTGCATTTTTGCGAACAAGGAGTCAAAACATCGGCAAAAGTTTACCAAGAAACCGTTTTGGAAGCTGTTGTAAAGACTCTTAACAATTCCCTGTTCCAATACCAGCCCTGGACTTTTCAGCAGGATTCTGCGCAGGCCCATAAAGATAAATCGTCCCAGTGCTGGCTTCGAAACAATTTGCCAGCGTTCATGTCCTCTGAAGAATGGCCCTCAAGCAGTCAGATTTGAACCGATTGGATTACAAATTGTGGACGGTTTTAGAGGACAAGGTTTGTCACAAGAGATAACCCAACATTGGATCTTTTAAGACTGCTTTGGTTCGAGCTGTCGCCAATTTTCCAATGGACGAGGTTCGTGCAGTTGTTGACGATTGGCCAGTGCGACTTAAGGCGTGTGTAAAGGCAAAAGGCGGACATTTCGAATAAGTAGATTCTTTTTGGATACAACATACATCAATAAATATATTAAAAAGTATTTGGTCCAAAAACATTCAGTACTTTTTATTTTACAAAATAAAAAGTGTGTAACAGTATTTATGTCCCTACTTAGTAGTACTGATATCTGTTTGAAGATCAATACTTCGGTATGTTGGTACTGGAACGAATTCTGAGTGCGGTAATGGTAATTGGACTTTTGGCACTGCTACATAAGTTTTATTCTTTAATTTCCTTCTATTCAAGGTTTTATGGTAGTTGATACATCCATAGCAATTTTCTTCTTAATGCGGGCTGTTGTGTAACCACATCATTAGTATACCAAATAACATAGCCTTCTTCTTTTCACTTTTCCATTGCATAAGAGTTGAATAGCAATTAAAGCAAACCTTTTTAGGGCATAGTTTACTTCAGTGATGAACTCATGCGAGAAATATTGTTTATAGGCTTCCAAAAAAAAATCACTCGCATTGCCACATTTTTCATCGCTTGCTATGAAACGTCCACAAACATTGCAAAAATGGTCCATTTTACATTTAGTTCCGACATTTGTAATACAATATATTATACAATGTTTTTTTGTTATTTTTATGAAACCGATGCACTTAAATTAAATCACTCACAAAATGAAATAAGTTCCAAAAAAAATGAATAGCATATTGTAGCACGACCGAGCGAAAATTAAAAGATATCAGCTTCGGCTGAGTTTCGAGTCTTAACTGAATCTTTATTTTTGAAATTAGTTCGCTTGTGTGAAATAAAAAAATCGCTACCTGTGGTGGTTGAAAACAAAAAAGTTGTTTTACAAATTTCTTATTCTTGGAACTTCCCTTGTTAATTACTTCTATCTCATTTTCTTTTTTGATGTTTCTTCAAAAACAACACTGAACAATATTGATACATAAAAAATTAAAAGTAAATTAATATTAATCTGGAAAACGCAAGTTTTGTATTATGATTATTTTCTTCTCAAATTAAATTTATTGAAGAAACTGAGAAGCACATTATAGATCAAACAGAAAGCAAAAACGACTTAGTTTTGTGGAAATTATTTTCAAAAAGCATGAAAAAAATAAATTTTCCAACATTTTGCTTCATAAGAACCACAAAAAATTTCTAAATCAATTTTTTAAAAAAATTTAATTGTTGGACTGGTCTCTAGAAATAGTTTGGCTTTTACAGGTTGAAAAAATATCAATTAGTCGACGAGTTATAGCCAAAAACCCATATAAACCATATGCTGAAAATCGGCATTTGACTGCAAAGTTCGAAAGTCGATTAAAAAAAATCGAACTAACATAAACAAACGCCGCGATACGGGTCTTCTAATTTAGCCTATATTTTCAGCCCTCACTTTCCGAATTGGCCTTACTTTTGCTAACCTGAATTTGTTCCACAGTGTAATCACAAGCCTAGTTTTTCAGCTGAATTCAATACACACTCCGTTTTTATACCCTCATCACACTGTGGTGCAGGGATATTATGAGTCTGAAAGTCGCCCAGAAAAAAGTATGAGTAATTTGGATTTTCTCCGTAAAACCGTGCACCTTTTTGTGTAATCAAAGTCAAGGTCACAAAAATAGCCGATCTCGATTAAACCTTCCGCATTATTTTCATTTTGGATAATGTCGGTTGGCATTGAAATTGGGAGAAATCGGCCAAACTTCTGTCATAGTTTGCCAACCTAAGAACATTTCATAAAATATAAAATTGCTTTGTGACCTACTTTATTGTACATAGGTTAGATATTTCTAAGAATATTTCACATTGGTTTAAATGTTGATATAGCTTCATCTGCCGACTTGGGTCTAAAACACCTAATAGCGGCAAATTGCATCAGTACAAAGGAGTACCACGAAAAATATATATAAGCACTATAAAGTATAAAGCGTCTGTTGAAGGTATCATAAAGTCGGCCTTGCCCGACTTACGACTTCATTACTGGTTTCAGATTGATTCCAGTTTTCAAGATATTGTATAAAATAACTTTTTAGAATTTCTTATAGTTAATGTCGTTTTTTTTCAATGAAAAGTGATCACTTTGTAAGGAAGATCAGTCTACGAGAACCGTTTGTAATTCTTGAGATCTGTTGCACGCATTAGAACTTGAGCAGTAGTCGGTCATCATGCCATCGCCCCAAAAATTCTTGATATCGTCTTAAAAATTTTGCCAAATTTGAGTATACTCAGTAGGGACATAAATACTGTTACACACGTTCTATGCTGTAGAATAAAAAGGACTGAATGTTTTTGGAGCAAATATTTTTTAATATATTTATTGATGTATATTGTATCCAAAAAGAATCTACTTTTTCGAAATTTCCGCCTTTAGCCTTTACATGCGCCTTAAGTCGCACTGGCCAATCGTCAATAGCTGCACGAACCACGTCGATTGAAAAATTGGCCACAGCTCGAACCAATACAGTCTTAAGAGATACAATGTTGGGTATCTTTTGTGACAAACCTTTCCTCTAAATCGAATGGGTTTAAATCTGGACTGCCTGAGGGATATTCTTCAGAGGAAATGAACGCTGGCAAATTGTTTCGAAGCCAGGCCTGGGACGTTTTAGCCTTATGGGCCAGCGCAGAATCCTGCTGGTTTTGGAACAAGAAATTGTTAAGAGGCTTCACAACAGCTTCCATAACGGTTTCTTGGTAAACTTTGGGCGATGTTTTGACTCCTTGTTCGCAGAAATGCAGGTCAGTGACCCCATCGTAAGAGACACCCCACCAAACTACGAGTATGACTGAAGCTGGGTGATGACCCTTTTCCACCCTTGGGATCAGTTCAGATGCTTCCTTAGATCGCGCATACACTATAATTTTGCTTATTAAATTTTTCCTGGACGGTAAAAAAATTTTCTTCGGTTAACAAAATTTTTCTGTGCAAATTATCAGCGTGCTTCACCTAAAGTCGTTTGCATTTTTCAATGGCGGTACGAACTAAGTCCCCAATGAACTAAGTCCCCAAAACGAAAATGAACTAACCCCCCAAAATTGGGGATTTATTTCATAATGAAATAAATCCCCAATTTAGAAAATGAAATAAACCCCCAATGAAATGAAATAAATCCCCAAAATAAAAATGAACTAACTCCCCATTTTCTGGGGAGTTAGTTCATAATGAATTTATTCTGCATTTTTAAAATGAAATAAGTCCCCATTTTTTTGATATATTTTATTAATATATTATAACTGAGCAACAGAGACATATTCGATAATAACAAATTAAAAAAAAACAGTTCATATTAATATCTATCTAATTACGAGAAAAAAAACTTAAACATATACTTGCATGGTGTCTTCCACTATTTGGCGGCAATATGGGCAACAATTATTTTGCAACCCTTTTGAAATTGAATCTGCCTGTAGTTTGAGAATGCAGTCATCGCAAATCTTTAGATGTTTGCAAGGAAGAAGGACAATGTTTGCAGTCTTAGCTTGACAAATAATGCATTCGGTGTCATTGTTGCGAGTTGATTGTTCTTCAAGTTCTTCTGGCATTTCATCTTCGGATGACTCTTCTTCAAAAATATTCAGCTTTGGGACCATATCCACACATATTTAATTTTTTTCATAAACCATTCGTGAAAGAAATGTGGCCACTGTTATTTTTCCTTCATCCAGAAGTAAAGTTGCCTCCCTAATTTTATTGTTCTTTTCCACACTGTCCTTTCTTTTTCGCTAGGGATCCTCCACTTTCGCATAATATGGAAAAACGTCTGCTTTTGAAAAATTCTTCTTCTTGAATTATTCGGACGAATTTAAAGAAGTGCCCATTTTTTCCAGCTGACCGACCAAGAATGCCATTATAAGCCTCGACGGCACCGGTCGTTCTAGTAACCTGTTTATGCACTGAGAACTTTTTGCAGCCAATCTAATAAATGAAATGCATGCATTTTAAGATTATTAAAAAACAAATTTATACTATATATTACTACCTTGTTAATTCATTGGCTTTCAAAATACTTTAAAAATGGGAAAAATAAGCCATCGCTATCCATCAAAAATATTTGCGATTTTATTTCATTAAATGAACACCGTATTAAGTCTGCTGGTAATAACGGAAGGGCCAGAATTTTATGGTAAAGCAGGGACGCACTCTTTGATGATCTTATGTACTCCAATAACGTTTTATGCTTACACATATTCCGTCTAACAGCCTGGCAAAAATGGAACCTGAAAAAAATTAATATATAGTTGCCAATACTTTTAATACTTTTGTTTAACGAATTTAATTTATCATAACGTATTACACTCAAACGGAATAGCTATTTATGCACCAGCATTTTATAGTTAATAATTAATAAAAAAAAACTATTAATTTATTAACTATAAAATGCTGGTGCATAAATAGCTATTCCGTTTGAGTGTACTACGTTATGATAAATTAAATTAATTAAACAAAAGTATTAAAAGTATTGGCAATTTAAATTCTCGGAAAAAACTTAAAATAATTTCACATTTTTAATATGTACATACGTACCAGCATCCAACTATCTTTGCTCGAGGAAAAACCAAGTTAACAGCTTTTCGTAATCCTTGTTCATAATCGGTTATGAATGTTGATGGATCTGAATCAAATATATTTTCTTTAATATATATTAGCAATTTATTATAAATTTCATTGGTTTTTTTATCCATAAATATTTTTATCCATCAATATTTTTGCAAAATCAATGTTTTTCGTTTCATCCTGATTGCTGAATTAAAATGTTAGTAAAAATTTAAAATTTTATCACTTTTTTACTTACCTTTCACAAGTCCTGCGAAATGCTCTTCTAATAGAACTTAAATTTGTCTTACTGCCTCCTAGACTCCCTGACATGTCCACACAATCCTTCTTAATTGTAGTTAAAGCCTTTAACTCTTTGTAGGCTTCCTCCTCATTTTCGTGGTTATGCTCCACAAATTTTTTTGCTGGAACCAAATTTCCATCAGGAAGTAGATTCATCCTAGCTTTGCAAGTTTTTTTTCGGCATTCATATTTAATTACATTTTTATACGTAGACTTTTTCATATATATCATTTTTTGATCGAAATGGTACAAAAGCTCACTATTTCTGCGATTTCCAGAGATAATTTCAAAACTCATCTTGTTTTTTTTACTTTTAATGTTCACTCCACGACGTAATAGCACAAACTAATTATTTTTTTCAATGAATACACTATGTTCACAATCAAAGAAGAGAATGCGTACAGAAATTGTAACGGTTCTTATAATGGAATTTTTAATAATTTTGGTATTTAGTGAAAATGAACTAACTCCCCAAAAATAATTTTGGGGATTTATTTCGTTCCTTGGAATTGGGGAGTTGGTTCATTATGAACTAACTCCCTAAATTTGAAACTGAAACAAATCCCCAAATAATGAACTAAGTCCCCAAAAATCGTTGTTGTTTCCTCCTGTATAACATTTTGGGGGGTTAGTTCATTTTCGTTTTGGGGACTTAGTTCATTGGGGACTTAGTTCGTACCGCCTTTTTCAATCCCTTTTTTAAAAGCTGCAGTCAATAAATTTCCCAAGTCTTTTTTATTGATTCGACTCATGGACTTTTGCGTGATATTCTGTTCTGTTTTCGGAGCGGATTTCTGTGAATTCTTGATTTAACGGCTTTGATGACATGCGGTGTGCGAACAGAGCGTGGGCGGCCCGACCGGAGGCGGTCTTTTACATCTCCAGTCTCCTCAAACAGTTTTATGCATCGGTAGACGAACATGCGGCTAATCGCTAGGGCCGGAGCATTTTGAAAATGTCGCTTTTTTCATTTCACACTTGAAAAGCGCTAATACAGCGATACGTTTCTCATTATCTGACCACTCCAAGATGAAAGTTGAAACAATTTTAAAATCCCGTTACAGACTAACGCTATTGAGGTTAGATTTCAAAATCCATATGACATTAACGGGGTATGTTCAGTTCTACTATTGAAATGGGTGTGTTCAATGTATTTATGTCCCTACTAAGTAGTCGCCCTCATTGATCGTCGCTCTCTACATTTTCAACAAAAAAAATTTTAGATGGCATTGAAAACAACTTGAAAACGCTCAGATGTTCATCTTTACCTCGCTACTTAAGTACGAAAAGAAAAAAAGTCGTTAAGCTCGGCCAGGCTCAACCTATATATCCTCCAATGTCCCTACGCTACTAAAGCGTCCATTTTTTGGGCCCCATGCGTCCCTTCTCTTACCCAGAACTCAAAATTACTCTATAATTAGATTCGTAGCTAAATTTGCTTTTAAATTGAGTACCCATATATCTACATGAGCAAATATGTCCTGCCCGTTTTTTGAGGTTTTTAGTGCGTACCAATTTTAACCATTGTCCGTCCACAAACAATTATGATATGTTAAGCAAACACTAAAAAAATTGATTATTATCGAGGTACCTTTAGTCCCTTAAGGGGAACTTTTCCCCAATCAATCTCAATCTCAAATAGCTAATGACCATGAGCCATCATCAAGCAAACATTCCAGTTCCTTTGTTGATTATTTTGACCTTTGTCCTTTCACAAAAAATATGATTTGTTAGCCAAACGCTGAAAAAAGTTTACTTTTTACCGAGGTACCTGGAGTTTCTAAGAGTGAAAATTTGTCCACCCTGACTGAAGGGGGATCAATCTAGAGGTTTTTTTCAAAATAAAAAAATAAAAAATACAGAAAATGTGGAATCTTCATTGTTCATTCGAAAGGATATTTTATTTTTATTGTTTATTTTTTGATTATAATTGCCTCAGGGTGTCCACTCTGAGGGTCCAATTGTGTGACTCGTTCGAGCATTTCGACCGATATGGCAAAATGCTCGAAACCCGTGACTTTCGCGGTTTAAGTCTGTCCATAATGAAATGGCAAACAAAACCGAAAAGAAACGCAAATTAATTTTTAGAACAACTCACGCATAATCTGTGAAACAAGCCCTATTGAAAATAAACCCTCTAGATTGATTACCTCAAATAACCATCATGATGCAAAATTTCGGGATCCTAGGCTATTTCGTTTGACCCTTTTTGTGCTTGGAACAGAAACACAGATCTGCGTGGCTAGATCAGCTTGGAATTAAACGACAGTCAATAATATGTGTACATTTTAGGGTCGCCGGTCAATATTTCGTGGTATTGCAAACGGATTGATAATTCATCAATGAATGGTAAAAATAAGTATTTTGAAAGACATGAATCTCTTACATTGCGATAATTTTTCAAGATACTGTCGATTATTTGCTGGAACCGAAAAAGTCCGTCAAATATTCCCTCTTTAAATTTGGCGTATTTGAATTTGGGAAACAATTTGCTCAAGTACTTAGAAGCCGATCCTTCAGATGAGGCAGTAAAATGTTCTGTCGATTTACAAGTGCACTTCACTTCTACTTAAAACGACGTTTTTTCTTTATGATAAAAACACGTCTACTGGCTGAGACTACGAGTAAAAGGTTAACCATAATAATGTCTACTACCGTAGTAAGGCTTTCCTTTTACTCATAGTCTCAGTTCCACTGAGAGGTGATATGTATTGGCCGACTTTCCTCACCATCGTACGAGTTTTAACTACTGTCCGCGAATCGACTTGCAAGATGCTTTTCGGAAAATAGGTGATTTTTAATTGACAGTTATTTTATAATTTGCAGCACCCAAAAATATCAGGAACTACCGACGAGCAACTATATTATATTACAACAAGTGTACGTTTTTTCAATATGTTCCCAACTCCTACGTAAAAATCGAATTTCAATGACGGTTGCCAAAAAATTCGATAGTGTGTTGGTGCATACGTACTCCGGCACGTAAAACAGAAAACGCCACACATAGAAATGGAAAGTTGTTGTTTTTCTTAACCAAAAGTGAAAGGAAAGTTGACATTATTCCCCCAAGAGGAGGAGGTGTACTGGTTGGTAAGAATTTCCAAACAATTTCAAGCGTATCTTTGGGATGAGGTAGCCACTGCTGCTCTTCTGGCTACAGTCGATGTTAGTGGTTTCTGTTTCACTTTACCTTCTATGAGGCCAAACAAAGGGCAAAAACAAAAAAAAAAAATAGTTGTGCAGCAGCATATACTCGTACAGTGTATCAATAAAGTATTTTACTTTTAATCTAATAAAATTTAAAATTAAAATTGCTTCATGTATCGTTTTTTCCCGTAAAGTAAACTTACTTCATATTGCATGCATAAACTAGAAAGTAAAAAATAGTATGTGTTATTCAAATTCAATGTAACAACTAGTGTCCATAAAACCGACTCTCGGGTAATTTTAAAAGTAAAAAACTGGCCTTAATCGACAGTCTTGTTTTGCCTTTTTTCCAGCTATGGAAAATATTGCCCCAATGTGAAGTGAAGTAATTGTCTCTATTTCAAGACTCTAGAATGCAATAAAATCACTTGCTACGTTTAGAGGTTTGTTTTTATCTAAAAATAATTTAATAAAGTAGGTTAAGAGTAGCAATGCCTACTTTATTGTAACCTTCACTTCTGTCTGTGCAGAAAAGCCAATTCGAAAAAAAAACTTGAACGAGGTCTAAGTTTACCTAGATTTAAAAAATAAGGTCATATATGAATTTGTCAGAAAATTTCATGTAGATTGGTAGCCATGTGGTATATCTAAGTTTAAATGTGTTAGATTTTCGGGCTAAGGGACCGTCACTAAATTTAGGTCGAACTGAAAATAAAGTATAATTATATTTTCGGCTTCATGAGAACATATTACAATTATTTCAATGTCATAGTCTTTGTGTTTTGGAAGCCATTTTCTTGAGTCTCAAACAATTTATACGGATTATATTAAAAAACTTACTTACATGATTTAAATTAATGCAAGATTGTTTGTTTGTCTAACATTATATATAATATTAAATTTGTTTGAAATCAGAATTATTGTGTTTTTTTTTGAGGGGTTAGATGTTTCTCTATGATACTTGCAATGGGGCTTATACAAAACGAGAATCGACATTACCCATTTTTTATCTGATTTGATTACTGACCGATCGTAAATAGCTGTGCCAAATTTCATCGAGATGGATGTAATATGTGGCTGCTAGAGCTGAAGATCTAAAATCGGTTGAACATATGTGTGTGGGAGTTACATTTAATTCTGAACCGATTCTCCTAAAAGTCAACAATCTCCGGCTTTTGTTCTTGGTCCAAAAACCTTATTTTTGCCAATATTTATCGAGGTTGAACATCTGCGGGGGAGAGTTATATTTAAATCAAAACCGCTTTTTTCAAATTTAAAAGCGCCCGTTTTTGGCCTAAAAAACTTACGTGTGCCAAATTACTTAAGATTAAATGTATGGCTTCTTAAGTTACAAATAGAAAACCGACTAAACATATGTGCTGAAGCTGTATTTAATTCAATTTCTAGAGTGCCAAACTTACTTCTACTAAATTTCATGAAGATCAGGCAACCATTGCGACATTAAGTTTGACAACAAACTTTAACTAGATAGAAGACAGACGGTGGGACGGACAGACATACATCGTAAAATGGCAACATCTGGTAATTCCGAGTTGATCGGTACCCTTAAAGGAAGGTCTAGCTTAAATACTAGTTTAGTATTCCAGAGATGAAATTATGAGTTTATTTGATTTTACATTCAACAACAAAACTCCGACAGCAAAAAACCGGGTAAATCGACATATAGGGTCTTAGCTGTCGGGCTTGGACATAACAACCGGAATGTTGGTTATTGGTTTTGGACACTCTAGCAACAAAATGAATGACATATATGGCGGTATATCATTAGGCCCCACGAAAATACATTCCAAAGTGAAAATGAAATTAGGCAAAAAAATATTTGTGACAGCGCACCTACCTAAGGGTAAAAAAAAAACAGTTTCCATTTTTTTTTTCTTTTTTTGATGTGGACAACATTTGAGCATCGAATGATACCGATCCCATGCCCCAAAAGTGCTCCCTCCCAAAGAAATGCGCGTTTTATGAAAGTGAAGTCGACGATTCTAAGCGCAAATAGAAAGGGACCTAATCTTTAACATGGCTCTCCTGAACGAAACTGATTTTTAACCTTAGGTCTCTTTCTATTTGGCGCGTCACATATGGAAAACAGCAACACGAAATTTTATGGTTTTTTGGGGCCGTATTTTTATTGGGGTATATTTTCATAATGCAATTAGACCCCAAATGTTTGTATGATAATAGACCCCAAAAAATGTTTGGGTCATAATTTCATAAAACAATTGGAGCCTTTGTTCGTATTTTGGGGTCGAATTTCTTTTCGATATATTCTTGGGCCACACTGAATATTTTTGAGGTCTAATTTCCTTCGGCGAAGAAAAGAAAGCGTTGGTTTTTAATTGAAAATTATATAGCTTATTACCTCTGAACTTGATTATAAACTTTTATTATATCTTGTACAGAGGCACGTAAGCAAAGACATTTATGTTGTGTGTAAATATTATTAGAAAATCTTATGCGCACAGTATGAGCAAAAGATTTTCTATACGTTCAAAAAGGCGCTGGTCATGGTACACACACGCAGAAAAAAGGTATGGTTGTGGTGACAATATTCGAAGAGGATCATACTATTGTTGGGTATATGGTTGTAGCACAACAATATTATGATCCTCACAACAATAGTATGATTAACACACAACCATAGTGTGGTCCCCACAACCATATTATGAGCCACACTCAACCATACTATTATAACCAAAACAATATTATGATCTTCACAACAGTATTAACTTTCACATATAACCATAGTATGATCCTCACAACCATAGTATGCTGCACACGCAACCATATTATGATCCCTACAACCATAATAGGATTCCACGTAACCATACTATGATCCCCAATTTTTTTTTTAGGATTGGGTTATGTCATTATTCGACATTAGAGATTCTTATTAATCAGTTTTTTAAAATTAGTTCATAGGCAGATTTGAGACAATGTTCTTTTAAACATATTATGTATGAACAAAACTATATTCAAAAGACTTTTAGTGCCAAGCAGTGGTGACTGCAGGGGATGAATGCTTTTTTACCATCCGTAGACTCCAAGTGATAAACGTAATTAAACCATGATGAATGGCTAAAAACTTAAGTGCTGGCAGATTTTAAATAAACGAGAACCAGTCGGCAGTAGAGTATTTCACCGAACAAAGTAAACACAATAAAAATCCCTCACACTGCCTTCCGATTGTTGTTGTTTTTTATAATGAACAACAACCATGCACTGTATCGTGTGCGTTTATGCTTTTTTCGGTATACCAAAAAAACACACACACACATAGTATTGCAAACCTGTTATGCTTTGTTCATAGACTCAACCATACAGTATGATTGCCGTAATCATATTATTGTTAACATAAATCTTTAACAACAACACTTTTGTCGTGCCACTAATATTTACATTGTTGCTACAACCATAGTTTCATTTCTAAATTTAGCAATATTAGTATTGTTACATTTCAACATTATTATTATTGACGCAATCATACTGTTGTCAAAATAAAATTCACAAAACAATACTATAGTTGTGACGAACATGCTTTTTTTGTAGAGAA
Organism: Hydrotaea diabolus; assembly: GCA_963513945.1. Classification (NCBI taxonomy): domain Eukaryota; kingdom Metazoa; phylum Arthropoda; class Insecta; order Diptera; family Muscidae; genus Hydrotaea; species Hydrotaea diabolus. The sequence continues at coordinate 255,800,408 of OY740716.1, forward strand.
CATAGTATTGTTGCCGTGACCATATAGTAACCATGTATTTTATCTGCGTGCAATGATTCGTCTTCTCTTTTTCGATTTTTGATCTTCTCCGAAGAATTCAGGCAAACAAATTGTGGTGTACCACTCAGAACTGACCGTCCAACATAACTAAAGCGGAACAGTCGCCACATGACCAGTTTCGCCGAAGAAACAGGCGACCATTTGCTTCGAAGTGCTTTTTCCACGAACAACTTCCGTTGGATTTGGCTCGTCTTCGAAGACCCACACAGTCGATTGCTGTTTTGTTTCGGGCTCATACGCATAGATCCATGATTCGTCACCTATGATGATCTTATAAACGTCTTTTGGAGCACCGCGATCGTATTTTTTCAAAATTTCTTTGCACCAATCGACACGAGCCTTTTTTGAGCGTTTGTCAAATTGTGCGGGGTCCAACGAGAACAAACCTTTTTTACAGCCAGGTGTTCATGCAATAATAAATGTATGCTGGTGGAAGAAATGCCCAAGAATGCCTCCATTTAACGATATGTCACATGATGATATTTCATTATCAGTTCACTTAAAGCATCAATGTTTTTGGACGACATTCACGACCTTCGTATTTGAGCGAGCGTCGTCCACGATTGAATTCATTAAACCAGTTTTTCACGGTGCTTTAGGAAGGTGACTCATCGCCATACAAAGATTTAAGTTCAACGATGCACTCTTGTCGTGATAATCCACACCGAAAGTTGTGAAAAATGATCGCACGAAAATGTTCACGAGTTAATTCCATTTTTTTGCCAATTTGATTTTTTCAAGTCAGTGTAAACAACACAAATGATGGTCGTACGTCAAAACGTTCTTAAAACGTTTATGCTAAGATATGTCAAACTTTCCAATGGAAATGTCAGATGGCGCCAGGCAACACTTTAGTGGTGATTATATTCACATACGAATTTATTGTTTGAAATTGAAGGGTTATCTTTTTTTCTGTGTACATTTCAAAAGTATTTGCTATTAAACCATTTTTTTAAAGCCAAAAAGTTTTTTTAGAAAAAAGTTTTTAGATTTATAAAGGTTTCGTTAAATAGCTTAATAAAATTTCACAGTGTTTTACAGAAATTATATACTAAAAACGACTCCTTCTTCAAAAAATATTCTATTTATATTTGTAAGGTAACTTGCTATACTCGTTTGTATTTTCGTGGGCAATTGTGTGAAGAAAACTTGAAAAGTAAGGTTTACAACTCTAGTTCTCATTCGTTTGGGGAGAAACTGGCCTTATAGAGTTCGGGTTTACTTTCAACAATTGCAGCAAAGCTTTCTGAAGAGGGTTGTCACGGACCCGACATCATGATAAAAGCAGTGTGCAGCCACGAAAATCAATGTCACTTTGCCATTTTGTTAAAAACTTGTCTTCTATTTAAATGTAGAAGCAAGAGGTCTTGAGCCGGTTAATCCCTGTTTATTGTCATTTTCATTGTAGTTTTCTTAATTTTTTACAAATGCAGAATACTTTATTGATACACTGTAGAAATACCAACGACAGATAATGTCTAAATTTTCTGAATATTTCATACTCAATGAAGTCAGCCAGAGAAAATTCATTGACAAAAACAGAGAATGCGAAACTAAACAAAAACCCAAACAACCAAATCAACCTGCACTACCTACCCAGCGATGCCAACTTGGTGTTTTTTTTTACTATTTGTGGTAACTTTTCATCGCCAAAAAACACTGTCTTGCAAAAGTAGCGGTTTTAAAAAATGTAATTGCTTTCGGGTAGTGCCTGTTGCGAATTTCTTTTAACAAACAATCATTACGCTTGTCATTAAGTGTCCTCGAAATATTTGGGTCTGTCCTTATAAACTCATTAAAAAACTGATGAAAAAATATTTTTTGAAATTTGGCAGGGGCACGGTTTTCAAAAATCTGAAACATTTGTTGAATTTTTTTATCTTCCCTTCAAGCAAAATAATTTTTACAATGTTGTGGCAATTTTATTTTTTTTTTGATTTGTTTTTTATTTTTTGTGTTTTTCTTTAAGTTCTGTAGCGATTTTGTGCGTTTTTTGCATTTTTCATCCTAAGCGATTTTGCTTTGAAACATTTGGCTACACTGGTACTACTGTTGTTGACTACTCGATGTAGCCGCTGCTGCTTGTTTTGGTGCTGTCGTCGTTTGTTCTCAACAACCAAACGACCGACTCATATATGAAAATAGTTGTTGATGCGGTCGTTGTTGGTGTCATTCGAGCTACACTCCAATAGAGCGTTGGTATTTCGAGGATGTGGGTCTCATTGGGATATGTATTGGCATAATGCCAAAAGCACCAGCAGCACACTTGCAACAGCAACAACACTAACGACAACAATAACAATAAAAAATGTAGGCAACGAGGAGAGCATAATGCAGCTGTATTTAGTTCTAGGTTACAACAGCAGTTGTATTGGTGCAGAATAGAAATGAAAATCGAAAGAACGAATGAAAGGATGTTAAACTGTACGTGCTATGTGTGTGTGTGTGTGTACATAACACACATGGCTGCACACTGCTGAGTTCATTTACGTTCTTCTCTTACACGCACACTTTCACAGCAACATTTTCCGTTCAGAGACACTCACACACAGGCAGTGACAACTTGTAGACACTTTTTACTATCCAATATTTACAATTTTTATTAACAAAAAAGAAACACACAAATACAGTAAAGGAAAGGAACGACAACAAATGAAACAAATAGAGCTTTCTGTGAGATACCAAACAAGGGATGATCAAGGCGAAACCCGGTTGTACGGGTTTTGCTCTTTGCTTTTCGATAAAATTAAGAACTGATGTTGGTAGTGAGTTTTTGTAAGGCAACTTCTAGTGCTGCCGTTTCTCAAATTGGGAAAAACCTTTGAATGAAATCAAAACACTGACCGATATGGTTCACTTTCAATGGCGGTGTTCTATTAGCAACTCACCTACTAGATCGCTGACGCAATAACTTCACACTGTTTTTAAAGTAAATACGCAAAAATAATTTTGTTTACTGAAAACAAAAGGTAATATGCATATGAAACCCGTTTTATTAAAAAATTTAAATTTATTGAGAATGGTATTAAAGAATAACCTTTAGCGAATTTAAAAGAGCTTACAGTATTTCTTGAATAACATTTAAAATTTTCAAAGTGATGGACAAAGTCAAGAAGTTTCTGTATACAAAGAAATTTCTCCTAAAGTTTTGAAGCTATGGCCTCATCGACCACTTACTCGGTGAATAAGCAAATACCAATAGAATAATCCAACACAGAGAGAACAGATTTGTTGCCACAACCGAATGTTGGTGTTTGCACGTAACTTTCATGTATCCTATCGTTACAACTGAATGTTAATTGGGCACACAGGAATTTGTAGGAAAGGGAACAGACACTTTTGGTTGAAGAACCAATATTAGTAATCACAACTGATTATGATGATTATTGAAACTAAATTTTTATATGTATTGATATTGTTGGTTATAAGCACTTTTTGAAAAATGTAATATTTTAATGCCTTGCAATGGGTTAAATGTTCTGTAAAAAAATAAGTCTTTGGATAGATGTTTGGTAAGTATTGCAATGATGTCCTATCTTAAAAGAACTTATTTAGATTTAAAACAATACTTAGTAGGGGCATAAATACTGTTACACACGTTTTATGCTGTAAAATAAGAAGTACTGAATGTTTTTGGACCAAACATTTTTTAATATATTTATTGATGTATATTGTATTCAAAAAGAATCTACTTATTCGAAATGTCCACCTTTTGCCATTACACACGCCTTAAGATGTACTGGTTAATAGCTCAATTGCAATAGCGTCAATAGCTGCTCGAACTTCGTCCATTGGAAAATTGGCCACAGCTCGAACCAAAGCAGTCTTAAGAGATCCAATGTTGGGGTATCTTTTGTGACAAACCTTGTCCTCTAAAACCGTCCACAATCTGTTATCCAATTGGTTCAAATATGGACTGCTTGAGGGCCATTCTTCAGAGGAAATGAACGCTATAAATTGTAAATTGCTTCGAAGCAGGCCTGGGACGTTTTAGCCTTATGAGCCGGCGCAGAATCCTGCTGGAAAGTCCATGGCTGGTTTTGGAACAGGGAATTGTTATGAGGCTTCACAACAGCTTCCAAAACGGTTTCTTGGTAAACATTGGCCGATGTTTTGACTTCTTGTGCGCAGAAATGCAGGTCAATGACCCCTTCGTAAGAGACACCCCACCAAACCATGACTGAAGCTGGGTGATGACCCTTTTACATCCTTGGGATCAGTTCAGACTCTATCATTTTGCTTGTTAAATTTTTCCTGAACGGTAAAAATTTTTTCATCAGTGAAAAAAATTTTTCTGTGCAAGTTATCAGCGTGCTTCACCAAAAGACGTTTGCATTTTTCAATCCTATTTTTATATCCTCCACCATACAATGAAGGGTATATTGGTTTTGTCATTCTGTCTGTAACACCTTGAAATAATCATCGGAGACCCAACAAAGTATATATATTCATGACCCTCGTAAAGTTCTAAGACGATCTAGCCATGTTGTCCGGCTGTCCGTCTGTTGAACACAAGATAGAGCCTGCACGGAAACAGCTAGGGAGCTGAAATTTTGCACAAACATGTGAAGTTAACCTAGCATGGCTGGTATTGAAAATATACATAGCTCTACCGGAAGTTGGTGTTGGAAACCCCCAACCGACACTACCTCATAAAAATTAGTTTCTTATTTGGAAATATCTGTCCAGTTTCTTGAGCAAAATCACTCTATATAGGCGCAATCATATATGTAAAAATGGTTTAGATTGGGCCACCATTTCTTGTACCTCCCATACAAACGGTCTCATGGGCCTTGAAAAATAATATGACAATGACTCACCACACACTTGAATTTTGCACATAAAGATTTCTATATAGAACACACTTCCGCACCAAATTTGGTTTTATTTGGTAATCTGGTGGAGGGTATCCAAAGTTCGGCACAGCCAAACTTAACAGTTTTTACTTGTTTTTAAAGCTGCAGTCAATAAAAGTCCGGTGCGTCGTTTGAAAGACCCAAGTCCCAAGCCTATTTTAATGATTCGACTCATGGACTTTTGCGTGATATTCATCTCACGATTTTCTCTTTTCGAAGCGGATTTCTAAGAATTCTTGATTTAACGGCTTTGATGACATGCGGTGTTCGAACAGAGCGTGGGCGGCCCGACCGGTTGCGGTCCTTTACATCTCCAGTCTCCTCAAACAGTTTCATACATCGGTACATGAACATGCAGCTAATCCCTAGTGGCCGGAGCGTTTTGAAAATATCGCTTTTTTTCATTTCACACTTGAAAAGCGCTATTACAGCGATGCGGTTCTCATTATCTATCACTCCGTGATGAAAGTTGAAACAATTTTAAAATCCCGTTACAGACTAACGATATTGAGGTTAGCTTTCAAAACCCATATGACATTAACGGGGTATGTTCAGTTCTACTATTGAATTGAGTGTCTTCAATGTTGTAACAGTATTTATGTCCCTACTAAGTATTGTATCGTGGGCTGCGTGCCATTGTCCGCACCCTACTGAAGCCAGGTCGAAGTTTCGAAACATAATCGCACATCTACATTCTCTAGTCCCACGAAGTTGTTGCACAAACTTGCGTAAAGCTAGATACTTCTGTTCTGCCAATACTTTCTTCAACTAAACGCGCTTCTGGGTAACTTTTTGGAAATTTGTTTGCAATATTTCGCAACGTTGTTTTACCGATAAGCGATGCACTTTAGCTCAAGACAGAATGATATTATTTGTGTGTTGCCACTAGATGGACAAAAATTACAAGTTCATTGTAATAATTATTGTTTACATATGAAATAAAACACCGATTTGTGGTTGTTCAGTTTAAAGATTATGAGTTTTTTTATATTTTTCTATCATACTATTGAAACATCCGGTTCTGTATAGACCGACTAAAAAACACTCACACGTAAACCGTCAAGCACAAACACATGACAAACAATAAATAATTGAAATACACGAGAAACGAAATGTAATTGAAATTTGTTGAAAGGTATTTCCAATTTGCAAATACGGAATTAACGTTTTTTCGTATCTCAAACATTGCGACAAATTGGCGATGCATCAAAAGTAATCAATGTCGTTGCTTTTTTCGAATAGTTTGAAGAATGTTTTGTGCCACGTGTCTTTCGAAAGGGGAGCGCTTCCAATTTTTTCCGCTTGAATTGTCATTAAAGCTTACAAATTTAATTCGGAAGAAAAATGTAGTTCTTGTGACACACCATGCCTAGGGGGTTTCTTTTATACGGAAGTAAATTCCGGAACTAGAAATTAGCTAAAAAAAAAACCTAAAATCGGGCGTGGTCGATTTTATAATACACTGCCCTTCTGAATGTAAAGCCAACCAAAACCAGGTGTTTGGAATCCCATGCGCGGGCTCCTAATTTGGTAAAACCAATAGAATATACACGCAGCAAAAAAACGTATGGTTGGGGCGACAATATTCCAAGAGGAGCATACTATTGTTGGGTATATGGTTGTGGCACAACAATGTTATAATCCTCACAACAATAGTATGATTCACATATAACCATAATATGATCCCCTCAACCATAGTATAATTCACACTCAACCATACTATGATCTCCACAACCATACTATGATCCTCACAACCATAATATGTTTCTCATACAACCATAGTTTGATCTTCCAACCATAGTATGATTCACACGCAACCATCAACCATAGTATGATTCAAACTCAACCATACTATGATCCCCAAAATCATTTATTAGGATTGGGTAATGTTGTTATTCAAAAACAAAGATTTTTATCAAGCAAGTAATATTAAATTGCAATAAAATAGGTTGATAGACAGAATTGAGGCCATGCTTTTATTGAACATTTCATTCAAGTAAACAAAAATATATATTCCAACGGCAGTCGGAAGTACTTTTAGTTGCCAGCAGGGGTGAACGCTAGATACTTCACCATCCGTAGACCCCATGAAACGAATGAGATTAAACCATGAACAATGGCTATATACTTAAGTGAAGGCAGATTTTAAATTAACGAGAACCAGTCGGTATTCGAGTATTTCACAGAAGAAAGTAAACACAATAAAAATCCCTCGAACTACCTTCCGAATGTTGTTGTTTTTTTTAAATGGACAACAACCATTCACTGTATCATGTGAATGTGTTTTTTTGTATATCAAAAAAACATACGCACACACATAAATGTATGCTTTATAAAACCTGTTTTGTTATGTTCATAGTCGCAACCATACTGTATGATTGCCATAATCATACTATTGTTAACATAAATTTAAACAACAATACTTTTGTAGCACCAACCATGTTCATATGGTAACTACAACCATATTTTTATTTCTAAATTTGGCAATAATACTATTGTTACATTTCAACAATAGTAATATTGTCGCAATCATACTGTTGTCAAAATAAAATTTAAAAAACAATACTATGGTTGCGACGAACATGCTTTTATTGTAGAGAACATACTATTGTTGCGGGGACCATAGTGTAACCATATCTTCTCTCTGCGTGTATTGGAGCTATATCTTAAACGAAACCAATTTTCTCCAATATCAACCAAGACCGTCCTTTGCTAAAGAAATATATACTTGTACCAAATTTCATCAAAATTGTATGTACTCTGGACCTAAATACAGATGGAGCGCGGTAGTTTGCTTTTTTTTTGCACTGATCGAAGAGAGTGGAAAATGCGCTTGACTTATGGTGTCTGACGGGAAATTTGTAGTCGTATGACCTTCAGTTTCCATCATGCATTGAAAAGCTTGTTTTTCTAATGTGCACTCAATCATAGCAGTGCAGCGTGCTTTTCGTTTACGTGCTTTTCGCTGTTTCCCCACACGGACGTGTTCCTGGGAGACAATAAACTGAAAATTGGGTAACTTCATTGAGAACAGCAGGGAATGTGTCATTTGTACGAAGGGCACCTGAGAGAAGGATTACATGGATTAAATGTTTCCTGGACGGCTTGCCTCTTTGATGGGTGATGTAAACTGGCCGGCACGCTAACCAGACTTAGCCCCATGTGAATTTTTGCTTTGGGTTTACCTGATGTCGAAGGTGTACATCAACCGTGCCAGCACATTGGAACACCTAATTTACAATATTGAGGCTGAAATTGCCAGAATACCAGTCGACATGCTTGTTAGAGTTCATGAAAACTTCAGAAAACGTATGCAGCAGTGTGTGAACAGCGAAGGTCGACATTTGTCAGAAACACTATTTCAGGTCATGTAATTTAAAAATGTCCTTACTGTTCAATAAAATTTAAATATAAAATAATTTTTTTTTAAGGTATGAACATTTTTTTTCATTCCCAAATAAGCCAATCTCTACGCTCCACCCTGTACATGAACTCTAATAAACCTATATGTGTGGCAGCTATCCTTCCTTAGATCAAGTACCTAAAAGTGCCAAATTTCATCAAGATTGCATGTTATAAAGGTTGATCAATCTAGAGGTATTATTTTCGATAGGGTTTTTTTAAGCGATTACAAGTGAGTTGTGTTAACTTTTTTCTTTTCAGTTTTACATCATGGAAAGACTTACATTGCGAAAACTACGGTTTGCTACGGTTTATGGACTGGTGGAATCATCGGTCCATATTTTTTCAAAAATGGTGATAACCGCAACTCAACCGTGAATGGTGCTCACTATCGTGCCATAATATCGGACTATTTGCTACCTGAAATTGAAGCCCATAATCTTTACGACATTCGCTTTCAACAGGTCGGTGCCACCTGCCATACAGCTCAAACAATGGACCTATGAGAAGTCATTTCGAAGAGCGGCTAATTTTACATTTTGTATCGGCGGGTTGGCCGCCAAGATCGTGTCTAGAAGAGCCAAGATGCATCAAAATTGGATGAAATATGAGGTTTCTGGAGCTCCATCGTTTATGTGGAAGATATATCTTACTTTGAACGGACTTTCTTAAATATCAATACCATCCTTTTGTTGCGAAAAAAAACTAAAAAGTCCAAAATTCCAACAAGATTGAATGTAATTTACATTTAAAACTAAAGACAAAAAACTCGGATGAGCATATTTGTGGAAAATTAATCAATCTTAACCGATTTTATTAAATTTCAATAGAATATGTCCTTGATCCGAAAAACTAATCTTTAGTCAAATTTCATAAAAATCAGACAACAATTGCGAACTGTAGTTTGATTACAAACTTTCGATGGCCGGATGTGCGGACGGACGAATAGACCGACATCCTAAATCGAATCAGCTAAAAATTCAGAGTCGATCGGTATACCTAAAGGTTAGAAATTAAACTTATCTATAATGTCCACAGACTAGCGCAGAGTATACAAAAGATTTAAGAGCCATAAGTTTTTGCTACATCTTTGAAAAATATAGAAAGATTCAATAAGACCGCGGACTGTCGCGGGAATGATGAATCATTTTAAAAGTGACTTTATGGAGGTATATACGAGGGCGACTGCAAAAGTAACTGGCCTAACATAAAAAGAACCGTTTTTTTGGAATTATTATTATTTATTTTTCAACATAATCTCCTTCCAACTCGATACACTTCATCAAACGTTTTTCATGTTTTTTAATTCCATCTGAAAAATAAGATTTTTCAAGACCTTCAAAATATGCCTCAGTTTCAGCAATAACCTCGCTATCGGACGAAAAATTTTTGCCACCGAGAAATATTTTTAAATTTGGAAACAAGAAATTTTCAGAAGGTGCTTATATGGTGGATGCGGAGCAATTTCAAATCGTAATTCGGCCAGTTTTTGTTGAGTTAAAAATACAGTGTGTGAAGGAGCATTATCTTGATGAAAAAGCACTTTTTTTTTCTAAATGCTGTCGTTTTATATTGATTTCTTCACTCAACCAATCCAATAATGCACAATAATATTCACTATTAATAGTTCTTCCTTTCTCAAGATAATCAATAAATATTATACCCCTTGCATCCCAAAATACTGTGGCCATTACTTTTCCTGCTGACTTAACAGTTTTCGCTTTCTTGGGACCACTTTTACCAGCTTCAATCCATTGTTTTGACTGTTCTTTGCATTCTGGGATGTAGTGGTGGATCCATGTTTCATCAACAGTTATCAATCGGCGCAAGAACTCTATTGGATTACACTGATAAATCGCTAAAAGCTCCTCGGAATTGGTCCAACGGATGATTTTTTGGGGCAAAGTCAATAAACGCGGCACTTATCTTGCGGATAGCTTTTTCATGTGGAGTTCATCATGTAAAATACTCCAAACTTGTTTTTCTTGTATTTTAGCAATATCAGCAAGTTCTCTGAGCTTTCTCCGTCTATCTTTAGTCACTTCATTAAATATTTTTTGTAATGTTTTCAATAGTAGTAGCAGTTTTCGGTCTTCCAGAGCGTTGTTCATCTTCCGTACTTAAACGACCCATTTTAAATTGTTGAACCCAGGATTTCACGGTGGAGTATGATGGTGCATTATCACCATGAACAGAATCCAATTAATCTTTGGTTAATTGTGGCGTATAACCTTTCACATAAAAGTGTTTAATTACCGCACGAAACTCTTTATTTTCCATTTTTCAAAAATTATAAAACTTGTTTACTTCAATCACCTGAAACAAAGAAAATAATCATTAAATATTTCGGAAATTTTGACAGATGGCTTATAAAAGATTGCTTTTAAAAAACAAACAAAAAAAGTTGCTAGTAAAACAGAAAATGTGCCAGGCCAGTTAGTTTTGCGGTCGCCCTCGTACGACTATAAGATTTGCCTACCCATACTTAACAACGGTTTTACTCTGTGTCATTTAATTGTAAAATTATTTTCTTTTTTGTCTGATACTGATATGATACAATGTTTATATGTCCTTTACCCAAATCTTTAAATAAATTTTCCATCAAATTGTCTAAATAACAAACACTCTATTAGACTTAATTGTCTACTTCAATAAAAGTTTTTGCTATATCAAATATCAACCACCTCACCTTCATCAAAAACAAATGCGGCCACCAGAAACGAGACGAAAAAATGTAAAATCTCATTATTATACCAAACCAGCAACAATTTAAACAATGACTCCTGAACCAATATCCAAATCAGAAAATTCTATTTAGGTATTTGTTCAGATTAAGTTGTCATCCTTCCATTCCCTGAATACTTAGCGGAGCCCAAACTTTTAGTTGCGAGAAACGAACGAATGGAAAAACTACAAATCCCCTTTTGACAATATTATGCCAATTTTTGTGTTCTGGGCCAAAGTTCTCCTAGTCAAATATTCTTACAGGACAAAAGAGAAGAACCACTGAAACAAAAATATAAACATTTAAGTATTTCAGCATTATGTCATCAAAGTTTTTAGTACTCTTAACGGAAAATTGCAAGAAACGAAAAGCACTTTTCGACGACGACAGCCTTTGGGATGAGAGACTTAATGGTAAAGTCAATATTTTGTTTGCATAGAAAATATTATAAATTTTAAAGGCTTAATTGCGACACAAGAATGGGCGAAGATAAATGATGTGATTTGAAAATATAATCACAATAGTACGGCAAGAAATGACATCAGTTAAGAGGAGTTTGTGTTAAGTTAATTGAACAATAAATTATGGAGATTAGGCAAAGTAATTTTTTAAATTTTTGAATTTTAAAAATGCTCCTAATATTACCGTGTATAGCATGAAAAAAAACAACCGAGCTATTAATTTATTGAATTTGTGATTTGCATAGTTAACTTACAAAAAATTCAACAAAAAAGTTTGCCAAAAAACGCCATTCAAATAACCAGAGTTGCTATATATATTAGAAATATATATTTTTTAGCTTAAACGCAAGTAGAACGTTTTGACGAACAACCATCATTTGTGTCGTTTACACTAACTTGAAAAATCAATTTGGCAAATAAATGGGATTAACTCGTGAACATTTTCATGCGATCATTTTTTACAATTTTCGACGTGGATTATAACGACAACAGTGTATCGTTGAACTTAAATCTGTGTATGGCGATGAAGCACTATCCAATAGCACTGTGAAAAACTGGTTTAATGAATTAAATCGTGGCTGACGCTCGCTCAAAGACGAAGCTCGTACAAAAACGGCCGTTGGGCCAGATAACATTGATGCCGAGGGTGAATTCATAATGCAAGACTGTGAGATATAGACATCATTGGGCATTTCTTCCACCAGCATACATTCGATATTGCATGAACACCTGGCCGTAAAAAAGTTTTGTTTTCACTGGATCACGCACAATTTGACAATGGCTCAAAAAAAAAGGCTCGTGTCGATTGGTGCAAAGAAATTATGAAAAACTACGATCGCGGTGCCTCAAAAGACGTTTACAAGATCGTCGCAGGTGACGAATCATGGATCTATGCGTAAGAGTTCGAAACAAAACAGCAATCGACCGACCGAAAGTTGTTCGTGGAAGAAGCACTTCGAAGCAAATGATCGCCTGTTTCTTCGGCAAAACTGGTCATGTGGCGACTGTTCCGCTTGAGCAACTCGGGACGGTCCACTCAAAATGGTACACTACAATTTGTTTGCTGAAGTCTTCGGAGAAATTCGAAAGACAAACAAGAGAAGACGAATCATTGTGCATCATTTCAAGGCAAATTGATGGGTCATCCGCCGTACAGCCCTGACTTGGTACCCAATGCCTTCTTGTTATTCCCACACATCATGAAAAAAATGCGTGGTCAACGATTTTCGTCGCCAGAAGATGCTGTCGAAGCGTTCAAAACCCATGTTTTGCGCATGCAAAAATGTATAAATCATGCTGGAGATCACTTTAAAAAAAAACAAAAAAACCATTTTAGATGATAGCTGGGCACCGTATACCCAGATAGGTTGGATTGCTATACAACAGTGCAATCAAACCTATCTGGTTATACGGTGCCCAGCTATGGGACAAAGCAAGCTCGAGCAATCTCGACAAAATCCAAAGAGTCCAGTCGAAGACATTGTGGCTCATTACCGGTGACCCTTGGTATATGAGGAATGAAAGCATCGACGAGACTTAAAAATACCTCTCATTAAAGAGGCAATTCAAAAAATCTATATAAAGCACAAAGAGAATCTCGAACGCCATGATAACATACTTGCTAGACAATTATTGTGCAGTCAAAGCTCTTTAAGACTTCGGGGAAACGAATGCCGTATTTTCTAATCTACACTTGTGCTTCATCCGTTACAGTAATCGCGAACACACGCGCCCGAAAGACTGTGTAGAACTCTTTTATCTACGTCACGTGGCTTAAATGCTCTTATACGTGATCTTTAAAACAGTCAATATCAATCGCGGACGAACACTCAAAAAAGACTGTGTAGAATCCTTTATTCTACGTCAAGTGGCTTAAATGCTCTCATACGTAATCCTTAAAACAGTCAACACGAACAACCTACATAACCTAAATTACGTCGTCCACTCTGCTATTCTAGAGTTATCCGTTATACATACATAACTAGAGTTCTTCACTCTACATAATATCGCGAACACTCTGTAAATGACTGTAAGGGTCCTCTGGCCCTTTATCACAAGGTTTAAGCCAAACCTGGTTTAAAATTCTCAGACAAGTGATCCATACCAGTTATATACTATTTTGACCAAATTAGTTTAAATTCCTGCCAATTAGCAGTACTCTTAGCACATTAGAAGATATCCATACTAGGATTCATTATTGAATTATACTTAAGATGCGTATACTTATTGTTAGGCTCCTTTGGAGCAGATTCAATAATTCAAATAAAGAATATATAAAAATAAATTTTTTGATGATAAATATTCGCATTTTCATTATTAGGCCAGAAATATATATAGCAGCCCTCGTACTTACCCCAAGTCCCGTAATAGTAACTTCTTTAACTTCCCTGACTTACTTTCCTCCCCTCTATGACTGACAACAACATACCTGATCATATTAGCTTGTGGAGTAATGCTCTTTCAAAAATTTAAAGGAAACGTGTTTCGCCTGCTCCGATTATAGATTTCAGGGTCCTAGCTCAATTTCGAAATGCTCAACATTTTTTTTTTGCAACCGAAATAACTGCATATATTAATTTGTTTTTTTAAAATAACGCAAAAAAAATTATTGCATTGCAGTCAAATAGTCATAACTTTGGAACGGTAGGATTTCTGGGCTTTTTTTCGGAAATTTTAGAAAGGTAAAAAACAAAAAAAAAACGGACCACTGGTTCAGAACTTAGTAGTTTCACCCCTTCGACCAACGTTGCCTGCATGAAATTTGCCAAGGAATACGCTGGTGAAATTTGTCCTGTCGTATACGAAAAGTTCAAAATGTTTTCACTACGCTTTACATTACACACAAAACCTTAAGAAAATTACAATAATTTGAAATAATTACGATAAATTTTCTATTTGTCGTCTTAAGATTATGCGAGTGAACTTCAAAATAAAATTGCTTCCCCGTCTTTGAAACGCTTTCATGTATATATAAAGGGTGGTCCAACTGAAACGCACGATGTCATTTGAAATTAAACAAAATGTTTTAAGAGAATAATCTTTACATTTTTATTTTGGTAAAAGGATCGTTAAGGACAATTATGTGTGAAATAAAATATAGGCCAGTCATTCTGATGAAGTTAGACGATAAACTTGACGTTATGGGGTGACTCACAATTAACATTGCATTTGTGGTTTTCAACGAAGACCCATGCGAAACGGATTTGGTGGAAATGATATTGCGCTTTGAAGATTGCTCTACGAACAGTTCGAAGACTATACGTACGCAAAGGGTAATTCTCATTAATAAAAATGAGTCTCCCGTATATGTCATTTGATTTGTGGCCGAAGTAATCGTTACCAAAGACTGCTGAAGAAAAACCTTGGCGGGTTTAGAAACAGCTGTACAGTCTGCTTGGCTACCGTATTCTTCTTTTTACGATTTCTTTCACCAATTTCTTTTTTATGTTGATTCTGAAAAAGAAACAACATATAGGTCTTGAACCAGAATAAAAAACTGCTAAAGTCATAATCGTGCATTTTGGTTGGGCCACCATTATATACAATAAATAGAATTTAATATATTTAAATTTGCATTATGGTATTTCTTTTTAATCCTTATTGAATCTACGGATCAAACATAAGTCTCTGGACATAACGCGTTGATTTTTATTATTAAATATGATTTTGAATAAATTAAAATTTTTACATAACGTCATGTTTCGCAAAAAACCCTTTAATGTCTGTTTCTAATTAGAAATTTGGCAGAAATGCTAAAAATGTTGCCAAATTTAAAAACCGGAAAACCGGGAACGCGTTTTATTTGTCATTAAACCAGCGAAATTCATAGATTGTCAAAAAAAAAAACACGCCCAATAATGGCAATTAAAAAAATGGGAAGAAAAAAATATAAACGTTCCAAATGAAAAATATTATAAACATTCCATGTACAAAATGGCTTTAGCCTAGTGTAATCAATGTCTACAAAAGTGATCGATTATATATTTGTATTGGTAGAACCCTACACAAACTTTTCTAACTTATGGTCATCTTAAAGGTTTTGAAATAATGGGTTTAGCATTAAATTTAAATAACACCTGGGGATTGGCCCAGGTGATTGCGAGGGTCAATCCTTTAAAAGCCGCTTCTCACAGTATCGCCGAAAATTTTCCAAAATATTGCAAGATACTAACCACATCGAACTTCGCCATTACTTAAATTTAAAATTTGTGTTTCATTATCCACTTTAATACACACCTTTTATTTATCCAACTCCAAGCACTTCATTTAAATTAAATAAATTCTCTGCCTATTTATCTTTCATTATCAATTGTTTACAAATCTCTCCAATACCACTATCATTCATAGCTTTCCCTGACAATTTAATTGCTACACTGAAACCAAAGCAGAGCCTCCCAACTGCTCCGCCCGCTGACAAACGACATAGTCATCCTTGTGTCGTCGCACATTAAGCATTTCAGTAAATGCTCCGAAAGTAGCTCGGGAACAGAAAATTACATCCAATTCCCAAACGATATTACTTCAAGTTAGTAAATAATTTTACAGCTCCCATCTCCAAGTGCTTACGTACTTACAGTCAGTACGTGTAATTTATAGTACAGCAAAAATTGCCAGCAATTAAGCATATGGCCAACGAGCTAAACGACCAGCAAAAACCAAACATGCCACAGCATAAGGGAGCGACACACGGAACACATGACCACCACCAACGATACAGTCTGGCCTGGCCAAAAAGGTATGAATTAATAATGAACTACCGGTTGGCAGAGGAAGCATACAACTCTCGCAAGCACACACTCCCATACAGGGAGCAGTTACAAGAAGACCAGCAGTGGCACACATACATACAAATTGTGTTTACGTTAAGGACTTTGAGCAACGTTAGCTCTTACATAAGGACATAAAAACTCTCATGTGCCTACCTACACATACGCATTCTGTGAGTGACAACATAAAGCTGTGGATTTAGTCACACTAGGGACCAACGCCGAAAAAGAAGCCAATCGGAAACAACACTTGTCTGGCCGGGAAACCCATTAACGCAGACTTGAGGCCGTGCGCTTGCCAGGACGTTTTATGATGGAGTTGTGACAAGTAAGAATAAAGGATAAAACTGAAAGGATGAAATATCTCAGTTGAATTTAAAAATACACAGATATGAGAACTCAGTAATGCAATTTACAAGTGGATTTATTAAAAAAATTAAAACGCAAAATCTCATATAAAACTAGCGGATAAATTAGTTTCGTCGTGGTGGGCGGTGCTGCTGTTTGCTTGGGGCACTCGATGGTTTTGTAAAACCCTAGGCTCTGATCAACCAGGCTGTATCTTCCCAATATAGTTTTTGCCATGCAAGTTTTGGAAAGTGAAATGAGAGGCCTTGCACCTCTAGCTATGCACTTGTTAGATCGCCGAAATGGGTGGGTTTTTCCTCCTTCACTAACCAGCCACAAATTTTTAGGTGCACTAAGAGATTCTCTAATAAGGTAACAACCCTACAAAACAAACGAAAATAAATAAAAAACTTTTCCTTTTAAAAGTCATTTCCACATAGATAGACGGACGGATTATTTGGTCGGACGCCGATAAACTAAAACTTCGGTTTCTATTGCTCACTTCCAAAGAAAAGTGTCTCAGAAATTATTGAGTCCATATAACCAACACCCGCTGTACCATGCAATTGTATTTAAATGCATTTGAATCGCCCATATCGAGTACGACCCTATTTAAGTTGTATTCGTGTTATATTGAGGTAGCTTATTACGCTGAGTCAGACCATCTCTACAAGTTTAGAGGGACATTCTTATTGTTATTGCCTCAATCAGACAAAAAAAATCTATTCTCCTTTCATTTTAAGATTATTCTTTTGTTTTGGACATATACTTATACCTTTTAAATTTTTTATTCATGTAATACGAGGGCGACCGCAAAAGTAACTGGCCTAACATAAAAGGAACCGTTTTTTTTGGAATTATTATTATTTATTTTTCAACATAATCTCCTTCCAACTCAATACACTTCATCAAACGTTTTTTAAGTTTTTTAATTCCATCCGAAAAAAAGATTTTTCAAGACTTTCAAAATATGCCTCAGTTTCAGCAATAACCTCGCTATTGGACGAAAATTTTTTGCCACCGAGAAATTTTTTTAAATTTGGAAACAAGAAATAATCAGAAGGAACTAAATCTGGACTATATGGTGGATGCGGAGCAATTTCAAATCGTAATTCGGCCAGTTTTTGTTGAGTTATAAATGCAGTGTGTGAGGGAGCTTTATCTTGATGAAAAAGAACTTTTTTTTTCTAAATGCGGTCGTTTTATCTTGATTTCTTCACTCAACCGATCCAATAATGCACAATAATATTCACGATTTATAGTTTTTCCTTTCTCGATAATCAATAAATATTATACCCCTTGCATCCCAAAATACTGTGGCCATTACTTTTCCTGCTGACTTAACAGTTTTCGCCTTCTTGGGACCACTTTTACCGGCTTCTATCCATTGTTTTGACTGTTCTTTGCATTCTGGGATGTAGTGATGGATCCATGTTTCATCAACAGTTATGAACCGGCGTAAGAACTCTATTGGATTACGCTGATAAATCGCTAAAAGCTCCTCGGTATTGGTCCAACGGACGATTTTTTGGGGCAAAGTCAACAAACGCGGCACATATCTTGCGGATAGCTTTTTCATGTGGAGTTCATCATGTAAAATACTCCAAACTTGTTTTTCGTGTATTTTAACAATATCAGCAAGTTCTCTGAGCTTTATTCGTCTATCTTTAGTCACTTCATTAAATATTTTTTGTAATGTTTTCAATAGTAGTACCAGTTTTCGGTCTTCCAGAGCGTTGTTCATCATCCGTACTCGAACGACCCATTTTAAATTGTTGAACCCAGGATTTCACGGTGGAGTATGATAGTGCATTGTCACCATGAACAGAATCCAATTCATCTTTGATTAATTGTGGCGTATAACCTTTCATATAAAAGTCTTTAATTAATTTAAAAAACTTGTTTACTTGAAGTTACAAAGAAAATAATCATTAAATATTTCGGAAATTTTGACAGATGGCTTATAAAAGATTGCTCTTAAAAAAACAACAAAAAAAGTTGCTAGTAAAACAGAAAATGTGCCAGGCCAGTTAGTTTTGTGGTCGCGCTCGTATATAAAATAGAAGAGAAAAGAAAAATATGTAAACTAAAAATTCTTCTCTTAGCTAGAATTGATATACATTATGCCGTAGAGAGAAGTGATTAGCTCTCAGCCTAAAGAGAGATATAGAGAATGCAATTAAGCAAGGCCAATTGGAAAAACGGAATTTAGGAATGAAAATCGTAAATTTTTGCAAATATATTCAGAAAAACTTTACAAAAGACATTTTTTTTGCCGTTCAATTTTAGTTTTTTCACATTATTAATTAACCCGTTCCTACCTAATGGGTATTTAAATACCCGACAGTCCATAGTGTTTGAAATGAATAAGAAGCATATTTAAACCGATAACTTTGTAGTTTTATTAAGAAAATAAGGTACTTAAAAGAAATAAATCACCTAGCCTTAGCAATTTGTTTCTGATCTGGTTCTGATCCGTTGTGATAATCCAGGAAGCAAGTAGCGGGATGTAAATTCACTTTGCACTTTAAAGAACCATACTCAGTTTTTCCACCGCACTGCGGGCAACGATGGCGAGTATTATGTTTTCCGATAAAATGATCGATATGATCGTAACGCATTGAAGCCGACGTTCTACCCGGATGATGATTGTTGGCGTAAATCATTATTGATTCGCTTACCTCGACTCAAAAGTCGAACTGTGCCATTGGTGGCTTGTTTTCATACTTGCGGCAATGTAGTTTCCAAAAAATGCGTTCGACGCAGCTATGGTGCGTCGAACGCATTTGTTATTAATGGCCAATACCACTTTTTCCCCGAATTTGAATTCATTGCGTTGTCAAAAAGGTGAACCCCTCCCATGTGCTGATTGTACTGGCTGACCATATGGGGCAGCTCAATCGCAACCATTTTTCGTTGCTTTCTATCATACCGCGGACCATTGGTGTATGGCTAAGTAAATTTGATAGTAAGGTCATGACCTGAAAAGATAAGAATTAATGGAGGTAGAGCTAAGAATGAAAATAGTGAAAAAAATGCAATGTTTCTGTGAATTACTTACCGCGTTATCATTCCAACGCACCGCGAGTATAGAATTATTCTTATCGAAACGAAAGTCAGACGTCCCGCTAGGCTTCTTCTTCATTTCCTTGACGTCCATTAAATCGGCATGATTGGTCCAATTATCACGAACAGTTCCTTAAGCGAAATATCCATAGTTCGACAAACGAGTCATTATACTAAGTAGGGACATAAATACTGTTACAGCATTGAACACACCCATTTCAATAGTAGAACTGAACATACCCCGTTAATGTCAAATGGGTTTTGAAAGCTAACCTCAATAGCGTTAGTCTGTAACGGGATTTTAAAATTGTTTCAACTTTCATGGTCAGATAATGAGAACCGTATCGCTGCAATAGCGCTTTTAAAGACTGAAATGGAAAAAAGCGATATTTTCAAAGTGCTCCGGCCACTAGGGATTAGCCGCATGTTCGTCTATCGATGCATAAAACTGTTTGAGGAGACTGGAGATGTAAAAGACCGCCACCGGTCGGGCCGCCCATGCTCTGTTCGAACAAAGCCGTTAATCAAGAATTCACAGAAATCCGCTCCGAAAACAGAAAATCATGGCCCGTCAGATGAATATTACGCAAAAGTCTATGAGTCGAATTATTAAAAAAGACTTGGGACTTGAGGCTTTCAAACGACGTACTGGACATTTATTAACTGCAGCTTTAAAAAATAATTGAAAAATGCAAACGTCTTTTGGTGAGGCACGCTGATAACTTGCACAGAAAAATTGTGTTCACCGATGAAAAAAATTTTACCGTCCAGTAAAAAACTAACAAGCAAATGATAGAGTGTATGCGCGGTCATCTAAGGAAACATCTGAACTGATCCCAAGGGTGGATTAGGGTCATCACCCAGCTTCAGTCCTGGTTTGGTGGGGTGTCTCTTACAATGGGGTCAGCCATGGACTTTCCAAAACCAGCGATGGAATTCCCTGTTCCAAAACCAGCCATGGACTTTCCAGCAGGATTCTGCGCTCCAGGCCTGGCTTCGAAACAATTTGCCAACGTTTATATCCTCTGAAGAATGGCCCTCAGGTAGTCCAGATTTGAACCCATTGGATTACAAGTTGTGGACGGCTTTAGAGGACAAGGTTTGTCACAAAAGATACCCCAACATTGGATCTCTTAAGACTGCTTTGGTTCGAGTTGTGTGCAATTTTCCAATGGACGAGGTTCGTGCAGCTATTGACGATTGGCCAGTGCGACTAAAATCGTGTGTAAAAGCAAAAGACGGACATTTCGAATAAGTATATTCTTTTTGGATACGATATCTATACATCAATAAATATATTGAAAAATATTTGGTCCAAAAACATTCAGTACTTTTTATATTACAGCATAAAACGTGTGTAACAATATGTATATCCCTACTAAGGAAGTAGTTTGTGACTTGAAAAAAAATGTCAAATTTAACTGTGTGCTTGTAGCGGTCCTTCACATGTGACAACAGCGATAGGACTACCCTTTCTCCCAGCCCGAAACCTGGGTCCAACTGTTTCGATGCACCAGCATATGGAATAAGCTGATACAAAGAGCCTTCTGCTGAAGCCAAATACCAATACTTGCATCCAGAATGAATTGGTTTTCCCTCGAGAAACATTTTGCACGAATACCGGCCGTAGTATGCAATCATTTGTTCCTCAATCGAAAGGTGGAAGGAGAGTATACATCGAATTGAAGAAATTTTTTGTTCAATAAATCATTCAATGGTGCGACTTTTGCAAATTTGTTTTTCGAATCCAATGCTGAGTTGTCGCACACGTAAAAAAATTTTTTCATTCGTTTAAACCTGTCCCTTGAAATAAATTCATTTATAAGTGCACATCCCAATGATTCTCGATTTGACCAATAGCTACACTTTGCGGCAAAGTGTGGTAACCTGTGATATATAAGTACTTATACAACAAACCCAAAATGTTTTCATTTCGCTAGTTGATGTCATGAACGATGGACAAATGCTGGCCGCAGCGTAATGGTTGGTTGAAGTGACCTATAGGTTCAACATCTCCTCATCGATAAACATCTCCCAATGCTGCAGTGGATTTATAGCACCAATTTGTTCATACAACGCTTTGTGTGAATTGGGCGTATCATCGAATTGAGTCCTATCGAATTGATAGTTATGTGAGAAGTAGTCTATAAACAATGCCCATTGGCCAAGACCTCCAATTAGCCAAATTGTAAAATTTTGTCTAATTCAGTTTCTTTAGAAAAATTCACTGTTTCTAAGTACTCATATGTCCATGTTAGACGGACATATTTCCATATTCAGCACTTTTGGGTCAAGGTCACACATTTCTTTCAGTCGTACAATTAATGTCATATCCTAATTCGAGAAGAAATGTTATTGTTTTTTTTAATCCCATATGTCTATAGTTTACTGAGGTCGATTTTTGGGCTCCTAGGGCCTGTACAAGTATTATGGTCCGAGTTCCTGATTGGTCGAAATATTAAATGTAGGTGCATTTTAGGATTTGCAATAAGATTTCACAGTCGAATATTAGGGGATCGTTTTGGGCTCATAGACAATGCCTTAAGGCCAGGGCTTCCACTTAAGCGAAATCGTTTATTTATTGTCATATTCATTCTTTAGAAAACTCCACTGCTTCTAAGTACTCATATGCCTATGTTAGAAAGCACATATTTATCAGCGCCCTTGGGAGCTTACCTCCATCGGTCAAGACTTCAAATTCCTTCGAATCGTACAATTAATGTATTATTCTAATTCGTGCCGGGATTTTATTGTTTTGCAATACTTTTTTTTATAAAATTATTTTTCGGCTTGAGGTCATTTATCTAAACTCGTTGTTCTATGTGTTGTTTAATTTTTTATTTATCCCAATATAAATAATACCCATATGACCATAGTTCACGAAGGCCGATTTTTGGGCTACTAGAGTCTATAGGGGTTATTATGGTTCGAATCCTAGTTCAGTCGAAATATTAAATGTAGGTGCATATTTTGATTTGCGAGAAGATTTTACATTTTCTCGATACCCTAATATGCCCGAATATTAGGGTACCATTTTGGACTCATAGACCACGCACTAAAGTGAAGGCCTCTAATAAGCGAAATATTGGGTGATCCATCTAGATGTATTTTACAGAACAAAAAAAAAATATAAAAATGCAAATCAAGTATGGAATCGATATAGGTCATTTGAAAGGACATTTTATGGCATTTATTTTTTTGAACATAATTTCCTTTAAATGTTGGCCTTAACTCCGCCTCAGGGTTTCCACTCTGAAGATTCAATATTGGATGACTTGTTTGAGCATTTCGACCGGTGTGGCTTTAATGACACGCGTAATGTTGGCTTCCAAAACCTGAATCGTAGCTGGCTTGTTCAACTTTGAACTTAACGTAACCCCAAAGACAGATTTCTAAGGGTGTGATATCACTCGATCTAGGCGGCCAACTCACCTGTCCAAAACGTGAAATTAGCTGCTTTTCGAAATGACCTTTCAATAGATCCTTTGTTTGAGCAGCTGTATGGCAATTGGCACCGTCCTGTTGAAACCAAGTGTCGTCAAGATAACGGGCTTTAATTTCAGGTAGCATAAAGATCGATATCATGGCGCGATAGCGAGCACCATACACGGTTACGTTCCGGCCAGCATTAGTTTTGAAAAAATATGCACCGATGATTCCATCAGCTTATAAACCGCACCAGACCGTGGTTTTCTCTGGGTATAATGACACCTCTTGAACCTCTTCTTGTTGCTCTTCCGCCCAAATGTGGCAATTTTGTTTATTGACTTTGCCGTTGAGCCAGAAATGGGTCTCAAAATTTTGGTCAAAAACAGCGGATCTTCCCGTTTGTCACCCAACGCTTATTTCCATAATACAGTTGCCAAGATTTGAAGGAAATTATTTTCAAAAAGTAAATGCCATAAAATGTCATTTCAAATTACCAATACAGATTCCAAACTTGATTTTAGTTTTTATATATTTTTTTGTTTTGAAAAATACCTCTAGAGGGATCACCCTTTAGTTTCATTAATATCATATTCAGATTCTTTAGAAATATCCACTATTTCTCAGTACCCATATATCCATGTTAGATAGGACATATTTTTCTGCACTCGAAGCCCAGGTTGGCCAAATTTTATATGAAGGTGTATATTTGGAATTATAATACAATTTTTGGAACCAAATTTTTTAAAAAAAATAAATTTTAAAACTGGATGCTCGTATTGTGGAAAATCAGTGAGCTTTAAATTTCATTAACTCCCACGTATCCTTTTTTATATTTTTCCCCTGCCGATATGGTCATTTTGCTGTAGCTTTGGCAAAAGGTTATAAATGTGCTTTGCTAGAATTAAACGGTTTACACGCCGCGCCTAGGAACAGGATAATGAAGGATTATAACAACAAAACGAACTTGATTTTATTTCAAAACGTGCGTGTGTTTATTTCAGTGCTTTTTATATTTAACAAATTTTAAATTTGTGTTTGTATGGCAAGGGTAGCTGGCAAGGCTATCATGACATTCAGTTAGCTAGCTGAGGAAGAAAGTGATAGTGCTTCTTATATGTAGTATACAATAGGAAATGAAATCATGGCAGCAAGGTCGTTATCGCCACCACTCACTCTTTATTCACTTTGGGATTAATTTATCCTTTTGGGTATATGTTTTTTTGCTGTTTTTCATTATCCTTGTTGCCGTTGTCAGCATTGACATTGGTAGTGGCCGCTACATACTGTAATAATGACAATGATATCGAACCAATTTTTACTGACGCCCACATGCCATTTTTTAACGGCACTCGTTGGGCACGCTTCTTCCTTTGTTCTCTCTATACCTCTCATCCCATATATGTCTTCTCTCATTCGCCTACTAATAAAAAGTCCTTAATGTCTGTTCATTGACCATTGAAGCGTGCCATAGTGTTTTAGGACCTTTTGATACCAATGAAATTTAAAGACTTTATTGACCAACATGAGTATTTGTCTTTTACTAAGCTGTAAAGTGACGTTTGATTGACCTTTCTTCAAAGAAGAAAATATATATTTGTAAAAATGATATAAGCAATTGAAATTTAAAATTTCTCGGGAAACATAAATCGAATTCTGAAAATTAATGCTTTTGTACGGAGTGGTCAAGCGTTTTATGGTTGATTTCTTTTCATAACGTTAAGGAGTCATAGCAATAAAAATAATTAATAAGGTCAGATGGCGGTTAATAGTCGAAACGTTTGAGTGATTTAAAATATTTGAAATGTTCCGAAAAAAAAGAACTAAGAATAGTAAAGGTTGAACGATTTTTTCGACATTCGACAAGGTCTAAAATTGTATGTAGAAATAGCAGCTTGTTCATCAAAAGTTCGTTAGTAAGTTATAATAACAGCGTTTGGAAAAATCTCTCCCACTTATCACCGTACTGAATAAGATTTCCTATCGAGGTATTGTTAGCATCAATTAAAGACTATTTAGCCTATGTCAGAGAAGAAGACACAAGAACAAATACAAAAAAAGTCTTAATAAAATTTAATTTTTTACCACGAAATAATCCATTTAAAGCCCGTAGATCCGGACATAAAGTTTAGACATATGTTACAGCGAATAGAGAAAGGGACCTAAGGGTAAAAAAAAACAATTTTCATTTCTTTTTTTTTTGATGTGGACAACATCTGAGCATCGAATGAGGCCGATCCCATGCCCCAAAAGTGTTCCCTCCCAGAGATATGCGCGTTTTATAAAAGTGATGGTACACCAAAGATACTCGAATTTAAATCTTATAATGGCTCCCCTGAACAAAACTGGTTTTTACCCTTAGGTCCCTTTCTATTTTGCGCGTCACATATTTGAAAAGTTTTTCTTGGTGCTCTACATACCCATGAAGCAAGGCCTCAAATTTAGTCACATCATTATTGGATGTTATATTCGAATTCGTGGCAGGTCATATGGGCCATGGCTAGTTGCACATTGACACAAATCGTAAAAATACTTATTTTGATTTTCGAATACGGTTAATCTGCACTGTTTCTGGATGTTGAACGACCTACGACTTCCAATCAAAGCATATTATAAAGTTATATTGTGAATATAATGACAAAAAAATCAAGTCATGATTTTTGAGTCCCCTGAAGCAGAATTTTTTCCTCTTTTGCCCCATTTTGGCTTTTTGCAATACCAAACATACTAAAAGTCATACATCTGGTAAGTTTGGAGACTTTAAGTATTTTCTTTTGGACTGATTTGTTCTTTCAACAGGCAGACAGATAGATATTGCTAGTTGTATTAGCATTTGTCGACGATCAATAGTAATTTACTTTACTTTATTTTTTTTTTAAATAACCAACAATCTGGGAATGTCCCCTATACATGCGGTGCATTGCGCTGGCGAATGGAAAGTAAAGGATCGGAAGGGGGAAAGAGGGAGTAGTGATTATTGACGCTTGCCTTAAACTTCTGGATGTCGCAATTAGTGGGAAATACATTTGCCGGAAGTCGATTTCACATACGGACTGCACGAGCGAAAAACGTTGTTGATGTATAGTGCGGTCAACTGGCCAATCGATAACAAACGGGTGTGAATTCCTAGAAAGTCGCGTATCCCTGACGAACATTCTCACGTCAGGAATAAGGCGACGGATGTCTGATGAACATACACCATGAAAGTAACGATAGAATAGCATCACGCAACCCACATTCCGACGATGCTCAAGGGAAACAATAGAGTTGGATACCCTACTGTCACCTATCAGCACCATCGCTCTCCTTTGAACACGGTCAAGTAGCTCCAAGGATGATTTTTGAGCACCTGCCCATATATGGGAGTTATATTCTATCTTTCGCCGGATGTAAGTTGTATAGATATTGAAAAGATCAGAAGGAGTAAAATATTTCTTGCACCGCTTTAAAAAGCCTATGCACTTGAGTGCTTCTTTCGACACTTCGAATACATGTCTCGCCCAACGAGCGTCACATTGCATTTTCATGCCCAGAACATCGAGAGCTTCTGATTGTTCAATATTCGTACCATCGATAGAAATTGACGATATTGTTGGGTCAGCGAATCGCTTGTGAGACAACAAGCTGCACTGGGTCTTACGTGCATTAAAATCTACTCTATTCACTCGACCCCATTCGGAAATGGCCAGTAGATCCCGGCCAAGTGTTTTATATATACTTTTTGTCTTCAATATCTTGAAGACTCGGCCTTCGGTCGAATGAATATGAATGACAGAGGTTACTATCATCTGCGAAAGAGTAGATTGGATTGACGTCTGACCCAATAGTTCGTCAATGAAAATAAGAAAAAATCCAATGGGTTCAAAACTGGACTGCCTGATGGCCATTCTTCAGAGGAAATGAACGTGTAATGCGTTCGAAATGCTCCAATGAGTCATCCAAAATTGGACCCCCAGAATGAACAACCGGAGGCAAAGTTGCAGACAACGCTTTTAAAAAATCTATCAACCCGAAAAACAGTTAATAAATATAATTTACAGAACCCAGTATCCGATAAAAATCCCCCCACCTAACGACGATTTCGGAAGACTGTGATACCACAAAGAAAAAGCTCAACTCGGTCGAAAAAGTATGAATTGAATTGTTGATTTTTCGTTAGCCTGATTGTTGGCCGACGTGTTCTATTGTCGGCGTGCTGGTCTATTTGAGCGTATGAGTAATTCAATGTAATACAAACACAAAGCCAAACAAACGCCACACACATACATACAGACGTACACTAACAATCCTACACACAATTACAGCACTTGAACTGACATTGTCGTTGTGACTTTTCCAAGGTATCTGCCGATGTGTGTGTGTGCAGTAATTCCTTGACTTTGCATGTATGTGTGTGTGTGCGTTGCTGTTTGGTTATTTGTTTAGTGTGTTGGTTTATTACCTTGAGCTGGTTTTCCGCGCTTTAATGTGTGTGTGTGTGTGCGTTGTTTGTGTTACATACAAGCCATGGCTGCGGCGGTAGCAACAAAAAAGCCTTGAGCCTGAAATATTGCTACAATTCTGGCGTTTCCTTTGCTCTTCTTGTTCGTTCGCATTGTCATTGTCGCCGTTGCCGTCGCCATAGCCATCGTCGTCTGTCGCTGTACTCGTTCATGGTTTATTTTGAGAGCAGTTTGTCCTTTTTGATGTTGCCTTTTTTTCGATTTGTTCTTTAAACAGCGGCACACACACAAAAAAACGAGACAGAAATGTGTGACTTTGACAATGATATTGTTTATAGTGCCATTACACGCTGCTGGCACAAACACAAATACATTGAATTACTTAAATATTGTTTTTGGTGCTTTTTTTTGTTTTTGCTATCTAAAATACATAAATTTGTCATGTACTTAGCAAAACGTATTGAGAAAGAGAACTTTCTTGTAAAAAGTATTTCTTAGAATTTGTAATACACTTTATTATGGCTGAGTTAAGTGTGGGAATTAAAGTGGATTTTACCAGAGCGAGTATATATGGGCATCGATTAAGTACATTTTTCAAATGCTACAGGGCCTTGTGAAGCAAAAAAGAAAAAAGAAAATGGAAATCTATACATTCTAGCAGAAGTGGCTTTAGGACGTATTTGGTTGATGGATTCAACAATTTCGTTGAGTACACATGCAGAAAATTTGTTTAATTCGGCCGGTCAAAACTTTCCCCATCTTTACCGTGAATTGCTATCATATATGCGTGTGTTTCAAATCAGGTGACCCAACCCTTGGAATCGATGTTTTCTGGTCGGAGTGTAACTGTCACTAAGGTTACTTGTATTGGATAGAAGTTTGCGTTTCAAATCAAGTGACCCAATCTTTGGAATCAATGTTTTCTGATCGGAGTGAAACTGTCACTAAGGTTACTCGTATTGGATAGAAGTTTAAATACAAGCTTATAAAGAGATCGGCCAAGGACTCTCTGAGTTAAAGGTGGTGTTTTTTAGCAGCCATATAACTTATTACCTATTGTTCCTAGAAAATGTTTCCCGGTGTTTTTGATAGCTCAATCATTTTAGAAAAAATCAAATAGAAATTTGTTCACTTTTTATTTTTTTCAATAATGGGGAACTACGATATTTTGCTCAAGTGAAAAGCTTAGTTCTTTTCTTTTAGAACTTTATGGACTCTTAGAGGGATGCGACTTTTTTATATATCAAAAAGAAAAAGTTTTTTAACTCAAAGCAATGTTTCTTTAATTATTAGCATATGTAACGCGCAAAATAGAAAGGGAACTAAGGTTAAAAACCAGTTTTGTTCAGTACAGCCATTTTATAGATTGGGTCCCATTCTACTTGCGCTTAGAATCGTCGACTTCACTTTCATAAAACGCGCATATCTCTGGGAGGAAACACTTTGGGATATTGATGCTCAGATGTTGTCCACATCAAAAAAAAGGTGAAAAGTTGATTAAAAGTTTTGTTCAGGAGAGCCATTTTAAAGATTAGGTCCTTTTCTATTTGCGCTTAGAATCGTCTACTTCACTTTCATAAAACGCGCATATCTCTGGGAGCTAACACTTTTGGGGCATGGGGCTCATTCGATGCTCAAATGTTGTCCACATCAAAAAAAGAAAAAAAATGTAAATTGAATTTTTTACCCTTAGGTCCCTTTCTCTATGCGCTGTCACATATGCACTATTTTGAAATCTCTCCTACTTTTGTGAAAATGTTTTAAACTCAAAGAGTTTTGCACCGATCTCGTTCAAAGATTGTGTCTAAACTACTATCGAATAGGACTAACCTTAGTTTCATCCTGACAGGAAGAATTCGGTTCTAAAAGTTGGGTCATTAGACATGAAATGACCCATATAAATGGCACTATTGGGTGATACGGTTTTTAATGGTGTGGTTTTGGTTAATTTAAAAAATACACTGATCTACAACTGCTTGATTTATATATTCTGAAATGTTAAAAGACTCTAAATCTTGTCGAGACTCTTGTTGTTTGCACCGTATCGTGTTTTCAACAGACTGGATTATCATAGTAACATGTAACGGGTGCTTATGCACTTTGTTAATTGTGAGTAACAACTTAACGTCAACTTTTGCCTAACTAAATTTTACATTTCTTTGTTTTAATGTTTGACAAATTCAGACTTGGAGAGTTTCAGCATTGAGCTGCGTAAGAGACTGTTGAAGCCTTTTACAAAAATTGGGGTTGAAATCAAAATGCATTTTGTGCACTTCGTGATTTTTTTTATTGGTCAGCGTAATCTACCAAATGTGTCCACAACAGAAAGAATTTTGCGCAAATTTTAGCTATCCGAGTCTGTAGGAGATATAAAAACAACTGTGCATGCTCTACCATTTCGTTCTGCCATAGTTTTGTCATCGGCAAAATTTTGTTTTACTCATAATTGTCATATATATTTTGATAATTCTCCAAAATTCTTCACCCTTTTCACTTTATAGGATCCCACATATATATCTGTAAGTGTATACAACAAAATTAGTGCAAAACGTTTAACATTTGAGATACTATACTGCTAAGAAAAAATTTACAAGCACCAAAATTCCAAAATTGTGTTAAGGGCAGTTTCGGAACTCTGATTTTGTGTTTAACATTAAAGACCCTTTTTCAACTGCGACTGACTGGAAAACGTTAAGCAAAATGGTAACATCTACCACTTCCAGAGTTGTACGTAGTCAAAAAAGCTATATATCTCAAAACTACTTAAATGGAGATGTGACCTTTCTTAGGAGGACAGTATTCTTTTCCTTAACATAAAATTTCTCTATAAGTAGAAGATGTTCAATATTCCTCAATTTATTTTTGTGAAAACTCTATGGTTCAAGCTTTGATTGTAAGTGTGTACCATTAATACTTGACATACCAAAACGTCTCCTATTCCCAAATATATAGGGTGATCCATTTTTCCAAACAAAAAAAATAAAAAAATTCAAATCAAGTGTGGAATCTTTATTGGTAATTTGAAAGTACATTTTATGGCATTTATTTTTTTTAATCAAATTTCCTTCAAATGTTGGTCGCAATTACACTCAGGGTTTCCATTCTGAGCGTCCAATTTTGGATGACTCGTTCTAGCATTTCGACCGGTATGGCTTTAATGACACGCGTAATGTTGGCTTCCAAAATCTAAATCGTAGCTGGTTTGTCAGCATAGACTTTGGACTTTACTTAGCCCCAAAGAAAAATGTCTATAGGTGTGATATCAAGGGTTAACTCACCTGTCCAAAACGTGAAATCAGCCGCTTTTCGAAGTGACCTCTAGATCTCTAGATAGATCCATTGTTTGAGCAGCTGTATGGCAAGTGGCACCGTCCTGTTAAAACCAAGTGTCAAGATTACCGGCTTCAATTTCAGGTATCATAATAATCGATATCATGGCGCGATAGCGAGCACCATTCACGTTTACGTTCCGGCCATCATCATTTTTGAAAAAATATTCACCGATGATTCATTCAGCTTATAAACCGCAACCAAACCGTGGTTTTCTCTGGGTATAATGGCACCTCTTGAACCTCTTCTAGTTGCTCTTGCGCCCAAATGTGGCAATTTTTTTTAGTGACTTTGCCGTTGAGCCAGAAATGGTCGCATCACTAAACAAAATTTTAGTCGGAATGTTATTCGTAATGTTAATTAGATTTCGATATTATTTAAAATAAAAAGTTACTTTAAGCATTTTCTAAAAAATTTGAGCTCGGACTAGTATCCAAAAAACGGTTTTATTTTTAAATAAACAAACGGAATAAACCGACATTCCTGTTTTGTAATTTTGACTTTAAATGAAAAATATTTTCCATATCAAAAAAAAAAATAGTTGTGTCCTAGAGCATAATCTAAATTCACACAGACTTTTAAAACAAGGTCATATATGCATTTGTGTTAAAATTGGTACCCATATGTCCATGTTTTAATGGGTCAGATTTTCGGCCACGCCACTCTGATTTAGCCAAACTGCAAAATTATTTTTATAATTGCTTCGTAAAACAATTTTATAGCTATTTTAAAGCAATATATTGGTGTATATGGGATGCTTCTTTTTATGCTCCCAGAAAATGTGTAAGGGAACTTTATCAAGAAAATAGGTCTAAATGAATCAAATGGGTCTAAGACTGGTTTTTGTCAATCGTAAGGTACCTTACCATATTTGATTGAAATCAGAAAGCAAAGGAGTGTTCTAGAGCGATTTATGTTATATCAGGGTAAATTTTTCCACTAGGGTCATGTCAAAGCATGTACCGGTATGACCCTTTACTTATCGATAATATTGAACTGTTTTTTCCACCGATATTGGATGTACTACATATGTGGCTTCAAGAGCTAAAGAAATAAAATCTCTTGAACATTTATGGGAGCTTTATCCAAATTTTAATTGATTTTTTATAAAAGTCAACAGCTTTGTCCAAAAAACTTACATTTCATTTTGAACAGTTGTGAATTGTAGTTTGGAAACACGCTCGACAAAAGGCAGATAAAAGGACGGACAGACAGATTCGCATGATCCTGAGTTGAGAGGTACACTTAAAGGTGGGCCTAGCTAATATATTTTATTATATTATATTTTTTAAAATTATGAATTTTCTTTGCTTTTGTTCATAGAACTTGAAAAACAAAAACCGAAAAACCCGGCAGCAAAAAACCGGGTAAGCCGACATGTTGGGTTTTAGCTATTTTTGAATAGCCGACTGTCGGACTTGGACATAAAAACCGGAATGTCGGATTTCGGATTTGGACACTCTAGCTAGGACGCAGGGACCCTTCGAACCCCAAATATTGGCGCCTAAGTAAAAATCTGGGACCATTTATTTATACTAATTTTTGCGTTCTCAAATTAAAGAACATTTTACTGCCAATCCAAACATTATTTTTTTTTTTTGGTTTAACTAAAAATGGGAACGTGGGAGAATTCAAGAGGCCGTCTCAATCAAAGCTTACTGTTCAAAACATTGCTACAAGAATACTAACTGAATCAAATATGTACATGTGACAGCGCATAGAGAAAGGGACCTAAGGGTAAAAAAATCAATTTAATTTTTTTTCTTTTTTTGATGTGGACAACATCTGAGCATCGAATGAGACCGGTCCCATGCCCCAAAAGTGTTCCCTCCCGCGATATGCGCGTTTTATGAAAGTGAAGTCGACGATTCTAAGCGCAAATATAAAGGGACCTAATCTTTAAAATGGCTCTCCTGAACAAAACTTTTCATCAACTTTTTACTTTTTTTTGATTTGGACAACATCTGAGCATCGAATGAGAACGATCCAAAGTGTTCCCTCCCAGAGATATGCGCGCTTTATGAAAGTGAAGTCGACGATTCTAAGCGCAAATAGAAAGGGACCTAATCTTTAAAATGGCTCTCCTGAACAAAACTAGTTTTTAACCTTAGGTCCCTTTCTATTTTGCTCGTCACATATATTGAATACTCGTACATACCCTAACCTAGTGACTCTGACTAATATTTCAAGGCGCTACAAAGGGAATGTGAAATTACTTTGGCCCCACTCTGTGTTAGAGTGCATGGTAATGGGCACATCTTTTGAAGGGCGGAAATAATTTAAAGAAATTAAATCAAAGCCGGTTCTGATTCATTTAGGAAAACATAAATATTTTTTATTCAGATAACTGTGGATCTCGCTTTAAAGCGGAGTTTAGGTAGAACAAACTCCAGGTAATACTGAGATAAGCATTAACATGTTTTTCCCGTAACCTCCAGGGAAACTCTCTGAATCATTATTCATTTATCGTAATTGGCCCAAATGCATATTTTACTCTACTAAAGTCATGTAAATTTGTTACATGACTTTATACAAATATTTGTAATATTTTTTTGTCATTCTTTTGATGTTTAAAGTGTTCGGTCAGTAAAAGTGTCCAACAAAAATGAGATGAGCATGAATTGTTCCAACAGCATTAACAGACTCAGTCTGTGGGTTGATGTTGACGGGAAACGGGGCTGGAGCAGTTTGAAGTTTGTGTAACATTTTGTGGCCTTTGTGGTGTGGTAAAAATTGTGTATCCAAAAATATACCAACATTTTATGATCTAGAGTGGTGTTGTTGTTCTTGTTGCTGTCGCTTTTTTATCTGGCATTTTGAAAGTTTTCACAAAATATGATAATTATTTGCCGAGATGTTGTGACGTTGTAGTTGTGTGCTTGTATGTATGTCTGTAGTAACACAATGCCTTTATGATTACAATGTCAAATACACAAGGCTGGGACTTGTTGGTGTTGACGAGAGGTTGTATGGGGCAAATTGGCTTTAAACTGTTTTTAAATTACATTCAAATGAGCTAATTTAATCATCGTTTGAAGACGAATGAGGCATGAGATAAAGGTCATAGCAGCCGCAAAAGTTTGGTTGTTACAATCGCATAAAAGGTGTACGTCAAGTAAATTGGCCGTTTGTAGTTTCAAGTGTCCTGAAGCCTTATCACTGTAACACAAATGTGTTATATTGTCCTTGTCTGGCAACAGAAGAAGCAATAATATTTTGGGTGGCGATGAGGATTTTGAAAACTGATGGGTTAACGATAACAATCCTTGGTACTTACCTTGGTCAGTCTTTACCAGAAGAGGACACAAAAGTTTTTGTTTAGATCAGATGCCATTTAGAAAAATCTTGTTCTTTGAAAGGAAATAATAACTAGTAAAAGAAGCTAAAGTCGGGCGTGGTTGACTATATAATACCCTGCACTACTGGATATTAAGAAAACCAATGGAAACAGTTTTTTTAACCTCCATAGGCGGCCCTAAATTTATTCAGATTAGCAAATGTTATATTTTAGTTTGTGAAAAGTTTATTTTTGTTTCTCTCCACTATAAGGTTGGCGTAAATAAATGTTTGCCATTTCGTTTGTAACATCTCGAGATACTTATCTGCGACCATATAAACTATATATATTATTGATCGTCATAACATTCTAAGACGATCTAGCCATGTGTGTCTGTTGAAAACACAATTCATTCCAAACGAAAATAGCTAGAGTCTTCGGACTTATCAGATATATATCCAATAGTAGGCGATCGGCTGATTTTGAAAATGAACCAAATTGGGAAAAAGGAAAACAATTTCTCTTCTCAGGGACTAAAATTTAGTAATCATTTTTTAATTTTTTGACATTTTCACTAATTAATTTAATTTGATTTTTTAACTTTTGCATCAGACTTTTTTAGAAGTGGTAGAAATAAATTCTATAGGGTAATCCACCTAAAGGTATTTTTTCAGAACAAAAAAAATGTATAAAAATTCAAATCAAGTGTGAAATCTTTATTAGCAATTTGAAAGGACATCTAATGGCATTTATTTTTTGAAATTAATTTCCTTCAAATGTTAGCAACTGTATTATGGAAATGAGCGTTCGGTAAGAAACGGAAAGAACCGCTGTTTTCACGAAAATGTTGTTCAGTGATGAGGCCCATTTCTGGCTCAACGGCAAAGTCAATAAACAAAATTGCCGCATTTGGACTGAAGAGCAACAAGAAGTGGTTCAAGAGGTGCCATTACCCAAAGAATCGGTGCATATTTTTCAAAAATGATGAACGTAACGGAACGTAACCGTGTATGGTGCTCGATATCGTGCCATGATATCGATCTTTATGCTACCTGAAATGGAAGCCCGTAATCTTGACGACACTTGGTAACAACATGACGGTGCCACTTGCCATACAGCTGCTCAAACAATGGATCTATTGAGAGGTCATTTCGAAAAGCAGCTAATTTCACGTTTTGGAAAGGTGAGTTGGCTGCCTGGATCGAGTGATATCGCACCTTTAGACATTTTTCTTTGGGGCAACATAAAGTCCAAAGTCTATGCTGACAAAGCAGCTACGATTCAGGTTTTGGAAGCCAACATTACGCGTGTCAGTAAAGCCATACCGGTCGAAATGTTCGATCGAGTCATCCAAAACTGGACCCTCAGAATGGAAACCCTGAGGCGTTGCGGCCAACATTTTAAGGAAAAAATGCCATAACATGTCCTTTCAAATTACCAATAATGATTCCACACTTGATTTGAATTTTTAAATATTTTTTGTTCTGAAAAAGTACCGCTTGATGGATCACCCTATATAACCATCGCATAAATATGAGTGCTCATTAAGTAATGGTGCCCTAGGGGCTGTATATAAAACATATCCGATTTTCTGCAATTTCATTAACAGTGATTAAACATACTAGTGCCAAGTTTTATCAAGATTGGATGTAAAATGTGGCTTATAAAGCTAAAAATATAAATATCGGATGAATATATAAAGCTATATCCAAATCTGAACAGATTTTTTGCAGTTTTTATATTATCCTTCCTTGTGCCAAAAAAACTAAAGTGGGCATAATTTCATCAAGATTGGAAGTAATGTTTGGTTTCTAGTGCTAACGATATAAAATTGACTAATCATATAAATGTGGGAATCTGATTCGATTACTTGTATTTCAATTGCATCCGTCCTTGGTCCAAAAACTTACTTTTTCCAGTGCCATGAAAATCAGGTAACAATCACGACGAGTAGTTTGGTTGCATGCTTTTAATGGAAGGACGGACATCTTTCAATAGAATCAGCAAGTGATTATATTCAGTCCACTTACGTAGAGCGGAACCCTATAGATGGGTCTAGTTTAAGTATTTTTAGTAGTTACAAACATTTGGTCAGCCCTTGCTCAAACTTCAGAAAGTGCCGTGAAATCTTCTGAATAACTGAGTAGTGTAGGGTTTACCATTCTCTGCTCCTTCTTCTTAATCTAGCTTAATTGAACCTCTTCTTGCCCCGTCACTCTGGTTCTCAGTTGTGCAAAAGAACTGAGCAAATCACCGATACGTCTACTTCATAAGCAACTTAATATCATTCATACGCCCACATGGACATATACGAACTCCAAAATATTACGTATACGTCACCGTCTCTAAATATTTGAATATTTTAACTCTCTCTATCTCGTTCTCTTTTTGCTTTCAGTTTCTGTTCCGGGCTATTATCTCTGGTGCTTTCCCCCCTCAAAGGTATTTGGAATTTCACATTGCTCTTTATGACATAATCATTATAAATGCCATTATATCACAAATACATATGCACAGGCTTCACCGACATGGACATGCTTACACATTCTACTTGGTTGGCTTTTGTGCGAGTTGCATGGTAGTGTTAGTGACTCGTTGTGTGTGTGTGTGTGAGCGTGCTTTTGTGTTTGTTAGCCGTACATAATACTGGCAGCAAATTACAATCAAATACACTTTTAATTAGTGTCAATCAAAAACAAACCAAAGAACAAAAAACTGTTATACGAGTACGACGATGAATATCAAGCAAGGGTAGCTTAAACATGCACACACGCACATCCTCACACACACATACATTGGCAGCCTGCCAGTCATACACACCACCACAGATGGCAACTGTAATTATATTGTTTATGTAATTTGGTAATAATGACATTATGAATGTTCCTACGTATGGATTACTTACGAAAGTTAAGCAAATGATATGCCCAGGTAAACGACACATTAGTGAGGGAGGCGGTGCGACGAAAAACGGATTATGTCAGTTAGAAAAGAATTTGATTTTCTTAGATAAGCTTTTAGTAAAGTTGACAAATTCAAGATTTATGTAATTCTTGTACATGTTTAAGACTGCCAAGCTAATGATTTGTCGACGTAATTTGCATGACTTTGCTTAAATAAGCAATATCTGCATACAAAGAACAGATTTGTTGCCACAACCGAATTTGTTGCCAACCTAAGTATGGTGGTTGCACGTACTTTTCATGTATTCTATCGCTACAACCGAATGTTGATTGGGCACACGACAATATTAAGTAGTATCGGTTAATGAGACACAGAATTGGTTACCCTAACTGTTTATAATGATTATTTGAGTTGAATTTGTAAATGTGCTGGTTGTTGTTATAGATTATTGGCTATAGGAACTTTTTAAATTTGGTTGTCGTTACCACAAACATTTGTTAACTGGATCAACTGATGGTTACATTTCTTGTATTCGGTTATCTGATAGAAAAAAACAGTTTTTTCATTCAATTTCTATGCTTTACGATTTTAAAATACAGAGTGGCGCAAAACTTCCGTTGTGGTTTGAATGTTTAATATCTTTCTTATTTATTGGTTAATTATTATTATAATTTTTGTTGTATAGTAAATTAATGGGAAATTTTTTTGGCTTAAGTATGAAAAAGTTTATCCCGCAAGTGGTGGCCATTTTCGGCAGCGCACATTCGTACTCTTTCCAGTACACTTTGCATAGCCTTTCGTAAATTTTCCGGTGTTATGGCTTGAATTTCATGGTGAATTTTTTGTTATAGCTGTTTTGTGGTCGCTGGCTTATTTATGTATACCCTTTCTTTCAAATAACCCCAAAGAAAACAGTCTGGCGCCATTAAATCCGGTGCACATTAGAGCGCCCATAAATCAAAAAGTGCTATTTTTCCGCTACCCGCTCCTCTTTTTTGTACTTATACTTATATTGAGCATCAAAAATAATATCCGTATTATACTAAAACTTAAATTACTAGTTTCAAATTTTCCAAATGCTTAAGATGTATTTTCCGAAAGTCGTCAGGCTTACGAGTTATAGCTTGCAACTAGTTTTACTCCATTTTTAGGGCTAAAAGTCGTGACGGACTGGCCGGTTTCCATCCGATTTAGAAAAAATTTTTGCACGGATATTATTTTTGATGACCAATAAACTAGAAAATGAGCGGGGATCGAAAAGAATAACACTTTTCCATTTTGCTATGTATTTTATGGGCGCTCTAGTGCCCATAGGGGCCAAATCGCTTCTGCGCGAAATAATGCGTTGGCAAAAGAGGTCCCGCAACAGAGCCATTGTGTCACTTGCAGTCTGGGCTCTAACTCCATCTTGTTGGAACAACAACTGTGGATGGTTTTCTACAGCTGGCCTCAAAGAAATGTTCAGCATCGTTCGGAATTCAGCGCCATTAACCGTAACTGGGGCGCCATGTGCATTTGCAAAGAAATATGGACCAATGATCCTTTCAGACGATACACCTAAGTGGTGTCTAATTTTTGCTGATGAACTGTTCTTGGATTCTCCGTAGCCCATATTAGGCAATTTTGTTTGTCTACGAAACCATTCAATTGGAAATGTGCTTCATCGCTCATTATGAAATTGTTAATGAAATCGGGATTTTCTTCTGCTTTTTGTCGGAATGAAATGTTATAATCAAGCCACTGTTGTTACTCTATTGTTTTCAATTCTTGCACAAGCTGAGCTTTTTACGGAAATATGTGCTATGTGGCCAAAATCCTCTGAAAAGACCTCCACGAAAGCCCCAGTTGTGCTGATCTTCTTCTTGTTGATGTTTCTGGGCTGTCCTGCACCCTATCCATAACACGTTGGATATTTTCGTCGTTGTGGATCGTACGTGATCTTCCGGTATATGGAGGGTGTCTTACTGTATCATGTTGTCCCAAGGGATAGTTGGGTGGTGGACGGTATGGAGAGTATGAGTGCTGGTGAGATTAGGGCTCAATTGGATGAATGTGTGATGTTGAAGTGGCAGTCTAGGTGGGACGATAGTGTAAAAGGGCGCGTTACGTATAGGTTCATCAGGGATGTGAGGTTTGTTAGTGGTCAGCCAGATTTTAGCTTTGGCCTTTGTCTCGGCTTTTTGCTGACTGGTCATGGGTCGCTCAATGCATTTTTGCACAAGAGGACCCTGAGCGATAGGGAGTCGTGTGATTGTGGTGCGGTTCTTGAGGATTTGTTGCATGTTCTCTGTGAATATCCTCTTTATGAAAGTGTTAGGGATCTAGGTCGGTTAGGAATTGGAATGACGGACAGACAGTGGGACAGGCATTGCTTCACAAGGGGTTTTGGCTAGGGCGAGTTTGGCAGTTTTAGAGTAGAGGTTTATTGTTGGTTTTAGGATGTCGGTAGCTGTGGGTGACCAGTCCCATGTTGTATGGAACATAAACTGGGAGTAGCCTTTTGATTACGAGGTCTGACCGGAGACTTAAATCTGGTACCACGGGTAGTCAGGAGCCCCCAGAACTGTTGTTCTGGCCTGACTAGAAGGTGCGGCGCCTTGGGGAATATCGAGGTGGCTGTGGTTTAAACCCAAATCGCACCGTATACAAAGGAACTTTATTTGTTTCAAGTTATTGCATGTTTATTTCCCTAAAAAAAGGTCGGGTTAAATCTAATTTTGTATACTCAAAAGTCTTGTGATTTTTGTTTGTAATAGTCGAAAAGTCCACTTTTAGTTTTCTGTATATGTGACAGCGCATAGAGAAAGGGACCTAAAGGTAAAAAAAAAAATCATTTTTAATTTTTTTTAATTTTTTGATGTGGACAACATCTGAGCATCGAATGAGACCGATCCCGTGCCACAAAAGTGCTCTCTCCTAGAGATATGCGCGTTTTATGAAAGTGATGTCGACGATTCTAAGCGCAAATAGAAAGGGACCTAATCTTTAAACTGGCTCTCCTGAACAAAACTTTTCATCAACTTTTCACTTCTTTTTTTGATGTGGACAACATCTGAGCATCGAATGAGACCGATTCCGTGCCCCAAAAGTGTTCCCTCCCAGAGATATGCGCGTTTTATGAAAGTGAAGTCGACGATCCTAAGCGCAAATAGAAAGGGACCTAATCTTTAAAATGGCTCTCCCGAACAAAACTGGTTTTTAACCTTAAGTCCCTTTCTATTTTGCGAGTCACATATAACCCTAATATCTCCTTGTTTAAAGATGACAATCATGGTTTACCACTAATCTCAGCCATAAACAAAACACAGTACTTTATGACATATTTAAAAGTTCTTTGTAGATATCACTAAAGCAATATCGCCTAGAGGCACTTGGCAAATATTCATAACTCATAACTACAAAACATGTCATTTCTTTTGTAAGCCATTGTGGGCAAATTCAGTAGATATGCAAAACTAAAACATTCCACATAAAATTATGTTTGAAAAATCTAGATCAAATACTATCGCGCATAGTGCCCAAAGGAAATTTCATAGTTAACTGTTCCTCCCTGTCTCATATGGAAAAATTCCATCACAATCCTAGGATCGTTCCCTGGTAACAACTTTCAGCAATTTAATTTAACTACAAGTTAGATTTACAAAAAAAACAACAACAATTACAAAACAACTTGTACGCGCTTAAATGAGAGCTTCTACTTTAAATGAAAGTTGAAATAGAAAAAATATGTTCAGATCCTTATGTTCTGTTTAAACTGAAGCTAAAGCAAGTGTAGACAACATGTTGTTGTTTTGGGTCGCTGCCGGATGAGAGTCACTTATGTGCGTTTATATCTTATTTCAGCAATAACTACGCA
Organism: Hydrotaea diabolus; assembly: GCA_963513945.1. Classification (NCBI taxonomy): domain Eukaryota; kingdom Metazoa; phylum Arthropoda; class Insecta; order Diptera; family Muscidae; genus Hydrotaea; species Hydrotaea diabolus. The sequence goes on from OY740716.1 coordinate 255,841,327, forward strand.
ACAGATGCCATAAAAATTATACACATAACGTTACGTTTTTTACTCGTATTTCTTACTTCCCTTCACACAACCGTGTAGATGTGCATTTAAAGTTCATCGCTGAGTTTGTAACATGATAAGCTAAAAAAAGCCAATCGGTCTTTTAGGGCGATAAAGATTCAAAAAAGATGCTACCTTAAAAACAAATTAAGATATTCTTAATATAATTCTAAAGGCTGACGGTTATGACTGAAAATTGAATTCGTTTGTTGTCACTGACTAGTGAAATTTGGTTAATAACCAGCAACCAAGGTCAGATAATGAGAACCGTATAGCTGAAATAGCGCTTTTTAAGTGTGAAATGAAAAAAACTCCGGCCACTAGGATTAAACCGCGTGTTCATCTACCAATGCATAAAACTATTTGAGGAGACTGGAGATGTAAAAGACCGCCACCGGTCGGGGCGCCCATGCTCTGTTCGAACACCGCATGTCATCAAAGCCGTTAAATCAAGAATTTTCAGAAATCCGCTCCGAAAACAGAAAATCATAGCCCGTAAGATGAATATCACGCAAAAATCCATGAGTCGAACATTAAATATGCCTTGGAACTTGGTGCTTTCAAACGACGTACACGCAGAGAAAAAACATGGTTACTACATGGTCACGACAATAATAATATGTTCTTAGCAATAAAAGTATGTTCGTCGCAACCATAGCATTGTTAACTGAATTTATTTTTGACAATAGTATAATTGCTGCAATATTAATATTGTTGAAATGTAACAATAGTATTATTGCCAAATTTAAAAATGAAAATATGGTTATAGCAACAATATAAATATGGTTGATGCGATAAAAGTATTGTGTTTTGCGTTTTATGTTAACAATAATATGATTACGGAAGTCATACTGTATGATTGTAATTTTTCTTCAATGTTATTGGTACGGATCTTATATAATAAAAATACTTTTTTTTATCGAAATTAAAATTTTTTAAACAAGCTGCTTTGGCTTTATTTAACTGAAATATTCATTTAATAAAATTTAAATAATGAAATTTTATTTAATGAAATTTTATTTAATAAAAACGCTTACGTTTATTTCAACTTATTTTTTCTACTGTGAAATAAATCACTTCAATTTAATGTATTTTTGAATAATTTTCATAATTTAAATCTATTGTTGACAACTTAAACCAATTCTAATAAATAATATTGGGGATCAAATCTATTGTCGACAACTTAAACAAATTCTCATAAATTATAATGGGGATCATATTATAATTGTGTGTGATCATACTATGGTTGTAGGGGTCATAACATGGTTGAGTGTGAATCATACTATGTTGTGAGGATCATACTATGGTTGTATATGAAATATACTATGGTTATGGGGATCATACTATAGTTGTGGAGACCATATTATGGTTGAGTGTGAATCAAACTATGGTTGTGGGCATCTTAGTATGGTTATGTGTGAATCATACTACTGTTGTGTGGAGCGTAGTATGGTTGTATTTGAATCATACTATTGTTGTGGGGATCATAATATTGTTGTTCCACAGCCATATACCCAACAATAGTATTATCCTCTTCGAATATTGTCACCACAACCATACTTTTTTTCTGCGTGAACCAGACATTTATTGACTGCAGCTTTAAAAAAAATAGGATTGAAAAAAATTGCAAACATCTTTTGGTGAAGCACACCGATAACTTGCACAGACAAATTTTGCTCGCCGATGAAAACATTTTTACCGTCCAGGAACAATTTCACAAGCAAAATGATAGAGTGTATGCGCGATCATCTAAGAAAGCATCTGAACTAATCCCAAGGGTGGAAAAGGGTCATCACCCAGCTTCAGTCATGGTTTGGTGAGGTGTCGGGTCACTGACCTGCATTTCTGCAAACAAGGAGTCAAAACATAGGCCAAAGTTTACCAAGAAACCGTTTTGGAAGCTGTTCTGAAGCCTCTTAACAATTTTCTTTTCCAAAACCAGCCATGGACTTTATAGCCGGATTCTGCGCCGGCCCATAAGGCTAAAACGTCCCAGACTTGGCTTCAAAACAATTTGCCAGCGTTCATTTCCTCTGAAGAATGGCCCTTAGGCAGTCCAGATTTGAACCCATTGGATTACAAATTGTGGACGGTTTTAGAGGACAAGGTTTGTCACAAAAGATACGTCAACATTGGATCTCTTAATACCCTGTTTCCACTACGCTTGCATCCACATCCACATCCAAAAATCAACGAACGCGCGTTAAAGCGTATACAAAAAGCATAGGCAGGTAGGTATGGGAAAAACTTGCGTTCATATTGGACGCGACTTTCGATAAGTTGCGTTTACTATAAATTCGACTATTTTTGCAATCGAAACCCACCCATACCTGTTAATGGCAACACTGCAAATTGCCCATCCCTACTAAAACAGCTGTTTATCAGCATAAACATTAATAAAAAAAGCCGCGAAAATGGAGAAAACAAAAGGTAAGTTTATATTTGGAATAGTTTAAATTAATTGTAAAAGTTTTCTATTATTTTAGGTGTGCCAAAAGCAGAATGGACAACAGAAGCTACGTCCTGTCTCATCGATTTGTGGGAAGAACATATTGATGACCTGAGAGGTGTCCGTAAAAACTCCCATGTTTTTAAAGAGATGGCCGACAAATTGGGAATGCCTGGGCTGACTGCTGTTGAGGTCAAGAATAAAGTAGAAAACTTGACGAAGAAATACAGGTAAGTTTGTGGCTTCACCAAAGTATACTTAAAATTCTCCAATTTAATTGAAACTTTGTGTGTAGATAAAACTGTTCATGCCGAATTCATGAAACAATAATTTTGGCCCGGTCACCCATATTTCCCCAAACTGCACAATATGGGTATGATTGGAAAGCTTATTAAAATGCCTTTCAAACGGCATACAATTTTAAAATCCATGAATCCATTGTGGAGCGGTAGGTGTTTTTTTGATTTTTTAGATGGAATTTTCAAGGAAAACCCCTGAAAATCAAAAAATTGCCGTATGTGTTAATAAATGTTTTGTTTAAATGTTTCCACATAGGATAAAGCGCATACATTAAGCTTTAATCGTAGCCGGTGTTGCTCTATAGGAGAAAGTCTTTAAGCCCGGCCGATGGCCGGCCGCACGGGACGAGCTTTTTGCTGAGGGATTATGGGCAGTCAGCGTAGCCGGTGTTGCTTATAAATTATCGCGTAATAGAGAAATTCAAGGTTTCATATCTCCGCAATTTGAAGGTCTATACTTACCATCTATGGCTCTAAATAAAGCTTACGAAGTTTCCTTTCATCCGTTTATTAAAAATATTTATCTAAATAAGGCAATTGTTTGATTTTCAGGGGTTTTCCTTGAAAATTCCATCTAAAAAATCAGAAAAACACCTACCGCTCCACAATGGATTCATGGATTTTAAAATTTTATGCCGTTTGAAAGGCATTTTATTAAGCTTTCCAATCATACCCATTTGCGAATTAAAACTACCACAGTTTATTGCAGAAAGGAGCAGACGAAAGTCGGACCTTCTGGTGGCACGCCATCTACTTGGGAGTACTACCAGCAAATAAATAAAATATTGGCGACATCGAAGGCCATTAATTACAAGAGATTGATGGTCGAAAGCACAGGTAATAAAATCTAAAAACGGTAACACATGTGTCTACAAACATCTTTATCCATTTCAGATTTGACACCTCTTACAATTGATGTGGAGACTTCGCCCGACTCCTGCGGCGAAGCCTCGACATCTCAGGGCAAAAGACGGAAGGTGGACAAATTTGAGAGACTTATTGAAATAGAGGAGAGAAAGCTGGAAATTATAAGTGACGTGGCTGAGGAAATTAAGTCATTTCACGAAAAACTCCTCGATATCTTTGCCAAGCGCCAATGAATTTAGTACATAGTACTAAATAATATTTGAAATAAAAGATTAATAACTTAAGTATATACAATACCCATACCACCAAAAAATACATTGCATAGCAATAAATGAATTCAATTTTATGTTTATTTTAAAACCTTAAAGTTATTTTTTTATCGGTTCACAAAGTAAGTACCAAGTGCATGTCTAATACTCTGAGCTTGCTCGTCATGATTGCCCAGCCCTGTTGTATGTTCGGGTTGCTGCCTCTTTTCCACGTCATCTCTTTCCCATTTTTCATTTATATGGCTGTTATGTTCATTAAGGAAATTATGCAAAATGACACAACATACAATTATATTGGATGTCTTAGATATATTATTATCTAGTCCTTTTCCAATACGACGGAAGCGTGCCTTCAAATGGCCAAAGGCGTTCTCTACAACTCGTCTTGCCTTAGACAAATTATAATTAAAAGCCCTCTGCTCTTCTGTATGCTGAATGGAAAAGGGATAGGGCTTCATCACGGTTGTGGAGAATTTGAAAGCTGAATCTCCCAGCACAACCACTGGAACTTTAGTGCCACACAGAGTTCTGCCATTCTCCCTGAGCAATGCTGTTTCTTCTAGCATGGACTTGAGCTTGCTGCCAGAGTATATCTGCGAGTCATGGCAACGTCCTGGGCAGCCGACGTTGATATACATGAACCTGTATCTACAATTAAAAAGATTTGTTTACTATCATAAACGTAGCAAATAAACGATCACTTACCGGTGGTCGACCAAAGCAAACAGCACTGATGAGTTCCAGCCTTTATAGTTGTGGTAGTCAATAGCGTCTTCTGCTTTTGGCCGCACTTCTATGTGGCACCCATCTGAAATAAATTCACACAAACTGTAAATTGTAACTTAACAATGCATGAAAATTTGTTTACCCATTGCTCCAAAACACTGGGGAAATCCAATCTTCTCAAACCCTTCCACACACTCTTTTATCTTTTGATCTGTTAAAAAATCTGGTGGCAAATACTCAGGACCTAGTTGAATAATGATTTCATTGCAGAATTCATGCAATATTTTACACACCATCGATGTGGAAATGCCAAACAGCCTTCCAATCGTTCGGTATTCCGCTGAGGAGCCAAGTGTGTAGAGCGAAACAGCGATTCGCTTTTCCAGCGGGATAGCGAGCCGAAACGAAGTGTCTTCCTTGGTCAGTGCATGAAGGCGCTGTACCAACATTTGAAATATGCTCCTCTCTACACGGAAGCTTTCTTTAAACACCTCGTCCGAATTCAGAGGCACGTCTTTCTCCCAAAAGGTACCATAACGTTCCTATTAAATAAAAGTTAAAAACAATTACTTGAAATCAATGAATATTGTTCCTCACTTACAAAACTCCAGACGCTTCGTGCATTAGCCATGAAATATGCAGCGCTGCTTGCTCTGCACATATCCATTAGGCGCAACACCTTTTCATCCTCAGCTTCGACTGCGGTAAGCAAAAGAATATCGTCCAACTCCATTATTTTGTAACTACACAAAAATATCAAACTTTTCGCGGCCAAGAAAAAAATAAATTCAATCAGCTGTTTGGATGTGAACGCGGATGCAAAACACAATGGAAACACCATGCGTTCAGTTTCGATAAATCGTTAACGCGATAACCAAACGCAGGCTAATGGAAACAGCATATAAGACTGCTTTGGTTCGAGCTGTGACCAATATTCCAATGGACGAGGTTCGTGCAGCTATTGACTATTGGTCAGTGCGACTTAAGGCGTGTTTAAAGGCAAAAGGCAGACATTTTGAATAAGTAGATCCTTTTTGGATACAATATACACCAATAAATATATTAAAAAATATTTGGTCCAAAAACATTCAGTACTATTTATTTTACAGCATAGAACGTGTGTAACAGTATTTATGTCCCTACTAAGTAGACTTTTGGAATTGCTTTTAGGGAATTGCAAATTCAATATTTTTGTTTTAGTATACTTACCAACTTGATTAATTGCTCTGGATTAATCTAGAACATTTTAAGTGACATACGTTTTTTACCTAGACATAAGTTGCCACTACTAAAACTTATATTTATGTCTCAATCAGCGAAAGTAAATAAAAGCGCATCATAAATTTATGCAATAGGCATTGTTTGAAAGACAATGAAAAATATTTGATGTCAATTTAAAAAGTCAATCCCAAAAAGAGGCTTGAAAAAGTTGACTATTAGAATTAACGACTTAGACTTTTCTTATCTGTACCCAAAATTCGATTAACCTATAAGTCGAAAATCGACTTAAAGAACCCAATGTTTACATTGTTATGGGTGCCCTATATGGTCAAGAAGGTAGGGAATGTATACTGCTTATGTTGTTGGAAACCCTTAATAATTCAGACTACTTAGTGCAGAGCTGTTTCGTTAGAATGACCCTTCAGATAGGTACGAGTATGCCGGCTTCTTGATAATTGAGCTGAACACAACAGTCTCATGAGAATGTGTGCATCTAGTGTTTTTAGGAGAAAGTCTTTTTTCATTTAATGGTAACCGCTTCCAGCCTTGTGACGGAATGCGATCTTAACTTTTCTCTAAATGTTCGGAATGTAAATAGTGGTCCAAACTTAATGCACGGTGTTAATTGTGATACACACTTTAACGTAAAGTTTTTTTCACAACCAAATTCAACAATTCTGTTTAGTATTTTTTTAAGTGTTTGACAAATCCACATCTCCATGATGTACAAAATAAAGCAGCGCGTTAAGACTGTCGAAGCCGTTTACGAAAATAGGCTTTGAAATCTAAATGCATTTTGTGCAGTTCGTGAGTTTTTTGATCAGCGTAATGAAACAAATGTGTCCACAATCGGGAACATTGTAAGCAAGTTTCAGCAAACCAAGTTCGCCCAGTTCGATCAGCCATCATTCTGTCATCAGTCCGTACTTCTTCGAAAATGAGGTCGGCCCAGTAGTAACCGAGAATGGTGTTCGCTAATGCAAGAAAACAACGGACTTCATGTAGCCAGAAATTGAGGATATGGACCTGGACGGTGTGTGGTTCCAACAGGATGGTGTGACTTGCCACACAACCAACAAAACAATGGCTTCTTTGCGCGAAAAAATCAATGGTAGTGTTATCCCACGTCGTGGCGATGTTAATTGACCACCACGATCATGAGATTTGACACCGTTGAACTTCTTTCTTTAGATATATTAAAAAGATAAACTGTACGTCAATAAGCCAAGAACAATACAAGAGCTAAAGGATCAGATAAGTTGGCACATTTACGACATAGAACCTCCATTTTATCTCGTTGAAAATATGAAACATCGGATAGAGGTATGCCACGAAGCCGTGGCGAGCATTTAGCCTACATTTTATTTCTCCCATAATTGCCATAGATGATAGAAGGATCTAAAGACATATTAAGATAATTCTCTGAAAACCTTTTGTTAAATTTATAATTAATATCGTGCGTTTTATTAGGACCACTCTTTAGTTTAGAGACAGGCTTAGTTGATATACCTGCAGCAGCCTGGTGAGATCGTGTTCTTCTGTATCAGTTTAGGAAAAATACCATCTGGTCCCGGAGATTTGTAGTTGTAAAAGCTTTTGATACCACACCATAGATTAAACATGGCCACTTACCGTTTTGAGAAGCAATGAACAGCCAGGAATGCGATTGTTGTAAAGAATGTCAAGATGTCCATATCTCGCCTTGATACATACAGGGTGATGCACCAATGCAAATAACTTGCAAATAACAATTCAAATAACTTTGTTTTTAATCAATGTATTTCATTAATTGTCTTTATTGCATGGAAAATTCAATTTAATTTTATTTGACTAATTGTGTTTGAAGATGATAGACCGTGGATGACCTCCATGTTAATCCACGCATATACGACACCTGATCAGAAAATTATTTATTGCGTCCTGAAGGGTTATAGTTGGAATCGCTTCAATTATTGCTTCGAAGGAATGCTTAATTTCAGTCAAAGTAATTGGTTTCGTTTTGTACATCTCTTGCATAACATAACCCCATTAAAGTATGGTGCAGTCTGGTCCGGTGACCTTGGGGACCAGTGATTAGTGAAATTTCTAAATATGTGACGCGCAAAATAGAAAGGGACCAGTTTTGTTCAGGAGAGCCATTTTAAAGATTTAAATACGTGTACCATCACTTTCATAAAACGCGCATATCTCTGGGAGGGAACACTTTTGGGGCATGGGATCGGTCTCATTCGATGATCAGATGTTGTCCACATCAAAAAAAAGTGAGAATTGATTTTTTTACCCTTACGTAATTCCTTTTCTCTATGCGCTGTCACATATATTAATTTGTTAGGAAGTTTTCGTTACAGGTCTGCCCTAACCGGTCTGGCTATATGCGCAATTGCTCCATCTTGCTGGTACCAAATGCTGTTGATCGGATACATCTCTGATGCAGTTCAGGATAAAAAAAACTCATTCAATATCTTTAAATAACGAAGTATGGCCCCACAATGCAGCTTGATGAAACTACCCACCACATTAAAACTCGTTCTGGGTGCAGTTCTGTCTCATGGAGTATTTGTGGATAAAAATCACTCCATATGCTGCAGTTTTGCTTGTTAACATTGCCGTTTAGCTTAGAATGGACCTTATTAGACCTTAACAAGCAATTTATCAAGCTGTTCTCTTCTTCGTACATTTCAACAATTTCTTGGCAAAATTCTGTTTGAATATAAAAAGACCTTAACAAGCAATTTGTCAAGCCGTTCTCTTCTTCGGGCATTTCAACAATTTTTTGGCAAACTTCTGTTCGAATATATAAACTCAAGGTGCTTGACTTGCTTGTAACTAGGACTTTGTACGAAAACAAGTTTAAGTTATCATTAATTAGACGCCAGCTATCCGCAATTTGCGTCGATAATTTTCGATTTCGAACGCAATGATTTGCCTGATGGTGTCTTACGTATATCCGAACATGAGGATTTTAATAAATCTTAATACTTTTGCTAACCTTTCAAATTAAATAAAAAATAAGCCGATTGCTCACACAGGAAAAAAAGAAAAAAATTCATTACCGCTTGTTTTTGTAGCACGACTCCTGCGACACCCTATAGGTCAAATTAGAATGTTGTTAGGCCAAAATCCTACTAAGTCTCGCCAAATCTAAATTTTGTACTCTTTATTAAGCCTCTGAATTCCTTCCAGAATTCTTTTTCAGATTTACCACGAAAACTGACATGTTCTGCTGGCTTTGCCGAGCTAGTTTTCAGGAGCATGTTCTAGATAATTGTTTATTAATTAAACATTTATGCATTACATACTATCCTCAATTGTATAGTTATAAACTTCGTATATCTATAAGCTACTGATTAGAATTTTGAAAACGTATGTTTTGCTCGTTTGTTTTATTTCGGTCTGTTCCTTTTACACATTGAACAGGGATTAAACCGGCTCAAGACCTCTTGCTTCTATATTTAAATAGAAGACAAGTTTTTAACAAAATGGCAAAGTGACATTGATTTTCGTGGCTAAAAACATTAAAAAATAATTTGATCTATTTTTAGTAAACAGCAAAGGACTTTTTTGAACTAAATGAAGTTATTAATATTATTATCTATTAATATATAATTTTTAAATTAAATAATAAAATTATTTATTTATTTACACACTAATTATAATTAAAAGTATAATAAACTAAGATAAAAGGCACTAGCATCGACGGATTTCGGCCTTCAACAAGTACAAAAAATTTCGTTTATGTTTACTAAAAGTAGTCGAATTTATTTTTTCCAAGCTTTCAAAATTGTAATCAGCAGCAACAGAAGGTTTATATTTAATAATACTAATACTAGTTCTCCATTGGTCGTTATCTAGAAGAAAATAACAACATTTGTAGTGGGCTTTGAAGTCTCCTAACACCTTGCGGCTTTTGGCTTTTATCATAGGTTAGAGCTCGATTTTATAACTCATAGCACAGTCAGGGTTATGTCTACTTTATACAGATCAATCTCGGCAGTCACGGAGTTTTCATGGTTCATTAGAGTCAAGCTCCGGCGAGAAAGGTGTGGATTGTACTTAATGGTGTACCAGGGAAGCAAGTCCGCCACATTCGCTTATGGTGCGATCCTTACGTAGAGCATTGAACCCTTGTCAACCGTGCAAGATGGCATTTAAAATTTTTTTCTGAATCGCAGCAATCGTGATTTTCTGACTATTTATAAGGTCTACTATTTTGTTGGTCTTGCCGTTGGAGATCATTGCAAATAAATGGAAATAATGATACACTGTCAGTAGCTGGCACAACAATATAAGGTGTTAAGATCTGTCCTAGTTAATGTTGTTAGGGAGACAGCGGAGTTGCGCAGTGGTCCAGAATCAATTTCCATTGGCCATAAAAAGACTTCTTCTGAATGGACAGTTTTCTGTTTTAATACATTTTTTAGGATTTAGGACAGAGCACCGGCAAATGAACTCTGATTTGAATCAAATGTAGCATTAAGAGAAAGAAAATTTGCCTATCTGTTCAGCCGCTTACATGAATTTTAATAGTTTTTAAAAAAATTGAGAAATTTTCGTTTTAGAAATACAGAATGTGACCTTTTGCACAAAATATATCCTATCTATCCATGACGGCAATTATTACCTTCAAAAAATGGTCAGCTCTTTTACCTTTTCATATTGCTTCTGCATCTTCTAAAGGCTTTCGAAGGAAATAAGCTATGTTGGCCCAAATCACATTTTTCGATTTTTTAAAAAAGTTATGACAAACAAAACATATTTTGTCCAAACGAAATGTCAACTTTAAAAAAAAACAACTAATAAAAAAACATTAAGTGATCTTAAAACTTATGAAAACCAGTTCGATAAAAACCGAAAAACAAAATCACACTTTTTAAATTTTTAGAACCTGTTTAGCTCGTTTGTTTAGCTTGTTTGTTTTATTTCGGTCTTTTGCTTTTAAACATTGAACAGGGATTAAACCGGCTCAAGACCTCTTGCTTCTATATTAAAATAGAAGACAAAATGGCAAAGTGACATTGATTTTCGTGGCTGCACACTACTTTTATCATGATTTCGGGACCGTGACAACCCTCTTCAGAACATGTAATAATATTTTTTTTTGTATGGTTAACATGCATACGTATACGTTAAAAAATAAAAACAAAGAAACAAATTCGACTGTTCTTTAAAGTTGCAAAATAAGTCAACTTTTTGCTAACTTCTTAAATGTTCACAATTTCCCGACTTAGAATGTCAAAAGCTCAAACAAAATCCTTGGCTACAGTCGTCCTTTTACAGAACTCTAAAATGGTCATATGTTATAGAATTTTGGCCCATGGAAATTGATTCTTCTTCTTCTATGCGACGACTATGACGTTGACGACGATGATTGCGATACACTACGGGCTAATTGGGTGCAAGAGCAGCAACAAATTCTTTTTCACTGCAATCCCTAATAAGCTTAGAGGCCTGAGCAGTTCTTGAAATGCATCCACTCCAGGCAGCGATTATACTTTACGCATGTTGAATGAAAATGGATGCGGTTCTGACAAATGGAGCAGAAACATGGCCTGGATTTGGTCAAGTTTCTTCCCGGATATGCAGGATATATAGCAGACACGCCGGGATGTGGCTCGCCATGACAGAAGATCCAACAAACATATTGCACATTGTACTGGGTTGACAGTCCCAAATGATTTTTTTAGACAATCCGGAGTATACAATCGGCTGTAATGATATAGGTTTTTCATTTCGCTCTAACTTTTACCTCAGTTTTGGCCATTCTGGGCTTGAATCTGCTTACATATTCGCCAACAGTCTCCCATTTGGACACTCTGTAATCGGATCTATTAAGAATCAATGTCCTATAATGTAGGGTCCTCATGATTCGTTGCAGCAAAACTAATTTTTAAGTGTATGTTTATACATATATATATTTTTTGTGCTTCGCATTTCTTTCTTTTTTGTTTTGCTCCTCTTTATGCTGTAGCACAATTATGTGTTGCAATAAATTAAAAAAGCAGCAAAACAAAAAAAAAGAAAGGAAGGCGACGACGACGCTAGCACCAGACGATGTTACTTCACACAACCACAAATCGCAACAAATGCCGAAGGGGACATTTAAAGCCATCTGAAGATGATGGCGACGTGTTTGAGGCGTTTCCTGATGGTGCTGATGATTATTACGATTATGATCCCCCAAGAAGATGATGATACTTCGTCTGTAGTTTGCGAGCGACAGGGAAGGCAAAATGTACACACACATTCACATTCTCACACATGTTCAAAGCATCATATCCGGAAAAATAGAATTGGCGGTGGCAAATTAAACCGTTGACAACAAGTTGGGGACAGAAAGTTACCTGGAAATTCAATGTTCAAGTGACAGGCAAAAGAATTTCATAGACGATTTATTTTTTTATTGCTTTCCTTCCGCCATTCTAGGATCACTCTGATAGAGTAGCCCACAATTCCGTTCTCGTTGAGCTGTAATGCTTCTCCAGGGAGTCAAAATAAATATTTATTGCCTTTTCCAGCAGAGGAAAGTGGATGATATGCGACATAAATATGTCACCAATGTGCAGGTCAATGTCCTCCCGACTTGAATAATATCACGTAAACAGTGTTAGTGTATTCGAAACGGATATAAATTGTACGTGCTAAGAGAGTCTTCAGTTTCCTTGCCTTTATACATATAAAAACAACAACAACAAAAGAGCAAAAGTTGCGCTGGTCGACTTTACTGTATTCTGCACCACTGAAGACATGCTAAATAGCGAACTGAAAAAAGTTTAACTAACTTATAAAATTGAGCCAGAAATATAATTGTAAATTAATATTGAAAGACAGTTCGAAACATTTCGATGCTTTGGCCTGCCCTGAAATCATAAAGGGTGGTCCACCTTAAACGCTCTTTAACTGTTTTCAGTTGACTTTTTGGTACATGCAGAAGTGCAGAGTATAATATACTTAGTTAGCCACAACCGACTATAATTTTTTATTTCTGTTTTATATTTTTTTCGGAGGGGTGAAAATATATTTCAAAGCATATATAAAAAGCATTTTTGGAACTATACTAAAAATCTTGCTGTTCTGGAATTGGTTGAATAATTTCTACAAAAATTATATCATATATAAGAAAACACTACGAAATATTTTGTGGACAAATATTGATTTCTTAAAATGTTGTTTAACAAATTGCATTTTTTCAAATATTTATAGTCTTTGATTTTTTTAAAAAATTTGCACATAAGACTTACAAACCCTAAACAGTATTTAGATTTTTGGGACAGCCATTATTGTTGAAAAAAATGTTTGGCTTTTTTGTTTTTTTTCGGCTTTAACACATTGAACAGGGATAAACTGGCTCAAGACCTCTTGTATTTATATTTAGAAGACAAGTAGAAGACATGTTTTTCTACGAATAGAAAACGAATGAGAACTACTTTTGCAAATCTTACTTTTTAATTAAAAAAACGATCGCAGCTATTTATTCGATTTCTAAAAGAGTATTAAAAATTTTGGAGCAAAAAAGAATTCGATATGTACCTTCGGCGGAATATATACCTATTAAATATTCTGACACTAGTTCGATCTTAGGCTCGTTAAAATATATTACCTTAGCAATTCTGTAAAAGTGATTTCCGGTTGACCCACCTATTGTAAGTCTTTCCTGTTACATTATACTTAGTAGGGACATAAATACTGTTACACACGTTTTATGCAGTAAAATAAAAAGTACTGAATGTTTTTGGGCCAAATATTTTTTTATATATTTATTGATGTATATTGTATCCAAAAAGAATCTTCTTATTCGAAATGTCCGCCTTTTACCTTTACACACGCCTTAAGTCTCACTGGCCAATCGTTAATAGCTGCACGAACCTCGTCCATTGGAAAATTGGCCACAGCTCGAACCAAAGCTGTCTTAAGAGATCTAATGTTGGGGTATCTTGTCTTCTAAAACCGTCCACAATTTGTAATCCAATGGGTTCAAATCTGGACTGCTGAGGTCCATTCTTCAAAGGAAATTAACGCTGGCAAATTGTGTCGAAGCCAGGCTTGGAACGTTTTAGCCTTATGAGCCGGCTCAGAATCCTGCTGGAAAGTCCATGGCTGGTTTTGGAACAGGGAATTGTTAAGAGGTTTCACAACAGCTTCCAAAACGGTTTCTTGGTAAACTATGGCCGATGTTTAGACTCCTTGTTCGCAGAAATGCAGGTCAGTGACCCCATCGTAAGAGACACCCCACCAAACCGTGACTGAGTGATGACCCTTTTCCACCCTTGGGATCAGTTCAGATGCTTCCTTAGATGACCGCGCATACACTCTATCGTTTTGCTTGTTAAATTTACCCTGAACGGTAAAACATTTTTCATCGGTGAACAAAATTTTTCTGTGCAAGTTGTCAACGTCCAAAAGACGTTTGCGTTTTTCAATCCTATTTTTTTAAAGCTGCAGTCAATAAATGTCGGGTACGTCGTTTGACAGCCACAAGTCCCAAGACTTTTTAATGATTCGACTCATGGATTTTTGCGTGATATTCATCTCACGGGCCATGATTTTCTGTTTTCGGAGCGGATTTCTGTGAATTCTTGATTTAACGGCTTTGATAACATGCGGTGTTCGAACAGAGCGTGGGCGGCCCGACCGGTGGCGGTGGCGGTGGTCTTTTATATCTCCATTCTCCTCAAACAGTTTTATGCATCGGTAGACGAAGATGCGGCTAATCCCTAGTGGCCGGAGCGTTTTGAAAATATCGTTTTTATTCATTTCACACTTGAAAAGCGCTATTACAGCGATGCGTTTCTCATTATCTGACCACTCCATGATAAAAGTTGAAACAGTTTTAAAGTCCCCTTACAGACTAACGCTATTGAGGTAAGCTTTCTAAATCCATATGACATTAAAGGGGTATGTTCAGTTCTACTATTGAAATGGGTGTGTTCACTGTTGTAACAGTATTTATGTCCCCACTTAGTATAAGTATAACATTGTCACAAGTGATGAATCATGGATCTATGCATATGAACCCGAAACAAAACAGCAATCGACCGTATGGATCTTTCAAGACGAGCTAAATCCAACAAAAATTGGTCGTGGAAAAACTACATCAAAGCAAATTATTGTGTTTTTTTCGGTATAACCGGCCTTGAAGCCACAGTGCCTTTAGTGTAATGTAGGACAGTCAATTCTGAGTGGTATACAACCATCTGTTTGCCATCTGTTTGTCAATGAGAAGAGATAATAAGAGAAGACGGATCATTTTGCATCACGTTAATGCGAACTCTTACACATCAGCTGGACCGATAAGCTATTTGACTACTAAAGATGTAGAAATGATGGGCCATCCACCGTACAGCCCCTAGCATCAAGAAAAAAAGGAGTGTTTAAAGTTTCTCATCGCCCGAAGCAACGTTCAAAAGCATGTTTTGGAGGTGTCTCAATCGGTGTGGAAAATTGGTTTGTGCGCATGCAAAAGTGTATTGATCTTTAAGGAGAATATTTTGAAAAACAATAAAAACCATTTCCAATGATAAACAGTTGTGTTTTTATTGCCGGACCCGAAATATAAATAGGAACCCTCGTATAACCGAAGAAACTGAATTTTCCTTATTGATAAGAACCTGAAATTCGTATTGATAATTAAATTTATATTTGATATTTTGATCATGTAAGCATAAAACAACTATGCAAAAAATTTGGAATCAAGTCTCTGAGCTAAGGATTTATTATTTATTTAAATTCCTAAAGGATTTAAAGACAATTTATTACTACTTTCAAACTCATAAATGTTTTTGTTTGATGAGTCAATAATATTTATTTCATTTCATATTTGCTTTTTATTTACTAACATCATCAAATAAGTCTTAATATGATTAACAATTCCAACAAAATGGCATATACGAAGTACAATAAATTATTAATACTCGTAGAAAATTATTAATAGTGATAAAATTTCCCGCTCCTTCTATAACAAAATGATTTACTACACTAGAAAGTGCGTAAAAATCGTAATTGAATTATGATTAATTCTTATCTATAAAAAGGGTATACCATTAAATACGTCACAAGATTTAAACTTAATGAAAAGAGTTCTGAATGCAGTATTCAGTGATGTTAAGTTTAGTAAATTTTACGATGTGTATTCACGAGCTTATATTTCAAATACTGAATTAGAGCTCACGAACTAGTTATGTCGAAGCTAAGGATATTAGCACTTTGTTATTGCCCAAAAAAGTAGTCAGTTACGAATTTAGTGGCCAGTTTATGATTCATATGTGCGAGACCATTATGTACTCAAATCTTTCGTGCATATAAGTACTTATAATGTCAGTGTGGCATGTACTAGTGCCGTCATGCTGAAATGAAAAACCTGTACTTATAATGAAAGGCGAGACCGACTGTAGGATACACTTACCTTAAGACTGCAACATCTAGATATACGATGAGCTATAATTCTAACGCAATATCGCCGATTTTTTTATTTCCTCAAAGTATAAGAGATATGTATCGCTCATTTAGCACAATCCTGTAGCAAATCACAAACTACACAGCCCAAATGTCGCCGAAATAAATTAAAGGTTTTCTTAAAGTTTTTCTCATTGATCAGTAAAATCCCAAATCAGGAAGTATGAAGACTTTATGAAACCATAAGTCGGTAAAAATCAGGCTTTTTGTCCTAAGTCTTCTCACTTAAAATATTATTGGAATTTGATAAAACTTTCCGGTTCAGGTTGGTTAAACTACAAGCAGAGATACTCTGGTATGGATTCTACATCAAGGTTTGAGTCGATCGATTTTTAATAATCGTTTTCCTGTGTAAAGAACATTATGGCATAAACCGAATTTCTTTAAAATCTTATAAAGATGTGACAAACAAAATTTTGTTGAAATCCATTCAACCTTGACGTTGGTTGGGACGGTTACACCCAAAATTGGGAGAAACATTTGTATGTGACTTTACCAAATATTGTACCGAGCTGGTAAATTTCCAGCATGGATTACCTCCAAAATACTTAGTAGGAACATAAATACTGTTACAAGATTAAACACGCCCATTTCAATAGTAGCACTGAACATACCCCGTTAATGTCGTATGGGTTTTGAAAGCTAACCTCAATAGCGTTAGTCTGTACCGGGATTTTAAAATTGTTTCAACTTTCATCATGGAGTGGTCAGATAATGAGAACCGTATCGTTGTAATAGCGTTTTTCAAGCGTGGAATGAAAAAAGCGATATTTTCAAAATGCTCCGGCCACTAGGGTTAAGCCACATGTTCGTCTACCGATGCACACAACTGTTTGAGGAGAATGGAGATGTAAAAGACCGCCACCGTTCGAACACCGCATGTCATCAAAGCCGTTGAATCAAGAATTCACAGAATTCCACTCCGAAAACAGAAAATCATGGCCCGTGAGATGAATATCACGCAAAAGTATATGAGTCGAAGCATTAAAAAAGACTTGGGGCTTGGGGCTTTCAAACGACATACCGCACATTTATTGACTGCAGCTTTAAAACGAAATAGGATTGAAAATTGCAAACGTCTTTTGGTGACTCACGCTGATAACAGCACAGAAAAATTTTGTTCACCGATGAAAAAATTTTTAGCTTCAACAAAAATTTAACAAGCAAAATGATAGAGAGTATGCGCGGTCATCTAAGGAAGCATCTGAACTGATCCCAAGGGTGGAAAAGGGTCATCACCCAGCTTCAGTCATGGTTTGGTGGAGTGTCTCTTACGATGGGGTCACTGACCTGCATTTCTGCGAACAAGGAGTCAAAACATCGGTTAAAGTTTAGCAATAAACCGTTTTGGAAGCTGTTGTGAAGCCTCTTAACAATTCCCTGTTCCAAAACCAGCCATGGACTTTCTAGCAGGACTCTGCGCCGGCCCATAGGGCTAAAACGTCCCTGGCCTGGCTTTGAAACAATTTGCCAGCGTTCATTTCCTCTGAAGAATGGCCCTCAGGCAGTCCAGATTTGAACCCATTGGATTACAAATTGTGGACGGTTTTAGAGGACAAGGTTTGTCACAGAAGATATCCCAACATTGGATCTCTTAAGACTGCTTTGGTTCGTGCTGTGGCCAATTTTCCAATGGACGAGGTTCGTGCAGCCATTGACGGTCGGCCAGTGCGACTTAAGGCGTGTGTAAAGGCAAAAGGCGGACATTTTGAATAAGTAGATTCTTTTTGGATACAACATACATCAATAAATATATTAAAAAATATTTGGTCCAAAAACATTCAGTACTTTTTATTTTACAGCATAAAACGTGTGTAACAGTATTTATCTCCCTACTAAGTATTATAAGGTTTGTGTCGAGCAAATTTTAATAATGCTTTTCTTGTATAAAATATATTATGGCATAAACCACAAAATTTTGTTGAAATTCAATCAACCTTTGGCAGTGGTTGGGACGACACGGTTAAACCCAAAATGAAAAGGAACATTTGTATAGGGCTATATTAAATATTGTACCGACCTCATAAATTTCCAACATGGTTTACCTCCAAAATAATATAATGAACAATGTTTCTTTGAGATCGGTTTATATTTGCTACATACACTTTAACTACAAAATCCGATGATCAGATTTATAACCTCACCCATATATAGAATTTTTATTATGCATCGTTTTTCCATTTCCTGAACTTTAACGATTTTATTGAAATCTCGTCGTTTATGTAGGGGGTAGCAAATGGGGCGTGGTACTCACTCTTACGCGCTACTAAAATATATTAAACATATTAAAGAATACAAAATTCAAGCGAAATTTATGAATGAGGCAACAAGTTATGTGGGTTATGTAGGGGTAGTTTGTGATGGAGGTACAACAAGGGGCCTGGTAGAAGCTCCATTAATCCATTTAATTACGCTATTAATCTCCATCTAATTATAGATTTTCAGCAGAATAGTATTCATATTACTTAAATGTTATTTATATATCAAAAGTGGGGCAATGGTTATTTGCACCAATAGTAACCAGATTGCTGCGTGTCATCCACTCTTTACATACGTATAAAGCCATTATAAAAACATTGTGAAGTTCACAATAAAAGCGAGTTTCATATACTAGGAGACAGGCTATGTGAGTCCTATCCTACGCTGAAACAGGATCATTTGTATAGGAGATACTAAAATTGGCGTGGTTAGGAATCCAATTATTTGTCAACTCTCTTATTAAACTTATAACTTATTATTCTTACATGTGACGCGCAAAATAGAAATGGACCTAAGGTTAAAACACAGTTTTATTCAGGAGACCAATTTTAAAGATTAGGCCCCTTTCTATTTGCGCTTAGAATCGTCGACTTCACTTTCATAAAACGCTCGTATCTCTGGGAGGGAACACTTTTGGGGCATAGGATCGGTCTCATTCAATGCTCAACCACATCAAAAAAATAAAAAAAATTAAAATTGATTTTTTTACCCTTAGGTCTGTTTCTCTATGCGCTGTCACATGTATTGATTTTTTGTTAAATCGTATGATTAGCATTGAAAATATTACAAAAATGCCAAAAGTAGGTGAAATAGTGGATTTGAATGGGAGGTACCGAAATGGGTAGTGTCAAACACTTTTTCATATGCGAGTACAAAACCGGTTTTAAAATATTATGGTGTTCACAATTTGATCTAGTCATATGCCCAGGGTGACAAGTTATGCGCCAAGTTACAGGGTCATTTGTATGGGAGGTAGCAGACGGGGCGTGACTAGAAGTCCAATTCTCTGTCACCAAATTTACTTTATACCTCCATCCTTAAGTATTAATTTTTAGTCGCATCGTGTAAACAGTAGCGTAATGTTACTCTTCTGAGAGAGCTTCCAGAAGGGGTGGGCATATGGCCCATTTTCAATACCGTATGTAGTTTTAGAGAAATATCATGACATGCAAAATTCAAAAACGGTTGGTGGCTTCTTTCGAGAGTTATCGTGCGAGCCAGTCGCAAAGGCGTACTGCCGGACATGGCTCAAATGCCTTAAGAAGTCATTAAATGGTATTGGGTCTTAAATGTTTTTTTCAATGCGATACACTTTTTGTCCGTACCAAATGATATACTTATATACCCTATTACCTAGTAGGGTGAGGATATAAATACCCAGTAGGGTGATTGTATAATGAGCTGCACACGATATAATTCGTATACTGTCTAATCGGGACATACAATTTAAAGCTGTCTCTGATCGGTTAATGTTTTATGTAAGTATACAGAAGTTTATATATGCCTATATGACTAAAGTCTCCGGCATTCAAGAGGTTGATTTTGTTATCAGTAGTTGAACCTTGTTCAATGGTATGAACGTCTTGCAAACTAGCCCTTATATGACTAGAAACCATTAATGCTAAAAAAATAACCTTTTCGAACCAACCAGTTATATTCGGACCCGTTTGGCAACAAACTCAGCTCTGCCACATAGCGCGTATCCGATTGGTAGATAGATAAATAATAAGTCTACTTCAACGAGGGTTGCTATATGAATTTCTGGTCTTTGTGTTACCTTGCGCCATCTGACATTTCAATTGGAAAGTTTGACATTTATTAGCATAAACGTACTCAGAACGTTTTGACGTACCATACTTTGTGTTGTTTACAGTGACTTCAAAAAATAATTTTTGCAAAAAATGAAATTAACCCGTGAACATTTTCGTGCGATCATTTTTCACAACTCTCGACGTGGACTATCACGACAAGAGTGCATCGATGAACTTGAATCTTTGTATAGCAATGAAGTGTCATTCTATAGCACTGTGAAGAAGAGGTTTAATTAATTCAATCGTGGCCGATTCTCGCTCAAAGACGAAGGTCGTGAAGGTCGTCCAAAAACGGCCGTTATGCCAGAGAACATTGATGCCGTGGGTGAACTGATAATGAATAATCGTCATGTGACATACCGTAAGATAGATGCATCCTTGGGCATTTCTTCCACCAGCATACATTCGATATTGCATGAACACCTGTAAAAAAGGTTGGTTCTCGTTGGATCCCGCACAATTTGACAATCGTCCGATGGGAGCAAAGGAATATTGAAACAAGTAAGTAAGTGCTATAGTCGGGCGTGGCCTACTCTATGATACCCGCACCACTATAAATGTGATTAAGTCTCCTGTTAATCGAAAGCACTCGTCGCTATTTCTATCTGTATCTATCACGCAAGCACTAAGCCTTTATACCCCATACCACTATGTGGTGAGGGTATAAGAATTATAGTTGGTCCACATTTTCATACCTTGTTTTCGGACCCTGTGCCCTCCCACGGACGAGATAAATCATTTGGCTTGACGTATTTAAAGTCCTGAGGCAATTCCCTGTCATTTGAGGGGTCACACTAAAATCCGGGTAAACCGAAACTTTTGGACCCTCCTAATGGACCCTGGGGCCCAAACAGGTCGATTTTTTTTCTGTATTTAAAATTGTAAGATAATTTCCTTTCATTTAAGGGGTCACACTTATATTTAAAATCATGGGTCCATTTTTTGGGTTCTGAAGGCCCCGTAGGTCCGAGAGGCGGGTCCAACTATTTTTTTTACATTTTGTGGTCAGTTCTACATCGAATGGCATATTTTTTTAATTTGTTGACCAATACACGCGACATCAACTGGATTTGGACCGAATCCGGGAGTTCCTTTGTATGGGGGGGTCTATCAGAAAGTGCTCCGTTTTGGACCAAATTCAATAGCGTCCTTGTCCCAATATATTACCACATGCCAAGTTTCATCAAGATCGGTGCATAAATGCGACCTGTACTTTGATTACAAGAATAGATGGACATCTTTACATCCAGCCAGCCAGCCGACCAGCCAGCCAGCCAGCCGCCCAGCCAGCCAGACAGACATGGCTAGATCGACTCAAAATGTAATTCTGAGCAACTTTCTCTCTGGTCCCGGTATTCTAACTCGATTCCTTCGATGTGTTACAAACGCAAGCACTAAGCCATTATACCCCATACCACTATGTGGTGCGGGTATAAAAATACGATCGCGGTGCTTCAAAAACACGTTTTTATGATCGTACAGCAATCGACCGTGTGGGTCTTCGAAGACGAGCCAAGTCCAATGAAAGTTGTTCGTGGAAGAAGCACTTCGAAGCAACTGATCGTCAGTTTCTTCGGCAAAACTGGTCAGGTGCCGACTGTTCCGCTTGAGCAACGTAGGATGGTAAATTCTTAGTGGTACACCACAATTTGATTGCCTGAAGTCTTCGAAGGAATTCAAAAAACGAACAAGAGAAGCCGAATCATTGTACACCATGACAATGCGAGCTCTCACATATCGGCTTAAACCAGCGCCGGCCAAAACGTCGAATTAATTGGTCATCCGCCGTACAGCCCTGAATTGGCAGTGACTTCTTTTTATTCTCGCACATCAAGAAACAAATGCGTGGTCAACAATTTTCGTCGCCAGCAGATGTTGTTGAGGCATTTAAAAACCATGTTTTGGAGGTATCTCAATCGGAGTGGAATAAGTGCTTCGACAATTTATTTGAAAGCATGCAAAAGTGTATAAATCAAACTAAAGAATACTTTGGAAAATAATGAAACCATTTTTATGGTTTTCATTATTAGGCCAGAAATATATATAGCAGCTCTCGTATTCTCAGAAAACATTTTAATCTTGAGCAGTCGAAGAGTTATTAAGGACCTCAACGGCAAAAACTCCCAGGGTCCGGAAGTCATTGTAACACTTGCTTAAAATAAGTACTCGACCATTGATCATTGCAAAATTTTTTAAGCCACTAATAGGAGTAGAACATCTAACTGCCGGCGACTTTACGAGTAAGAGATTTATCTCTTAACCATGTAAAAATTTCTCTATAAAAGTCATTAGCCGTTCGGAGCCGATGTAAAACGATAGACCCCGGTCAGTAGGTATCAGAATTATATCGTGCACAGCTAACTGATTTGAAATATGCTTCTCCTTGTTTCTTAGTTGGATGTTGTGAGGATAAAGTATACCATTCGTGTTGGATCATTTTCAATCTTAGCCCGAATCCCTCAAAACAAAACTAAACCCAAATCGTATAACTGCCGCCCATTTGCAGTCTCAAAGATCACGGAGATCAGAGTGATTCGCCATCTTGTGAATTATGTGTAGTCAAATGGGCTTTTCACATATGGACACTATCATTTTTATAGAGTCTGAATTACTGATAACCTTTCACTATGGAATCGATATATTCACCTACTTTGCGAAAGGCTCTGCACATTTCCAAGGCGTTCGATACAGTACTTTTTTTTAAAAAATTCTTCATAACAACGTGAACGAACTTCATTCTTTACTGCGTTTTAAAGTCTCAATTTGTTCGGATATGAAGATTAATTAGTCAGTGTGCTACGCAGCCTTTTTTTGTGAAAACACATCCGTCCTAAAAATTAATTTCGACCACATTCAAATCAGTTGATTATTTGCCAAGAATTTCTGCAAATAATCTCTTTTTGTCTTTCTGTACCAGCCACATAACAATTCCTTTCTATGGAATCGATCTATTCACCGACTCTGCGAAATGCTCAGCAAATTTCCTTGGCAATCGATAGAGTGCGTTTATTTAAAATACCTAAACAAAGTGAACAACCTCCATTATTTATTAAGTTGTAAAGATACAATTTGTTAGGGTACGAAGCTATTTTCCAGTGTGAAATGTAGCCTTTTTGCCTAAACATCCGTAAATCTTCATTGAAAAATTAACATCGACCACATTTGAATCAGCAAATCATTCAAAGAGGACTTCTGCAAATAAACACTTTTTGTCTTCCTGCACCAGCCACATAGCAATTCTCTTCTACTCGTATTTCCAAACTTTAATTTCATTTCAACATTTATTTGCATGCTGCTTTTGCGAAATGATGCCATTACAATTAAGTAAATTATATCTGTTTTTATTTCGTAATTGATTTATCATTTGTTGTTGCACAAGCCTATGTCGCCACACGACACAGATAATTTTCTGTTTGTCATCATTTCTATCCCTGGTCCGCCACTCCGCCGCATCGCAGTCGTCGTCCTCGCCCGCCATCAACTATCCACAACAAATTAAACAGACGCAATGCGCTGACAGTCAATATGTTGAGTCAACAAAATGACAGCACAATAAATAGGCCACAGCGCAATTTTCTGACAATTGTCCTTTGGCCCTTTCATTTGCAATTATGTCGACAGATGTCTCTGTTAACTCGAGCAAATTAATGCGAAAACTTATTTGGATTTCTTAATCATTTTTATTGGCTCGTTTCGCGGAAATTTGAGTGTCGAAAATAATTTTGGCTAAGCGCTGGTGGCAAGGCTGTTACTGTTTTTAATAGAATAGAAAAATGTTCTGATATCGCTCTAATACAGCTCGGTTTGCTATAGGGCTCAAGAGTTGTCTCTTAAGTTATGTTCTTAGAATTTATAGTGTCACTAAACTCCCTATACTAAGTTTGGTTCCATTCTTGGTGCTTTTGGTACCAAATTTCTTTTTCGGCGACTTACACAGTGCGACAATTTTTGGGTCATCGGCTCGGCTGTCAATGGCGACTGAAAGTACATTCCAAAATGTTATTTTTAAAATAGTTCGTTTTGCCAAATTAGCTCAATTTTATAATCGCATTATAAAATTTTTTGTTCAAATTTAATTTGTAGCACTTTTTTGATACTTTGAGACAGCTAGATCTCGCTAAAGTTACGCGACTTCTTAAGGGTGAGGGACTTATTTCTTTTGCGCAACATAAAAACATAAACCGATGTGGTTCAATGTTTGGACGTTATATGAAAACATGAACCAATTCAAACCCTAGAGAGGTTTGTATAGATCCTGTTTAATATAAGGTTTCTATGGAGACAGACCTTCTTACCGAAAAGGACACATGTATCGGGCCCATTTAATAAAACGAATCAATATTGTTCGGCAGGCTAAGTTATATTACTACTATAATGTATAGTGCTAAAATTAAGCAAAATCGGCAGTAAAATGTGGATTGTAGAGTTTTTTTTTACAAAAAAAATAAAGCAAAGTCTTAAGCCGTTTAATACCTGTTTAATGGGTTAAAGCAAACACACAAAAATAAAAAAACGAGCTAAACATTATCCAGAAAATTTCCGTATAGTACGTGTAACCACCAATATTTGGTTGGCAAGAAATTCGCTAATGGCAACAGATCTGTTTTCTGTGTGTGGAAGAGCGGCCTATACTGGCTACCAAATATCGCTGCCTTAAATAAGTGTCGGATCACAACCGGTGCAAAACGTGGATATACTTTGGATACTGTTCTCACATACCCTTCTGTGTGGAGCAGAATAAGATTTACGATGTGAGTAAGATAAAATCCGGTTCTTAAACAACTTTCATTCCAGGCGGGATCTCCAATTCCCTAGAGTTTAAAAATAATTTCATTTTGTATACGTTTAAATGGGCCTGAATTTTAGGTCTAGGGTCCGGACCAACTAGAAATATCAATTTATTTTTAGCTCCAACAGCTCGAAATACTGGCCGGATACTCTATCTTTATATGTGACGCGCAAAATAGAAAGGGACCTAAGGTTAAAAACCAGTTTTGTTCAGGAGAGCCATTTTAAAGATAAGGTCCCTTTCTATTTGCGCTTATAATCGTCGACTTCACTTTCATAAAACGCGCATTTCTCTGGGAGGGAACACTTTTGGCGCATGGGTTCGGTCTCATTCGATGCTCAGATGTTGACCACATCAAAAAAAATTAAAAGTTGATGAAAAGTTTGGTTCAGGAGAGCCATTTTAAAGATTAGGTCCCCTTCTATTTGCGCTTAGAATCGTCGACTTCACTTTCATAAAACGTGCATATCTCTGGGAGGGAACACCTTTGGGGCCTATGATCGGTCTCATTCGATGCTCAGATGTTGTCCACATCAAAAAAATGAAAATTGATTATTTTTTACCCTTAGGTCTCTTTCTCTATGCGCTGTCACATATATAAAAATGTAATGCTCGATGTACTCGTACAAGTACAAAAAATTCCAGAATACTTATAAATTCACCGATTTAAATAATGTCAGGCTCGTAAGCAACTGTCATAAGGTTAAAAAATCCAGTAAGGTTTTTTTGCGGGGTTCATTTTTCAGGAATTCGTGAAGCAGTAATACCCCTACGCGATTTCCTAGCTCTTGATTTCGCCCAAAGTTGATCTTGAGCTAAAGCATCTAGTGCTTCTCTCTATGTTACTCTGGGCCTGATTGACCTTAAAATATTTTTCTTTCAGAAAAAGTTAAATATTTTCCCTTTAGCATTCCACAAAAATATAAACACTTCAACAATAAATCCAACTAAGCTATTCTGATATAATCAAAAAATGTTATTTGTTATAAATATCTGCATACCACCGCCCCTTTTTTTCAACACTAACTTTTGTTCAAAAGTGTTTTTTTTAAGAATTTAGTTCAAATTATCCCATCAATACAAATAAATTTTAATTTTTAAATATCTGCCTATGGTGCTTTAACCTACAGGAAACAACTATGCAATTTTATTTAAAAAATTCATTTTTGTGCATTCGTTCCATTCATTAATGGACCTGCCTGGACTACCTCGATGAAACGAAATCTTTATTAATCATAAATCAAACGAACTATTGGAAATATTTCTGGACAAAAAACAACAATGTTTGCAGGGTAAGCTGGTAAAGTAGTTAAGATTATTCTGAATCATCGTAAAATACTTAGATGATATGGCCATGTACGCCTGCCTGTCCGTGAAAGCAAACTGAAGGTCGCACTATAGAAGGCTGAAAATTTCCAGAAATATTTCTTGATTACCTGAAATGGTTGGTATTGAAAATGGGCCAGATCGGTAAAGAGGCAATATTTTTCCCCACACAAGGACTGAGTCAATACTGGAAGATTCGCTATATTTAAAGTATTTTTAGCCAACTTTGATTGTTGGAAAATTTCAACATTAAATTTCGTTCGACCAGGTGGTATTTGTAACGAATATTAGATAGGAGGCATTGTACAACCCAGACAACCCTGAACTTAAAAGACAACATCTAATGAATTACTAGGGATATGGCAAAAAAATATATAATGGCATTGGTCAAACCACATTCTGGTGAGCGGCGCCAAGCCACCTGAAAAAGTCGCATATATGACCAATGCAATAGAGCGATTGTTAAAAAGCATTAACAAAATTGGAAAAACGACGTTGTCCTGCCCATACAAGCCAGAAATGTTACGACTATATCCTGTGAACTAATATCAATGTGTCGTTAGTAGTTGGTGCATATTATGTTAGTATAGTATGAAACGCACGCTGATAGCAAAATTGCTGGTGCCACGCCTCCTTGACAACATTTTCAGGATGGAGGGTATATAAGTTTCGGCCCGGCCGAACTCAATTTGTTAACTTGTAGGAAGTAGCAATCATTTGGCATGAAATTAACATAAAATATACTGTTACAGAAAGTGGTGCAAGCTATAAACATTAGGGTGGGTCGATTTAGCAATCGATATTGTGCCATCGATTTCCCAATAGCTTTTAGCATGAGGAAAAAAAGTTCTAATACGACTTTAAAAAAAAACATTTTCGAAGCGCCAAAAGTTTAATTTTTTTAAATTTTTCTCAACTGGTATTTTTAAGGGTTTTTAGTAGGTACGTAACAAAAATAATAATTGTTTTTTTTTTAATTATTACCTTTCCAAGGTGGCATACAAATATACATTGCCACAATACAATATAAAATATGAGCGCGTAAGAACAGAAATACGACTGAGAGAATCGTATAGAATTGAATTTTTGTCCTTACAAATAGGCCCACCTTAATAAACATATACATTAGGCCGGGTCGATTTGTAGGGAGGCAAAAAAATCGCTCAAGTGACAAGGAAAATCATATTCTAGGGATTAAAATAAAAATCTTCGCCCGAGGAACCATGTCTCTAAAACGAATTCTAATGTCCCGTCTTTTGACCCGTAATTGAAAGCAAAAAAGTATTTAAACAATATCTTTTTTTAACTTCTTTTCTACTAGTTAAATTTATTTTTTTCATTTACATATTATCTGACTAAATAAATATCTAAAGAGAAAAATAAACTCTAAAAATAAAAATAAAACATGGCCCTTTCGCAGATTTTTTATGTAAAGTGCTGTAAATGGTGATTTTTTGTATGGTGAAGACCCCAGAGGGGGCTCCAGGGGGTTTGCCACTGGGATGGGTGGGTCGGCTTTCCAAAGTTAGTGGCAGTCGGTCATACATTTGGACTCGATTAAGGCAATGGGACAATGTTGGATTTTTCAAAATATGCTTATGCGGGTTAAAAGTCGGGACATCAAAATTCGTTTTATAGGCATAGTTCCACAGGAAAAGTTTCTTATTTTGATCTCTACAATACGACTTTCCTTGTCACTTGGGCGATTTTTAATAGATAATAGACACATATGTGACAGCGCATAGAGAAAGGGACCTAAGGGTAAAAAAATCAATTTTCATTGTTTTTCTTTTTTTGATGTGGGCAACATCTGAGCATCGAATGAGACCAAACCCGTGCCCCAAAAGTGTTCCCTCCCAGAGAGTTTTGGGTGGGCTATAATCTGTTCTGGAACAGACCAATTTGTTTAGTAAGTACCAAAAGGGACGTACAACATTCGGCTAGTTTATCATAAAAGTATTATGCGACTCTAAGGTAGTCAAGTGCAGCATGCATTTTTTCTGAATGGTAAAAAGGATATAAGAGAATATCAAAATTTGTCGAAATTTTGAAAATAAATTCCATTCTCCACCCAATAGACAGCTTGGAAAAAATATTACGGCTTTCAAAATTAGATTTATTTGCAACAGCTGATTGAAGCGGTGGAGGCCAAGTTTTCAATTAAAAAAGTAAGACCTTAAGCCTAAACAAATTCCAAAATTCATATCGCATATATCTGCTTGATTTCTTGAATTTCTACAGCTTTACGTGATTTACGTTTCAATTATGCTGCTTATAACTTGGACTCAGATTATGTTATTTTACTCCACAATTTGTCATAATAAGTTATTAACATAATAAATTATTTTGTTGCTGCTACTCTTGTTGTTATTTATCATATAATTTTAGTCCCAAAACTCATTACGGCGTTTGATTTATACACAACATCTTAAATGCAATTTGGGAACGAAATTGTTTACATACCAACCACCCAACCGACTAACCAGACAGGACATACACAATCCAACAAACAACACTTATCTGCACATTAATAAAAAAAATATATATACTCGTAAGCATAAGAAGACATTTTCAACAAAGTTTAAGCTTAATCTTTGGCTAAGAACATAGAAGTATGAAAAACAAAAAACGAATATGAGACCGAAAAAGGCACCATCTGTTGCCAACATTTCAGTGGCACTGACTGACTGTGAAAAATGCAAACATCAACACAAATAATGATGACGTGCGACGAACAAGGACGATGGCAATCTGAGCCTTTTAAGAAGCTCCTCCCCTAAAAAAGGACATCTATGTAATTATAGGGTCTACCCACGATCCCAAACCCAGCCTTGGTGAAAAAACAGGGACTGTCCACAAAGAGGAAAATATTAAGATAACAACTTAACTTATACATTTTTTGTTTGCTGACTTTCTCGTCTCTCTTGCCTTGGTCTCTCTTTCACGGCTTTGGCCGAAAATAAATGTAATCTTTGGAATTTATGAGATTTCAACTATTAACATTAACAAAATAATCATAATGACAAAATAAACGACCGGCCCATAAATGACAATGCCAGCGGTATTCCAAAGCCTGAATTAAGGTCGTTGGGAATGCTTTTAAATACCAGCTCCTCCTACTCGCAAATTAATATTTTCCGGGTTAATTGTGGCCATGTGTGGCGTCTGTATGAACATGGTCAACAAAGTGTCATAAAAAGAAAACAACAACATCAGAAACTCTGTACGGATTAGAAGGATTTCAATTTAAGCGAGGGCCGCAATAAAAACAACACCATGACGAAGAATCATAAAACTTTATTGCTAGGAAATCGACACAAAGCTTAAGGTGATTTGTGAATTTCTGGATGGCCATTACATTCACAAGATCATAAAGTAACACGAAGCCAGGGATTACTAAGAATTGGGCTTTTCTCGGTAGCACGTGTTTGGGAAAATATCCAAAAAAAAGAACATAATTGGACGCCTCGTAAATGATATCGTAAAAACATGCTTAGTATGAGAATTCAAAGAAATTAGAGAAATTCAATAGCAAGAAAGCCTATCATCAATCAATGCTGGTAATTACGTACACACTTGGTAAATTGCCATTAGGGTCTAAGTGAAATGCCAACGTCTCTCACCATTCGATTAGAATTTACAGCGGGATTTGGGTCACTACACAATGGAAAATATCAAATTCTGAAGCAAAAACATGATTAGATTCACCCTTGCAAAGTCCTTGGTGTTGTTTGGAGTAGTAGTGATAGTAGTTTTTTTAACCAAATTATTGGGGAAGATGGGGTTTCTTTTTATAACGTCTCATCTAATGACTTGATACAGGCTTTTATGTCAATCAAGTCTAACGCCTCTGGTTGTGATGAGATATCTCTTAGATTTCTTAAAGTAGTATTTCCGTTTATATCAAATCACCTTCTTCATTTAGTGAACACAATAATAATGACTTCCTGCTTTCCTATGATTGGAAAGTAGCCATAGTGACACCAATTCAAAAGAAGTCAAGCTCGAATTCTACTGACAACTTAAGACCCATTTCTTTGCTTCCCATCCTGTCAAAAGTTGTGGAAAATATTCTTAAGCGGCAGTTGTTAGACCATATTTAGAGTAAATCGCTGCTTAATGATTGCCAATGTGGTTTCCGGAACGACAGGAGTACCTCTGCTCTTTTAATTGGCCTTACTGACTCAATAAGGAAGAATACTCATGATCAAAAAATGTGTATGGTTTTGTCTTTGGATTTAGATAAAGCCTTCGATAGGGTAGATTATGGAATTTTGATAAATAAATTGCATAAAGATTATGGACTTGGGAAAAGTGCCTGTAGTTTAATGCTTTCTTATTTATGTGGTAGAAAGCAGTTTGTTCGTGTCAATGGAGTCGCATCGTTTGTTTTATCTGTTAGGAGTGGGGTCCCTCAGGGCTCTGTTCTTGGTCCTATTTTGTTTGTGCTGTTTATTAATAACCTTTTCAAAAGTCTAGGCGATTGGTGTACACCATACTCTTTTGCTGATGATGTTCAGCTATTATTTTGCGGAGAAATCCAGTATTTAGATGTTTTACAAGCAAAAACTAATTATGTTTTAAAATTATTGAGCGTATGTTTTAAAATTAACAAGCTTAGTATTAATCCTTCTAAAATAAAGGCAGTACTGTTTTAATCATCATCTTCTATCAACCTAGATTTGCAATACAATGGTACGTCTATAGAATTCGTTCAGAGTATTACGTGTTTGGAAATACTACTGGATAACAAATGTTGCTTTGAGCAGCATATTAACAGTATTGCTTCACGTATTAGTTTCACACTTCGTCAACTATGCAACACCAATTTAGTTTTACCTCGTTGGGTAAAAACAAAACTGGTTCATGGCTTAATTATGCCAAATATTTCGTACTGTCTAGAGGTATATACAGGAACTACTCAAAGTAATATGAATATTATAAAGACAGTGCTTCATAGAGTTATGCGCTATGTATATTTTGTTAAACCGTTTGTGAATGACTTTTAAGGCTGTTCCTTTGTGGAATTTGTGCACCTTCGGTTGCTATATTTTTTACAAGATATACAAACTTCAATCTCCTTTGTTCCTAGCAAATTCATTTGTTTTCAGTCACTCAATTCGCAACAGACAGTTAATTATCACCGCATATGGATCGATCATTCCTCGTTAGAGTAGCCCGACTATTTAACATTTTGCCAAGCAGTTTAAAAACGTTTAATTTGTCTTCCATGACATTTCGTAAACATTTAATGGAACATTTTCGTTCAAGTACAGAGTAATGCTTTTATTTATATGTTTTTTTTCTTCGGTTTCTTGATTATCACTTGTATGCTTTCATCAGGTTTTTTTTCTCTTTTATTAGGAAATATTAGGATTTTTTTAATTTATATTATTTATTTGATTTTATACTGAATTTTCTCTAGTAGTTTATGATGTTCTATTTAATATTTTGATGCATATTGTAATTTAGCTTTAATAGGCCCCAATGGGCTTCGAATTAGATGTCAATAAAGAATGAAATGAAATGAAAAAGTGGGACTATAAATGCCAGTGGAGTCAGTGGAGTATGGCTTGGTTGCGATACTGATAGGGTAATATAGTCGCATCAGAAAGTCGTTTTTGACAAAATGGTTCAAAAATGACTTAACAAACCAAAGATTTTAGGAATACATTTTCCTTTTTTACTTTGTAAAACAAATATTAAACTTTAAATAACAATCAATTTTAAACTATTTTGCGTAATAAATAAAAGTAGTATACAAATCCTCATTAAAACAATTTTAGTATAATTTAGTATAAAATAATGCTGATATTTTTTCATTCAGATGAAGTACGAGTATAAGTATATTATGATTTTTGCATCTCACTTTAAAATTTGTTGTTAATTTATTAATTTTAACATCTACAAGATTTTTCCTTGCAATTATGGAAACGCCTCGGGTGGAGTAACGCCATTGTAACTTCAGCTTTATTATTAAAATCGTATTGCCTTAGGTGACCACACTGGTGCACATTACAACATCACAAGGGCTGCTATATATTTCTGGCCCAATAATTATAAAGCGAATATTTATCATCAATAAATGGCTTTATTGTTTTTCAAAGTATTCTCCAACATGATTTATACACTTTTGCTTGCGCTCAAACCAATTGTCGAAGCACTTTTTCCACTCCGATTGAGATATCTCCAAAGCATGGTTTTTGAACGCTTCAACAGCATCTTCTGGCGACTAAAATCGTTGACCACGCATTTTTTTCGTGATGTAAGGGAATAAAAAGAAGTCATTGGGTGCCAAGTCAAGGCTGTACGGCGGATGACCCATCAATTCAACGTTTTGGCCGTTCAAAAAGGTGCTGGTTTGAGCCGATGTGTGAGAGCTCGCATTGTCATGGTGCTCAATGATTCGTCTTCTCTTGTTAGTTTTTCGAAATTCCCCGAAGATTTCGGGCAAACAAATTATGGTGTACCACTCAGAACTGACCATCCTACGTTGCTCAAGCGGAACAGTCGGCACCTGACCAGTTTTGCCGAAGAAACGGGCGACCATTTGCTTCGAAGTGCTTCTTCCACGAACAGCTTTCGTTGGATTTGGCTCGTCTTCGAAGACCCACTCGGTCGATTGCTGTTTTGTTTCGGGCTCATACGCATAGATCCATGATTCGTCACCTGTGACGATCTTATAAACGTCTTTTGAAGCACCTCGATTGTATTTTTTCAAAATTTCTTTGCACCAATCGACACGAGCCTTTTATTTTTGAGAGATTGTCAAATTGTGCGTGATCCAGCGAAAACAAAACTTTTTTACGGCTAGGTGTTCATGCAATTTCGTATGTTTTCTGGTGGAAGAAATGCCCAAGGATGTGTCTATCTCACGGTATGTCAAATGACGATGCATTATCAGTACACGCACGGCATCCATGTTCTCTGGCACAACGGCCGTTTTTGGACCTTAGTCTTTGAGCGAGCGTCGGCCACGATTGAATTCATTAAACCAGTTATTCACAGTGCTATACGAGTAGGATGGTGCTTCATCGCCACACAAAGATTAAAGTTCATCGATGCACTTTTGTCGTGATAATCCACGTCGAAAGTTGTGAAAAACGATCGTACGAAAATGTTCGCGAGTTAATTTGCCATTTTTTTTGCCAAATGGATTTTTTCAAGTCAATGTAAGAAACACAAATGATGGTCGTACGTCAAAACATTCTGAGTACGTTTATGCTAAAAATATCAAACTTTCCAATGGAAATGTCAGATGGCGCCAGGCAACACTTACTGTTGCCTAGGCCAGATATATAAGTATATATCAACCCTCGTACTAAGAGTAAAACCTTATTCATGGTAGAGAGTATAAAAGCTTCAGCCCGGCCGAACCTTTAAAGTGTCCACTTGCTCTGAATTTCCACTAGCTCAAATTTGTTATACACGTAGTATATGACCATAGACAAACTTCCATTCTTGCACCATTTTGACTATACTCGCATGTGCTCAATTTTTAATAAAGCCCCCATACAAATTTAAGTAGTTTGGGGTCCCAACAACGGTTTTTATTTTACATGAACGTATGGATATCATATGTAGATATCAAAGAGTAAAATTTTCCTACGAAGCCAAAAATAAAATTATTTTTCCTAAATTTAAATGACGGGTCCAACAATGCGTTCTGGGGTAAATTAAAAAACCGTTTTCGGTAGGCTTTTTAGCATATCTATAAGTGCAGGGTACAATATAGTCGGCCGCGCTGTTTTTTTATAATATTGTTCTGAAAACCTGATATAGGGATTTGATAAGGAAACTTCCACAGCAGGGATCGGGTTGTTTAGTGACGAGAATCGCTTCCTTTATCTAATTACGGATGTGGCCAAACATTTTAACGAATCCAGAAAACAGCAATGATCGCACAGTATTCAGTTCCCATACTAGCATTGGACAGAAATAGAATGAGTTTTCAGAATGCAATGAAACTTTATTTAAAAATGGATTTTGATACGCTGATTTAAAATATTTTAATTGCTTTTACGTAACATTCGCGGGTTTCTTTTAAAATGCTATTTTTTATTGGTTTTTACTAAATCGTTTGGCATAGCAACTAGGCCTTATGATTAGGTTTTTTTTCTAATCGAAAAAAGTCCAAATTAATTATTGTGCAAACAAATTCCACCGAATTTTTTTGATATTTTTTGCTTTTTGGGATCAAAAATTAAAAATTTTTCGAATAAAAAATTCATAAAACACACTTTTCAAAAAATGAAAATCAAAAAGAATCGGCAAAGACAAAAGTCCAAACTTATTCATTGTGAATAACAAATTTACCGAATTTTATGATATTATTTTTTATTTACTATCAAAAATTTAACTAAAACAATTAATATTAAAAAAATAATTTAAAATAATATTTATAAAATTTAAAAAAAAATAAATAAAAATAGGCAGTATTTGCCAGTCCCTAACTATTCAAAAATTATAAGCCAATTCGATTCCGTCTCAAATAAGTCTTTGACAAATATTTTCGTTTTTCTTTTATCTTTGACAAATATTTTCGTTCAATTTTCGTTCAACTCAGGAACGAAACTACAATATTAATTAATTCTGTAAACAAATCGCTCACTTTGGTCGTATCTGGAACATTAAACTGTTTCTATAGGGTGGTTCATCGAGGGGTAGTTCTTCAGAACAAAAAAATATAAAAATGGAATCTTTATTGTTAATTTGAAAGGTCATTTTATTTTATGGCATCTATTTTTTGAATACAATTTCCTTCAAATGTTGGCCGCAACTACGCCTCAGGGTTTCCATTCTTAGGGTCCAATTTTGGATGACTCGTTCGAACATAAGGTATGGCTTTAATGACAGGCGTAAAGTTGGTTTCCAAAACCTGAATCGTAGCTGGTGTGTCATCATAGACTTTGGACTATACGAAACCTCAAAGATAAATGTCTAAGGGTGTGATATCACTCGATCTAGGCGGCCAACTCACCTGTCCAAAACTTGAAATTAGCTGCTTTTCGAAATGACCTCTCCATAGATCCATTGTTAGAGAAGCTGTATGGCAAGTGGCACCGTCCTGTTGAAACGAAGTGTCGTCAAGATTACGGGCTTCAATTTCAGGTAGCATAAAGATCGATTTCATGGCGCGATAGCGAACACCATTCACGGTTACGTTCCGGCCATCATCATTTTTGAAAAAATATGCACCGATGATTTTACCAGGTTATAAACCGCACCAAACCGTGGTTTTCTCTGGGTATAATGGCACCTCTTGAACCTCTTCTTGTGCTCTTCAGCCCAAATGCGGCAATTTTGTTTATTGACTTTGTGTTGAGCCAGAAATGGGCCTCATCAGTGAACAAAATTTTGGTCGAAAACAGCGGATCTTCCCGTTTCTCTCCGAACGCTCATTTCCATAATACAGTTGCCAACATTTGAAGGTAATTATTTTATTTTTCAGTTATTGTTAGGCTTGAGGTCATAAGCAAAAAACAGATGTTAGTGTTTTTTAATATCTTTAATTTTAAATAACCCAATATTTCGAACTGACTTCGTCGTTCATCATCAGGGGTGATCAGTTTAAATAATTGTTTTACTTCTGTCCTGTTGTACTTCTAATATTCAATTATTAGAAGTAGAAATAAATGCCATTAAATGTCCTTACAAATTGACAATAAAGATTCCACACTTGATTTCAATTTTTACATTTTTTTGTTCTGAAAAAAATAGCTGTAGATGGATCACCCTATATAAAAAACTGTAAGCGGATTTTTTTTAGTTGGACTTATACCTTTAAAAATATACCAAAAAAATTAAAGTCGAAGCAGGTCAGTTTTCTGATTTTTGGCAACAAAACGGAGCTTTGTCGGCTAATTTAAACGTTAAATATAGATTATATAGATGAAACGAAGTTCTAAACAATTTTTTTCCTCTAGTGGCTGCCTAAATATGGCAGATGTTGATAAAATATGTTACGAGTAATGATACTTTCCATTCCGATTACCTACATGTAAACAGTATTCAGTGAAATATTAAAAAAAGAATTTCATTTAAGTGCAATATTAGATATTGATTTGTGACGTTTGGTTATTGTTTCTCCCTATTTCCAGAAGATGCTATCCGAAGGATAGTAAAATATCGAAACAAATAAAAAAAAACTAACCTTAAGTTGAATAAAAATAAAAAATAAAGAGTTTGTTATGAACAGGTCGAATCACCAAAAACGTAATTTCATTTAATTTTGTATTTTTCTTCCCACACCTCACCAACTAGACTGACTTTTAAAAATTTGAAGTTAAGTTTTTTAATAACCCTTCATCACATTATGCCAGCACC
Organism: Hydrotaea diabolus; assembly: GCA_963513945.1. Lineage (NCBI taxonomy): Eukaryota > Metazoa > Arthropoda > Insecta > Diptera > Muscidae > Hydrotaea > Hydrotaea diabolus. The sequence goes on from OY740716.1 coordinate 255,878,157, forward strand.
AATTACTTGTATATGATGACTATGACGGCAATGCAGTTTCAAAGGATATACGAGTATGAAATTTACGAAATTTCTGCTGAGAAGAAACTATTATATCTTACATTCAAAGAATACCAGGCAATGAATATACGGGCTAATGTACAACAATTACATAGCTTACATAAACTCTTACTCATATTTCAAGTAATTATTTCGTGAATGAGAAAACCAAATCCGCCTGGTTTTATTTCCTCGTTTTTAAGTGTAAACGGCAGCGATTACAGTAAATAACCTTTTGATGAATGACATTGACAGCCCCTGAATTTGTTGGCCTTTAAATGAGTTTTTTTGCTTGTTTCTTTTTTCAATACCACTTATTTTCTGCCATTCATCATTGAAATAACGAGGACAACGAACGAAAACGAGGCGTCATTAAGAGTTTAAAGTAAATTTCTATTTGTAGTGTTTGTTGTATATTTGTGCAGCATGTCATATAATTAAAGTTGACTTTTGACATTCCGTGCACAAGAGTCGTCATTAGAAAGAACACAAATAAAAAGAACGTACCCGGAAAAAAAACGTATGCTCGTTAACATTGTAAGGTTTATTTATCGTTTCAAATCCCACGAGCACTAGAAAAAACTGCGCGTGACAAATGAAACGATACATCCCAGATTTTGTTTTTGAAAAAATTTACAAGAGGGACAGTCGTCGTAGGATGAATGCAGGCAACACTACGTGGCGACAAGTGAACAATATTCCAAATATCAAGATATTTATCGACATGGATCATGGTAAGGGGCCATAAGACATGGTCAGGGAAGATGTTACAACAAATGAGCAATAGACAAAAGTACCATTACAAAACTCTGGTGTTTTGGCGTAGTGTTGGCAAAACAAATTCCTTATTCTTCCCATATGTACCTAATTACTATATTTGATTTTTTTTGGTCCCTGAGGCTCAAAAAGCTAGTAGACTTCTTTGTTATGGGACTTATACCTATACACTGGAAACAATTAGTTAGAAATCGGTTGGTACTACATTGAGTTGATTGCAACAGAGGAGTTTTGGTTGCAATCACCATACATATACTTATAATCGTTAACCATAGTCTGTTCGAAATAGCAGAAAATGATAAATATGCTCATCGTAATGTACTCACAACCATACCAATGAAATGCGAAAAAGATATTTGCTGCAACTGATGGTTGTGACAGCCAATAGTTTTGCAAACATTTTCTTGTTGTCACCAATTATTAGAGATGGCCATAACCTAACGCGGGGTTTTTAATGGATTTTTTTTAAATATAGGGTGATTCATCTAGAGGTATTTTTGCAGAACAAAAAAAAACAATAAAAATTCAAATCAAGTGTGGAATCTTTATTGGTAATTTGCAAAGGAAATTTGTACCTTAAAATGTTTTTGAAAATAATAACCTTCAAATGTTGGCAACTGTATTATAGAAATGAGCGCTCGGTGAGAAACGGGAAGATCCGCTGTTTTCGACCAAAATGTTGTTCAGTGATGAGGCCCATTTCTGGCTCAACGGCAAAGTCAATAAACAAAATTGCCGCATTTGGGCTGAAGAGCAAAAAGAAGAGATTAAAGAGGTGCCATTATACCCAGAGAAACCCACGGTTTGGTGCGGTTTATAAGCTGGTGGAATCATCGGTGCATATTTTTTCAAAAATGATGATGGCCGGAACGTAACCGTGAATGGTGCTTGCTATCTCGCCATAATATCAATCTCTATGCTACCTGAAATTTAAAGCCCGTAATCTTGACGACACTTGCTTTCAACAGGACGGAGCCACTTGCCATACAGCTGCTCAAACCATGGATCTATTGAGAGGTCATTTCGAAAAACAGCTAATTTTACGTTTTGGACAGGTGAGTTGGCCGCCTAGATCGAGTGATATCACACCTTCAGATATTTTTATTTGGGGTTACGTTAAGTTCAAAGACTATGCTGACAAACCAGCTGCGATTCAGGTTTTGGAAGCCAACCTTACGCGTGTCATTAAAGCCATACCGGTCGAAATATTCGAAGGAGTCATCCAAAATTGGACCCTCAGAATGGAAACTCTGAGGCGTAGTTGCGGCCAACATTGGAAGGAAATTATATTTAAAAAATAAATGCCATACAATGTCCTTTCAAATTACCAATAAAGATTCCACACTTGATTTAAATTTTTATACTTTTTTTGTTCTGAAAAAATACCTCTAGATGGATCGCCCTATGTTTCAACTGTGTCAGTAAACAGTTTGCCTTTGACTAAAATTTTATGTTTTTTAGGTTGAACAAGTGTGGCATGTGTATTTTTAGATCCAAAAGTTCTCTTCTTAAGCTTCGGATATTTGGTATGTTGCACCGGTAGTACAGTTCCAATAACTGAAAATTACAGAGTGCTAACTAGCATTCGGTTGTACTATGGAATACTTAATGTAAATGTAACCTCAACCATTTGGTTGGCTAAAAAATTCGGTTGTGACAAAGAATCAGTTCTTTGCCTGTTGGTATCCTAAAATATGGCTGTTAAATCAAATCGAAGTATGGAACCAAATTAATATTTTGCCCAATTTTGGATTTTAACTGGCCGATATTGGCCATAAGGGCCCAAAAAGTAGCCTCCTTGAATAATGGACATATCAGAAAATACATAATTTTACGATTCGTGGGTAATTGTGTAAAAAAATCTTTAAAAGTGAGACTAACAGCAGTAAGTCTCATACGTTTCAACAAGTTTTCTGACGACGATCCTTACAGACCCGAAATCGCGTTTAACAGTTTGCTGCCAGAAAATCAAGGACACTTTACCATTTTGTTAAAAACTTGTCTTCTATTTAAATATAGATGCAAGAGGTCCCGAGTCGGTCCCTTGGCCGACGGTTTTAATGTTCCTAGACATATGTGTACTCAGAAACAGTGAACTTTTCTGAATCATCTGAACCTGACATCAATTTTAAATTTTATCTAATTAGGAGGTGTCGACCTAAGGACATGGTCTTACAAATCCAAGTAAAGGGTGGCTAAATTTTAAGGGCCGATGTTGATTTTGAATAAAACACAAATTATTTAGGAAGTAAAACAGTGTAACAAAAAGGATGAAGTCAAAATACCTGGGAAGTGATATTATTTTTCATGTAGATCTTGCTGAGTACAACAAGAAACCGGTTTTGAAATTTCCCAAACACCTCCGGGTAAAAAACCGGTTTTTCGGATCTTACGCACTTATATGCCAGTAACTTGGTTTGATATCAACCGATTTTATGGTGTATACACTTTTATAAGAGATGAGAATTTTATCAACTAGCTTAGTTCCGCATGGAAGAGTTTTGTTGCACTATGTGATAATATCAGAAGCGCCAATTTTGTCGCGATTGTTGATGAATTTTTGAGTGCGTATGGTGAAATGCGCTGCAACATGTCAATTAAAATTCATTTCCTCCATTCACATCTAGACTTCTTCCCAGAAAACCTGGGCCAGTTCAGTGATGAACAAGGCGAACACTTTCATCAAGAAATAATTACAATGGAAAAACGTTTTGAAGGAAAATATGAAATAAAAATGATTTTCGAATATTGCTGGTCACTTAAACGGGATACTGATGATGTTCAATTAAAAAGAAAACGGCCAAACAAAACATTTCTAAGTAGAATTTCCAATAATTGTATTTTTTCAAAAAAGGTTGTTTTAATAAAAGTTGATAACTCACTCAGTTTTAAACGGATTTTTAAAAATGACACCGAATTGTATTCGTAAGAACACTTTCTTTATTATTCAGTTCAAAAATTTTTTGTTCGCTTGCTTTAAAAAAATTCTGTGTAGAAACGCCCCAAAGTTAAAAAATGACAAAAAAAATTAATTAAAAAATTAGTTTAGAAGAAAAATACACAGATTTTTATCAATGTGATTTTAAAAGTGTATACACCATTTTAAAGGCCGCAGTTTTTCCAAATCTGCAAAAAACTTATAATCGGTTGATATTCGACCAAGTTACTGTCATATAAGAGCGTAAGATCCGAAAACCCGGTTTTTTACCCGTAACTCCAGATTTTGGAGATATTTGGGAAATTTTAAAACCCTGTTTTTTACCCGTAACCCCAGATTTTGGAGGTGTTTGGGAAATTTTAAAACCGGTTTCTTGTTGAACTCAGCAAGATCTATAAGAAAAATAATATAACTTTTAGGTATTTTTACTTCATTTTTTTTGTTACACTGTGTTATTGTTTAAATACCGTTATCAGTGGCAGAAATAATGGATCCTTAATTTGTGATTTGTATGGGAGGTACCACGCAGTACTTCGAAAATGTACACCAAACCATCATACCTAATTTTGTTCAAATACCTTTGACAGAAGCATATACAGGGTGATCCATCAAGAGGTATTTTTCCAGAACAAAAAAATATAAAAATTTAAATCAAGTGTGGAATCTTTATTGGTAATTTGAAAGGACATTTTATGGCATTATTTTTTGAACATAATTTTCTTCAAATGTTGGCCACAGCTACGCCTCAGGGTTTCCATTCTGAGCGTTAAATTTTGAATGACTCGTTCGAGCATTTCGACCGGTATGGCTTTAATGACACGCGTAATGTTGGCTTCCAAAACCTGAATCGTAGCTGGATTGTCAGCGTTGAATTTGGACTTTACGTAACCATAAGGAAAAATAACACTCGATCTAGGCGGCCAACTCGCCTGTTTAAAACGTGAAATTAGCTGTTTTTCAAAATGACCTCTCAATAGATCCATTATTTGGGCAGCTGTATAGCAAGTGGCATCGTTCTGTTGAAACCAAGTGTGGTCAAGATTACGGGCTTCAATTTTAGGTAGATGGATGGATATCATGGCGCGATAGCGAGCACCATTCACGGTTACGTTCCGGCCATTATCATTTTTAAAAAAATATGCACCGATGATTCCACCCGCTTATAAACAGCACCAAACCGTGGCTCTGGGTAAAAGGGCACCTCTTGAACCTCTTCTTGTTGATCTTCAGCCTTAATGCTGCATTTTTGTTTTTTGACTTTGCCGTTGAGCCAGAAATGGGCCTCATCACTGAACAAAATTTTGGTCGAAAAAAGCGGATCTTCTCATTTCTTACCGAACGCTTATTTCCATATTACAGTTGCCAACATTTGAAGGCAATTATTTTCAAAAAATAAATGCCATAAAATGTCCTTTCAAATTATCAATAAAGATTCTACACATGATTTGAATTTCTTATTTCTTTTGTTCTGAAAAAATACCTCTAGATGGATCACCCTATATAATGGATTTTAAATTCTGATTTGTATGGAGGTACCACGCCCACAGGGCCTATTTCATGCAAACTACACATTAACCATCTACAGACCACCCGCCCCCTTAAATTGTGTACCAATTGTCAGCTTCTAGCTTAAAAAAAAGTTTTGTCACGCCTCCTCCGCCACAGTCCAAAACAACGACTTTCCTTTCTTTTTTTTCTAAACCTTCGCGTAGCAATTATGAACAAACCCGCAGAAGGTGTATACAGTTTACCCAGTCGTTTTCAAGTTTTAAGCGGTATAACAAATTACATTTCATTTTTATATGTATAGATTATAATTTTAATTAACAGTATAATTTAAATACCCAATTATTCAAATAAACAATTAGTAGGCTATTCTGCTTGTTAAATATAGTAGTATTCAGACTTTCACTCTGTCCTTCGGTTTTTTTTAATTAGTTGGTACCGTTCTCAAAGTTTCTTTTGCGTATTTATTATATTCTTAATTAAGAGAATCCTTACAAATGCAAACCTTTTTCAGCTGGTTCATCTGTCCTTGCTGCTATACAATTTTGCCGAAACAATTGAAAGTCAACACGACAATTGCTTCTTCATATCATGAGGTGTTTTTATTAACTTAAAAAGTTTTTTCCGCGTAGTTTTCATTTGGGTACATCTCAAGATTTGCACCCTTTGTTTAAGCAGTCTAGCGTATTGCAAAACAAGCAATTAGTTTTTGTGGTCGTAAGCAGTTTAAACTCATTATGTAATGGGTCAAATCTTGGCTAAAGGTTCTTACACTAAAAATATGAATACCAGACTGAGTAACCCAGCCAACAATTTGGTAAGGCCACTTTTGCACTTGGGTATAAAAAGTGGCCTCAACTTAGCAACAGTAATGTTTTTTATTAAACTATTAACTGAAATTGCTAAAAATTTAATAAGTTTTACTGTTTTGGTAGTTTTTGGTTGTTTTTCCATTTCATGAGGAATCCTTAAATTTGTATTGTAACTTTTACACACAAACTGAAATTCGCTAGAAATATTTTTCAAAATTCCATTGTAAAACATCGGGGAATTGTATATTTTTCTTCTTTCTCTCCTGCTACTCGCTGGGATGCAGTTTCTTTCATCGCCTGTTCAGTCCTCCTCTTTTGTTGGGATCCTGTTGTAGCTGTCATTTTATGCGCTCGTTAGCTATTCATAATATAAGACCCACTTCCTACCCTTTCGTTTTCTACTTTCGTGTTGTTTTGTTTTTCCCTTTTTTTTTGCTTCACTTTTTGTACTGAAGTGTTTGTCAAGTCTTCTTGGAATTTGTCGTTGTACCAACTATTTTGTTCCTGTGCAAATTTTTACGCACATCTGTTTGCTTTATTTTTTCTTGTGGACCTTCTTCTCGGTATTTTCTTGCTCTTGCCATTGCTCAAGAGCCTTTAAGGACAAGACAGTGCATAACACAGTCATTTTTTCGTTTCGCTGCGTTTCACCGATTCCTTTTTTTTTGCAGTCCTTTTAAGGTAAATATTTTTAATGAACACCTTGCCTAAGTGCATTGTCTAAAGATGACGAAGACGTTGAAGAAAAAGTTGATGAGGGTGAAAGACACCATTAGTAGCGCTTTAACTGACAAATATAGTGGACGTTATTGTCTCAGTTTTAATTAGAAACTGATTTAAGCTCTTGCCAAAATAGAATTGGAAATTTTTTAATGGATGTGACAACTTTGCTGAATTTGCGAAAATGGTCATGTCATCTTCGCAGTTGGAAGGATTGAAAAGTTTAATTAGTGTTGAGTCAAAAGGGATTCAACTATTGAAGGGTTTATATAATGCTGATGCTGTCTTTGACTTGTATGTTTCAGGAAAATAAATAACTAATTAGTTTAAGAGCCATAAAATTTTTTACGATATATATTACCATACCTTATAAATTGTTGGTTATCTTAAGGACACAGTGGCTTGGAGCCATCGCTAATTCTGACCTTTCTTGAATCCGTTGTAAAAAAAACTTCTAATCTGTGTGTTAATTGAAAATCTGTAGGGTGCTATTCGAACTACTACTATTAAAATTATAAACGATAGAAAATACCCGCAGATACAGAGTACAGACCAGAAAAAATGGCTCACGTTCACCTAAACCAACAAGAGATTAATTAGATCTAATGTTTATTGAACAGATCGATATAAAATACACTCATTACTCACTAATTATCTGTCCGTCTGCTCATTAGGGTGGGTCATTTAACATTTCATGGCTCTTAAATCGGCTGTAAAGAAAGTACTGATAATTTCTTCAAATTTCTGATTTTATTGGAAAGGTTGAATTTTGTCATTTAATAATGAAACACAATATCATTCATATGACTACTCCAACGGGCTCGGCAGTACCTCATCCGATCAACGCAATGTTTCATTACATTTTCTATTGTTTAAGGTCGAATCTCTTCAATGGCAACTTCGATTTCAAGTTTGAACGCTTCAATAGTCTTCTTTCTCTCTTGCTACTCGCTGGGATGCAGTTTCTTTCATCGCCTGTTCAGTCCTCCTTTTTTGTTGGGATCATTTTCTCTGCGTAACATTTATCCTTAATGGCTCCCCACTGAATATAATCCAAAGGCCTCAAATCACAGCACCGAGACGGCCAATTGTCAGCAAAATTTCGGATGATTATTCGATTTTCAAAAACATTGCGCAAAATATCAATGGTTTCTTTGGCTGTGTACGAGGGTTGGTATTTATATTTCGGGTCCTGACAATACTACTGTTTCCAGATTCAAACTGGAACTTCCATTGTAAACTTTGAAATGTTTTAGCATAACTTCACTCAAAACGTTTTGTCATTTGAGGGCGAATTGTTTTGTTTACAGTGTGTTAAAAAATTCATCTCAGTCAAAAAATGGAATTATCACGTCAACATTTTCGTGCGATGATTTTTTACGATTTTCGGCGTGGCTTATCAAGACAAGAGTGTTTAAATCCACTTGTTTTGACTGGTACCAAGAGTTTAGTATTGGACGCCGTTAGATATAGGAAGAATTTCGTGAAGGACGTCCATCTTCGGTATAAAAACAAACATTTGTCGATTTAGTCGAAGAGAGCGAAGCCCATATCATCGTCAGATTCCTCGGATTCTTCCTCCACTTTGCCAGAAACCATCGATGCTTTGCGTAAACTGATTAAGCAAGACCGACATGTGACATGTCGTGAGATTGAGGCATCCTTTGTCATTAGTATGATAAGCATCAATAAGATATTGCATGTTCATTTGGCCGGAAAACAATTTTGTTCTCGTTGGATTCCACATAATTTGACGAATGCTCAAAAAAAGGCTCGTAGGGATTGGTGCAAAGAGATGTTTAAAAAGTATAACTGCGGTAGCTGAAAGGCAGTGTATGACATAGTCACAGGTGACGTATCATGGTTCTATGCACATGAACCCGAAACCAAACAGCAAATCGACCGGTTCATTCAAGACGAGCCAAATCCAACAAAAGTTGTTCAAGAAGTACATCAAAGAAAAAGATTGCGTTTTTTTCGGTTAAACCGACCATGTTGCCACAGTGCCTTTAGTGGAACTCTGAGTGGTACGTATACAACTATCTGTTTGCCAACAGTGTTCGAAGAAATGAGGAAAGATAATAAGCAAAGACGGATCATTTTGCATCACGATTATGCGAGCTCTCACACATTAGCTGAAACAATGAGCTATTTGACCACTCAAGATGTCGGATTAATGGGCCATCCACCGTACAGCTCTGATTTGACTTCTTCTTATTCCCTAGCTTCAAGAACAAATTTTGAAAAACATTAAACCCATTTTCAATGATAAATTATTGTGTTTTTATTGCCGGACCCGAAATATAAATACTCTCAGCAACCCTCGTAGCATGTGGCCCCGTCTTGTTGAAACGAAATTATGTCCATGTCATTCTCTTGAATTTTTTGAAAAAAAAATTCATTGAAAATGGCGCAGGAACGCTCTCCGTTGATATTATCGGCGGCTCCTTGCTCGTCTTCGAAGAAAAATAGCCCAATGATGCCGCCAGCCTAAAATCCACACGAAATAGTGAATCGTTGTGGATGTAATGACGTGTGGAACCCCATATTCGGCAATTTTGCTTATTGACAAAGCCAACGAGACAAAAAACGAGCTTCATCTGAAAACATGATTTTTCGGTAATATTCTCTCCTCCTTATCACCTGACAAACAATCTTCAACCCATTGGGTGAAGCAAAAAAGGATCGTATGGTATTCATTTATTAAATAAAAATGTTCTTTCAACCTTCTAATAAAACCAAAAATTTGAAAAAATTATCAGTACTAAAAAATTATCAGTACTTTTTTTACAGCCTATTTAAATGTAAAATCGCTCACCCTACATTAAGTCATTTCAACTTGGCATATTGTTTAGTGTTTCAGGATGCACCCTATTAAAATTGTCCGCATAGGTTAGAATTTAGATATCAAACTCTGGTAGCTTTAGTAGCCAAATACTTATACTACTTCCGGATCGAAAAAGTTTTTGCCGACTGTAAGTAACTACCGCACAGTAATCAACTCGAATGAAATTAGACCATATGAGTGAGACACTCTATAAGTATATCCAACCGTTTCTAATTTGTCTGAGATATTTGGCGGAATTTCTTCTCTTTAGTGGTGATTTTGTATACCCTCTACTTAGGATGTATATTCACTCAATCATTCCGTTTTCAACACTTTAAAATACTGATTAGAGTCCCCTTAACTACATATATTCCAAATTGTCGTAAAATTCTAAAACGATCTAGCCACGTCCATCTGCTGGCTTTTAAAAAAGAAACTATTATTGAAGATCGGTGACTTGTGTTGATGGACTGGAACGGTTGGTTTTGGGGTCAGATCGGTTAAGACGTACAATTTTTCTCATACAAGGACTGAGTAAACCTCTGGGTAACGATTCAATATAAAAATTTTGTCGAGGGGGCGTGGCACCGCCCTAATCAAATATTTAACGTTGACGAAACAAGACATAATTGGAAAAATATGCCCGACATAAAATTTATAGCAAAATCTATAGAAAATCTTCTGGTGGTTATATAAAGTAACTACAAAATACCAGTATCGGATACAAATTCTCTTCCATTTCAACACTGCCGGTGGTTATACAGGGTGGCCCAAATGAGACCTAGTGATGTTAAACACGTATAACTCTTGTAATAACGGTTTTTTTTAAATGATTTATTTGTATATGTGACAGCGCATAGAGAAAGGGACCTAAGGGTAAAAAATAATTTTTTACTTTTTTTTGATGTGGACAACATCTGAGCATCGAATGAAACCAATACCATGCCCCAAAAGTGTTCCCTCCCAGAGATATGCGCGTTTTATGAAAGTGAAGTCGACGATTCTACACCAAAGATACACGTATTTAAATCTTTAAAATGGCTCTCCTGAGCAAAACTGGTTTTTACCCTTAGGTCCCTTTCTATTTTGCGCGTCACATATGTTAAAAACATTTTATGGAAATTTAACGTGACTATGTGTGAAATGTGACATCAGACAAATGGCCTCCAATTTGCTTGATACGGGCGTTGGCTCTTTTTAGCGCATGTTGCATTACACGGAGTAATGTTTCTGTTTGCCGGCGCCGTATTTCGTCTCGAATATTCTGCTTGCGCTGTCCAAGTGTCTGCGGTTTGTTAACATACACTTTGTCTTTTAAATATCCCTATAAAAAAAATCGGACGCAGTTAAATCTGGTGAACGAGGAGGCCAAGGAAATCTTAATTTTTTGAAATTATGCGTTCACCAAAAATTTCACGCAGCAAGTGTGCAGTGACTCCATCTTGTTGAAACCACAAATTAGGATGTTGCTCCACTATTTTCCGCAAAAAGTTGTCGATCATTGTTCTGTAAGAAGCCCCGGAGAACGTTTCTGCCGTTTCATCCTCATTCTCAAAGAAATATGGGCCGATGATTTTTGTGGCCATAACACCACACCAAATAGTGCATAATCAGATGGGTGTAACTGATGCTGATGTATTGCCAACTGCAACCCAGTTCCTCAAAACGTCGAACTAAACTTGTAATTGTGGAAGATGTGGGCGCTGATTTTACGTTAAAAAACGGCGATAATTTCGCTGCGTCAGAACAATTGATCGTTGAGAAGAATAACAAATCGATAATTTTAATGCGTTGTAGTAGACTGTATGTATTCATTTTAAATTTCCAAGAGTTCAGTTATAATCTGCAAAAAAAAAAAAATAAATTATGCTAAAAAATAAAAAAGTTATTTGTGTTTCACACCAGCTGGTCTTATTTGGGCCACACGTTATAATAAAAATATTGGTCATAAACAATAAAACAATAAAATAATTTAAAAAATAACCTTAAGTCGGACATGGCAGACTATATTATACCCTGTGCTTCTAGATGTTAAAAAAGCGAACTGGAAATAGGTTTTTTGACCACCTCGTATACCCTTATTTTAAACGAAGGTCATGTTTGAATTTGTAACAAAATGTTATTGTTTTTGGTAAAAGATTTTTGCTAATTGCAACACCGTTTATCTAAACATACTTCTGCCGAACTTCAAGGTCGAATGTAGTTTGTGGATTCTAGAGCTAAAATCGGACAAACATATCTGAATCGACTTTCTTTAAGTTTAATAACGTCCTACTTTGGATTGGATGTAAGATGCAGCATTTATAGCTTAAAACATAAAATGGGATGGACATATATGTGTGGGAGCTATATCTAAATGCGACTCGATTTACTTATAACGTGTGCAAAACATCATCAATATATGATGTAATATGTGGCTTCTACAACTTAAAATTCGATGAATATATATGTCGGAGCTATATCATAATCTGAACCGATTTTCTTCATTTTCAATAACGTCCTTCCTTGGTAAGAAAAAAGCTTACTCGTCATTGATTTGATCAAGTTTGGATGTAAGAGATGTGGCTTCTTCACACACAGAGAACAGATTTGTTGCCACCACCGAATTTTTTGCCAACCGAATGTTGGTGGTTGCACGAAATAGGTGGTTGTAAGTAGATTTTAAAAAAAATAATATGTTACCGCCCTTAAATGGGTCAGTAAAATTAATACGCCTTTGGATAAATGTTTTGATAAGCATTGCAGAGGTGCCCCAGTCGGAAAAGAATTAATTACTATATATTACAATATTCATTGTCAAGTAACTAGCGAAAAAACTAAAAAACATTTGGTTGTTGTTTTGAATAATAAGGCAAAAATTCTGATCAAGTCTGAGTAATATCGCTATATAACAGATAAGACTCTTTTTTTATTGTGAACAATATTTTTTGGTTTATATCGAATTATTTTCATTTGTAGTTCGTGTTTTTATATATCACTTTCATTTGAAAGCATTGACCGTCTAACTCAAGAAACTTTAAATGTCTGTCGTTTTTTCTATACATTTTTTGGGGATTTCGAAATATGTTTTTGTCGTAAACAAAGTTCTTGTTGTAACTAAAACCGATTAAATATTATAGGTTTTGTTGAGAAGGCAATTAGGCCGAGCTAGCAATTTCCACGGGATTTTGAATAAAATACACCAGCTTAATAAAAGGCTTGATTTACTTCAGCAATGTGTATTTGTATATTAAAATTCCTAAATACATAGACAAATTAGAAATTTTGTAAAAATTATCTTAGATTATACAACGTACTTTTTGGTATGGAAACCACTAGAACAATCTTTTAAATTTCAATTAAGTATGAATATAATATCCAAGACACTGCGTTTTACCAAACTTGTAAGATGGAAATCAATCAAAAAATGGCGAAACTTTAGGGACGCTTCTTGACAATTAACAATGTTTTCGTTAAAATAATTATGTATTTGAATTGTCAGATTGACAATTTCAAAAAAGACTGTACAAAATAAAATTTGGTAAGTTGCCAGACGGTCATCAAATTTGTGGGGATTTTGATGGTGGCGTTAACAGGTTTCATAAGTTGATGTTGGAATAACTAATATTATGTTACAACAGCCAACTAAACAGAGTTTGGTCAATACAAATAACTAATCTGTTGTCACCATCAATTTTTGGTACCAATGTAACATATGCATTCGGTTGTTTGCCATAGCCGTTAGGTGTCGCGACCAATAGTTAAAATGAATTCGGTTTGTATATCTGTGACATTGACTGTAAATACCGTGATATGGTTGTTGTAGCAACCATCTTATGACATCTCGAACCATGAAACCATCAATACTATGGAATGTTAGTTATTGTAAGAGAAATTCGGTTAATGAAGCCGAATTTTAAGTAGACCGGACCGATTTTCAACAGATTTGTTCTCTGTGTGTAGCTAAAAACAGAAAATATATGTGGGAACTATATCGAAATCTGCACCGATTTTCTCTAATTTCAAAAGCGTCTGTCCTAAGTTCAAAAAACTTACTAATGCCAAATTTCATGACAATCAAACAACAATTGCGAACTGAAGTTTGATTAATTTTTGATTACTACAAACATTTGCCGTAAAACTAAAATATAATACCCTGTTTCACAGAGTGGTGCTGGGTATAAAAACCACGCTTATTTAAAGGATTCAAAAAAGACATTTGACATTTCAATAAACTGACTATTCAATAAACAGGAAAAGGGTAGAACCCTTTCTAAAAAATGATCGGAAAGGTAAAAGGGCACTCGCGTTTCAAAGGCTTGTGTATTGCCCAAGGCTTCGCACAGTAACTGGATGTTTAAAAAGCATAAATCCACAGAGCTGATTATTATAAACTGTACTCCATGAAACTACCTGAACTTATTTCATATTAATCAAAAGCTACAGATATTTAATTAAGAGTATAGTTTGAATTACGTTTTTAATTATATTAAAATCAAAAGACAAAATGTTTTTCACCAGTCCTGAAGAATGTTTTTATTATGTTGAATTTTTATAATTTCCAATGATGACTTTCGTAGCCTCTAATAATACAAAAACTACCCGTACCTCTAGCTCAATCAGTTATGATTTATATCAATATATAATAAAATGACTTACATTGTTTTAATGTTTCTTTTGAACCCATTTTTTGTGCAATTCTGCCATTATTTTCGAATTACGCGATTTTTCGTACAATAATTTCAATCTAGGATTTACACAAATTGCTCTGGAACGTAAATCGAGACATAGGTGTATATTAGGGTGGAGTGAAATTCAAAAAAAAAAAGTTAACCTCGGAAAGAGATGTAGTCTAGGGTCCTAATGAGGGGAAAAATAAAGAAAAAAATTTAAAAAAATTTTTAGGGGTCGCGCCACTCCCTAGAAATTTGGAAATTATCGCTATTTTGGCGTTGATTTTAGAAAAATCCTAAAAAGTTTTATGTCAATAAATGTTTGCAATAGCGTAAACAATGAAATAAGGGCATGAAAAAATTTAAAAAAATTTTTCTCATTGTTCAAAAATTTCCAAAACTAAAATAAGTCAAATCGTCCCTTCTTCAGAAAATTGACTGAACAATGAAATCGCCACCAAAGCTACAAATATTAGTCGATTATCCTCATATTTGCCTCAAATACTTTTGTTTGGGCACTGAATAAGCTCAAACTTTTAAATTTCGAATAAGTTAAGTCGTTAATTTTTAGGATTTTTCTAAAATCAACGCCAAAATAGCGATAATTTCCAAATTTCTAGGGAGTGGCGCGACCCCTAAAATTTTTTTTAAATTTTTTTCTTTATTTTTCCCCTCTTTAGGACCCCAGACTACATCTCTTTCCGAGGTTAACTTTTTCAAATTATAAAAAAGCATGTTTTCACTCCACCCTAGTGTATATACATCCTTCGACTTCCCAATTTCTAAAGCATGAATTATTCTTTGCCATTCAGTCCCCGCAAATAGATAGGCTCGGTTACTTTTTGAATATCAATAAATGAAATGAATATATGTAATATAAACTTCATAAGATAAAAAATGTTTCTTAGACTTCAATTTTGTCGAAAAACAAGTCGTTTAGCAAAAAGGTCACAAACTGTATATTAATCATCGGGACAAAGTTGGCAACAGCTTTGGTTTTTTAATTAGAAACTTATTAAGGTACATCAGAAGAAAAGACTTGGCATTTTCGAAGTTTTAATCTCTCAGCCAAACTTATGCTTGAGTAATGGCAATGTCTGTTGCTAAGAAATCTAAACAAAAAGTTTTCCTTAAGTAGAGTCAAACAGAATAAGAAATTCATAATGGAAGTATTTTCTATTTCAATTTTAAAGTTAAAATGACATTATGTAGTTGGCCAACTTTATGAAAAGTCGCTCTAAGATAAACTATATTTACAATTAGTTATACGCCAACTTAAAACTCTCCTGGGAATATATTAATAATTGCCCTAAATTTCATCAATTCCGTCTTGAAAATTTCTGATTAGCAAACAAATTCTCTAACGAATATTACCTCTTTAAGTTCATTACACAAAAGTTAAGGTAGACAGCGATGAGTAAAAATATAATAACCATAATACTCGTAAAAGCAACATTAAGAGCCATAAAGAGTTGATGTTATGGTTATTCGTTTAATTAGAAAATATTAAAGCACTCGATAAAAGTGAAAATTTTAATGGATGGATTTTTTTGTTTGTTCTCTGCCGAAGAAATTTAAGTTGTCTGCTGTTCGAAATGATTGGAGTATTTCAAAATACGAAGAATATTTAATGCTGCAACAAAGAAAGTTAATGTTTTCGTATAACTTTATGGGTGATTAATTTTATTTATAAAGGGTGATTAATTTTGAGGTTCCCTAATTTTTTAAAGAAAAAACCACAGTAAATTTAAGTTGAATAGGGAAATATGTGAAAGATCATTCTTTGGCATTTATTTTTTGAAGATTATATCTATCAAATGTTGGCCGCGGCTACGTCTCAGATGGTCCATTCGTTAAGTCCAATTTTCGATGACTCGTTCGAGCATTTCGACAGGTATGGCATTAATAACACGCGCAACGTTGGCTTCCAAAACCTAAACCGTAACTGATTTGTCAGCATAGACTATGGACATTACGTAGACCCACAGGAAAAAGTCTAACATTGTGATATCACACGATCTTGGTGACCAATCGACCTGCCCAAAACGTGAAATTAGCTACTTATCGAGGTGTTCCCTCATTAAATCCATTGATTGATGCGATGTGTGGGAAGTGGCACCGTCTTGTTGAAACCAATTATCGCCGAGATCACGAGCTTAAATTTTAGGCATCAAATAGGCGGTTATCATGGCACGATAACAGTCGCCTTTGACGGTTACGTTCTCACCGGCATCATTTTTGAAAAAATATGGACCGATCATTCCACCCGGCCCACAAACCACACCAAACCGTTGTTGCTCTGGATGAAGTGGTAGCTCTTGAACCTCTTCTGGCTGCTCTTCGTCCCAAATGCGGCAATTTTGTTTGTTAACATACCTATTGAGCCAGAAATGTTGGCCGATTATGTTGACCATAATCCTCACAGAACGTGAATTTTCGTAATAAAGTTGAACGATTTGTAAACGTTGTTCAGGCATAAGTCTTTCCATGATGAAATGCCAGACAATACTAAACAAAACTCTTGGATCAACCTTTAAAGGTCTTTTTTGGATTGGAGTTGAATACCAGAAAATGCTCGTAAGAGTTTTTAAAAAATTTCGTATTTTTAAAAGAAAATAATAAAGACATAAAAATGTAGCGGACATAAATAGGTTACAGGTAACAAAATTATTAAAAATGTGTACTAAGTGTTGCCTGGCACCATCTACCATTTCCATTGGAAAGTTTGAAATTTATTAGCATAAACGTACTCAGAACGTTTTGACGTGCGACCATCATTTGTGTTGTTTACAGTGACATGAAAAAATCAATTTGGCAAAAAAATAGAATTAACTCGTGCACATTTTCGTGCGATCATTTTTCACAAATTTCGACGTGGATAATCACGACAAGAGTGCATCGATGAACTGAAACCTTTATATGGCGATGAGGCACCATCCTATAGCACTGGGAAAAACTGGTTTAATGAATTTAATCGTGGCCGACGCTCGCTCAAAGACGAAGGTCGTGAAGGTCGTCCAAAAACGGCCGTGCGTGAACTGATAATCCAAGACCGTCATGTGACATACCGTGAGATGGAGGCATCCTTGGGCATTTCTTCCACCAACGTACATTCGATACTGCCTGCACACCTGGCCCTAAAAAAGGTTTCTTCTTGTTGGATTCCGCACAATTTGACAATCGCTCAAAAAAAAGGCTCCACACGACGTTACAAAAATTTTTTGAAAAAATACTATCGCGGTGCTTCAAAAGATGTTTATAAGATCGCCACAGGTGCCGAATAATGAATCTATGCGTATGAGCCCGTAAAAAACAGCAATCGACCGTGTGGTTCTTCGAAGACAAGCCAAATTCAACGAAAGTTGTTCGTGGATAAAGCACTTCGAAGCAAATGCCCACCTGTTTCTTCGGAAAAACTGGTCATGTGGCAACTGTTCCGCTTGAGAAGTGTAGGACGGTCAATTCCGAGTGGTACTCCACAATTTGTTTGCCTTAAGTCTTCGGAAAAATCGAAAAAAGAACAGGAAAAGACATTGTGCACCATGACAATGCGAGCTCTCACACATCGACTCAAGCCAGCGTCTTTTTGACCGGCTAAAACGAATTGATGTGTCATCCGCCTTGGCACCCAATGACTTCTTTTTATTCCCGCACATCAAGAAAAAAATGCGTGGTCAACGATTTTCGTCGCCAGAAGATGCCTTAAAGCGTTCAAAAACCATGTTTTGGAGGTGTCTCAATCGGAGTGAAAAAAGTGCTTCGACAATTGGTTTGAGCGCATGCAAAAGTGTATAAATCATGCTAGAGAATACTTTATAAAACAATAAAACCATTTTTTATGATGAATATTAGCAATTTTATTATTAGGCCAGAAATATATTAAGCAGCCCTCGTATCCAACGAAGGATAAGAGGCCATTTACTATGCCACAAATCAAACAATGCACACGATACCAATGGATCACACAATGTCCCTCAATTCCTGGTTTTAAACTACTTCCCTGGCCATTAATATACCATTGTTTGTGTGCAATGAATTAAAGTGTAAAAATATTTCACAAACGCAATTTCACGGCGCACAGTGGGAAAATTACGAAAAAAATTGGAAATAATTCGGCCATTTCGTTTGTAATGGTCCGATTTAAATGAAAATTTACATTGACCTTCTTGAAGTGTTACTGAGCTTAAGTTTTGAATTTCATGCATCTGTGTTTAACAGGTGCTGCACAGTGGGCCCTCAAAGTTGGTCACCTCGAGTTAAAATTTTCTTTTTCAAGCCGCCAAAAGCGTATTTGTGGTCCGATCGTAATAATTTTTTTTTTTGTGAAATCTGCTGGACAAACCCAACCAAAAATGTTATTACAAATTTTTTCATATCTCGTACAATAAAAAAGATATCGGGACTTAAAGTTTTTTTTTCGAAAAATTTGCTTTGGATTTTCTGGGATTATTTTATTTTTGGGAATCAGTTTTAGGTGAATCGGGGAAAATTTAATCCTGGTTTAAAGAAAACACTTTGGTTAATGTTTTAAAAAAAGAATTGTAGCAAAATCACCAATAATATGAAAATGCCAGCTGTTCAAAGTCAACTATTGCGAAAAAAGTGGGATTTTGAGTGTTTTACGGCGAAAAGGTACCTTTACTCTTATGTCAATAACTTTAATGTTTCTTAAGTAACATACAAAAAATTTGCATTTATTTTAAAGAAAACTTTATGCTTAATACAAATAATAAGCAATTGTGACCCTAGTCGGTACTTTTCTTGCTCCAGGCGTCTCCAAATATGGACATTTTTTTCAAAAAAAATTGAGTTTGAGCTCAAATAAAAAAAATCGCCACACTGCTGGCCCAATTTGGTACTATAAGTCAGTTAACTACATATGTTTTCTAAAATCCCAAGCAAAGAAATTTTGCGGGAGGCCATTTCTAGGACAAAAAAAATGAGTTTTTGTTAAAAAATCCCATTTCTGGGATTTTGTTTTCCCCTGTGTCAAATTTTAGAAAAGTGGCAACTCCAATTTTTTTTTTGAATAAGTTTTTCATTTTGTCACAAAAATATTGATACTACGTAAAAAAATCAGGTTTATATCTCCAACCAGCAAAATTTTACAGTGGTCTGAAATATTGACTTTTTTTGCTACCTTCACAAAAAAAAATTTTTTTCTCGTTTTTATCAATTATTATTCAACATATTGAGTTAATTGCATTCTTTTTTATAATCTGTTAAAACTAGAGGTAATTACCTTTCCATTGGTATATAAAAAGTATATCCTTTTACCACACTTATAACAGCACGTGCGCTGGAATAAGACCCCTTTGAGTAAAATATTAATTTTTTTGGTAAATAGCAATTTCATTTTGTGAGAGATCAATGTTGTTGCATTTAAAAAAATCAAATTTACACATTTCCAATCGCAAAAAAGTAATTTAATTGTTGCAGATAGAAAATTTTAATAAAAAGATGCTATTGACTTCATTTTTTGTGAAAAACTTTTTTTTAAATAAATTAACATTTAAATAAATCTTATAATTAAAAAACATTAAACTTAAATGATTTTATTCCACGTCCAGCATATCTAATAAATCAGAAAATTCTTCTTCGTCTCCATGCGTCATTTCGTGGTACGAAGTCAACTTACTTCTCATGGAGGATAAAAAAGGATCTGAAGATAATAATAAACTATTAAGTAAGTCTTCGTTTTGTGCTATTCTTGAGCATTTTCTTGTGGAAAATTGTTGAACATATCTGAAGTCTCGATTTCTAGCTTCTTGTGGTTCTTCAGTTAACTCGCCTATAGGGAGAAGGTGAGACTCGATTATTTGTTTCCCATGGAACAGGACTCTGTGTATAGTTGGCGTTAGATCTTTCCAGGGATAGAGATCAGCAAGCATTTTTAAAATTCGTTCGGCGTAAACTCCAAATTTATCGGAATTAATCTTTTGTTTGGAATTCAGAGCTAAAAGCAATATATTAACCATTCGAATCAACTCCTTATTGATTCCAGTTATTTCTGCAGCTGTATTATAGTCTGCGAAGAATCTTCTGGCAGTGTTTCCATCATTTGTATTCCCAAAGTTCGAGCGTGGTTTAGAAATATTTAGGCCAGTTTGTTGTTTAAATGCATCTTGAATTCTTTTTTTTTTCACTTGCTCTCATTTCATGCATTTCTTTGTTAGCTCGAATGTTTTTCCTTTCATTTCCTGGTATAGATTTATACTTAATGTCATAAGCAAGGTTTAGAAAGTGTTCTAGAAACCTGATTCGAGCATGTAACGGTGCTATTCCAAACTCAAGGGTATCTTCATTGACTACTGAATTATTCGAAGCGTTTGAAAAATTAACTTTGCTTTTATTGCAAATGAAACACTTCCAGCTAGATTTGTTTCCTGTAATATCGTTTGCGGCTTTTCCATCTACCATTGTCAGGAACATTTTAAAAGATATTGTAATAGAATACCTGTCGAATTTAAATGCAAAATCTTCTAATCTCGAAATATCATCAGCATTCTTCTTAAATGAGTGTACTTGTTCTTACTCAATCCCAATTCGATGATTAAAGCTAATGCTTCTTCCTCGCTAAAACCAGGACATGGTGTTGCAATACTTCTTTCAATGCGTTGGAGCCGCCTTGGTGATGCTTCCGTTAACACGTCTGCAATTCTTTTTGCGCTAGATGGCCGATTTTCCACCGTCAGTAATTCCTTGAATGTATCACAAATCTTTGAAGGTGAATGATTTGCCATCTCAGCCGACAACCGTTGTTTCTTTGCCTTTGGACATAGATCGTCGTATTCCTTAGTAGGAGCACCCACTAAAGCAGGGACAGTTTTAAATTCAATTATACTGTCGAGCCACTCAGTTGGTAATCTTGAATAATTCCTGTGATACTTCTCCATGAGCCGGTCAAATTTTTTCAAAAAATTTAATACTTTGCTGCTTTCGTTAGATTGTGTTATCTCGCTATATGTTGACTCTATGCACTCTATTAAATATGCTACTCTGTTCTCCATTTTCCGAAGTTTGGTGTTTTTTAAAAATTCAACAAGTTCTTGAACAAGGAGTGTTATCGTCATGGCGGATTAATTTGTTATGATAAACCCATACAAAATCGGCGGTTCTTATATCAATGAGTAATACTTACAGGTAATCACAATAATATCCGCAATTAATACTTGACTAAAATACCAGGTATTCCCCAAAAATACATTTATAACAATGAATTTTTATGTACCCAGGTACATTCGCCTAAAATGTTGCACAATATTCCGGACATAGGGGACAGGTATTCCCCCAAAACATATAAGAATGAATGTTTAGGTACCTAGATCCATACTATACAATACTACCCATTTTCCGTTTTTACACAATAGGTAAACAATAATGGTAAAAATATATATTTTTGCTATTTATGGATAGGTACGAGAATTTTTAAAATTGGTATTCTTACCTATAAAATTCATACTTTACTCAAAGGGGTCTTATTCCAGCGCACGTGCTGTTATAAGTGTAGGTAAAAGGATATACTTTTTATATACCAATGGAAAGGTAATTACCTCTAGTTTTAACAGATTATAAAAAAGAATGCAATTAACTCAATATGTTGAATAATAATTGATAAAAACGAGAAAAAAATTTTTTTTTGTGAAGGTAGCAAAAAAAGTCAATATTTCAGACCACTGTAAAATTTTGCTGGTTGGAGATATAAACCTGATTTTTTTACGTAGTATCAATATTTTTGTGACAAAATGAAAAACTTATTCAAAAAAAAATTGGAGTTGCCACTTTTCTAAAATTTGACACAGGGGAAAACAAAATCCCAGAAATGGGATTTTTTAACAAAAACTCATTTTTTTTGTCCTAGAAATGGCCTCCCGCAAAATTTCTTTGCTTGGGATTTTAGAAAACATATGTAGTTAACTGACTTATAGTACCAAATTGGGCCAGCAGTGTGGCGATTTTTTTTATTTGAGCTCAAACTCAATTTTTTTTGAAAAAAATGCCCATATTTGGAGACGCCTGGAGCAAGAAAAGTACCGACTAGGGTCACAATTGCTTATTATTTGTATTAAGCATAAAGTTTTCTTTGAAATAAATGCAAATTTTTTGTATGTTACTTAAGAAACATTAAAGTTATTGACATAAGAGTAAAGGTACCTTTTCGCCGTAAAACACTCAAAATCCCACTTTTTTCGCAATAGTTGACTTTGAACAGCTGGCATTTTCATATTATTGGTGATTTTGCTACAATTCTTTTTTTAAAACATTAACCAAAGTGTTTTCTTTAAACCAGGATTAAATTTTCCCCGATTCACCTAAAACTGATTCCCAAAAATAAAATAATCCCAGAAAATCCAAAGCAAATTTTTCGAAAAAAAAACTTTAAGTCCCGATATCTTTTTTATTGTACGAGATATGAAAAAATTTGTAATAACATTTTTGGTTGGGTTTGTCCAGCAGATTTTACTAAAGAAAAAATTATTACGATCGGACCACAAATACGCTTTTGGCGGCTTGAAAAAGAAATGTTTAACTCGAGGTGACCAACTTTGAGGGCCCACTGTGCAGCACCTGTTCAACGCAGATGCATGAAATTCAAAACTTAAGCTCAGTAACACTTCAAGAAGGTCAATGTAAATTTTTATTTAAATCGGACCATTACAAACGAAATGGCCGAATTATTTCCAATTTTTTTCGTAATTTTCCCACTGTGCGGCGTTACATTCATTGTAATAATAATCATTTCATTATGCAAAAAAATAAGATTGCATCATTAAAATGCAGCGTTAGTATACGAATTCATTTCAATTAAAATTTTTTATTATTTTTAATTTTCCCTTTAACTCTTACAAAACGTTGACAACAAACAATGACACTAAGAAAACAACAGCGCGAATTAAAAACTGTTGTTAAGGGAAAAAAAAATTATTAATTATAAAAACGAAATTAAAGAAAAATAAATATAAACTGCTTTTCAGATGGAACAAAGAACATTAACTTTGATGACAATGATATAATTTTTATAAATCCGAGTGTAGTGCAGTTGTGATAGGCAATAAAGCGAGCGAATATGGAAAGGAATTAGGTTATTAACTAAAGTGTTTACAAATAACCAAATTAAAGGGTGATACAGCTTAAACGCAAGATGTTTATTCTAAATAAAACAAATAACGTTAAGAGAATTATCTTAATGTTTTTATTATGATAAAAAGATCTATGACAATTACGTGTGAAACTATATAACGGCCAAATGCTCGCAACGGCTTCGGTGGCATACCTCTATCCAAAGGCCCTAATTTTCAATGAATCTGAGACATAATGGAGATTCAATGCAATTAATGAGTCGAATTGTATCATCAAAAGCGCTATTACAGCGATACGGATCTCATTATCTGACCACTCCATGTTGAAAGTTGAAACAATTTTAAAATCTCGCTATTGAGGTTAGCTTTCAAAACCCATATGGCATTGACGGGGTATGTTCAGTTCTACTATTGAAATGGGTGTGTTCAATGTTGTAACAGTATTTATGTCCCTACTAAGTACACACAAAGAATAGATATTGTTTATTTAATATATTGTTTATTTAATTTAATTTTGACACTAGTATGATTGTCAATAATACTATCGTTACATTGAAATGTAACAATAGTATTATAGCCAAATTTATAAAAGTAAATATGGTTGTGGCAACAATAATACAATAAATAATATTATATGATTACAGCTATCAAACTGTATGATTGTAATTAATTTTCATTTGAATATGCTTTTTCGAACAATGTTTTTGCTACGGATCTAATGCAATAATAGTATTTTTTTATATGGAAATTTTTCAAATGAACTGCTTTGGCTTTGCTTTACTAAAATATTTTTAATAAAACTGTTTACTTTTTATAAAACTGATAATTCAAATCTATTGTTGTCAACTTAACCCAATAATTTTTGGGGATGATAGTATAATTTTGTGTGATCATACTATGGTTATAGGGCTCATAACGTGGTTGCGTGTGAATCATAATATGGTTGTGAGAATCATACTACGGTTGTATGTGAAACATACTAAGGTTTTATTATTGTAAGGATCATAGTATGGTTGTATTTGAATCATACTATTGTTGTAAGGATCATAATATTGTTGTACATCAACCATATACCTAACAATAGTATGAAGCTCTTTGAATATTGTTATCCAAACATTACTTTTTTATACGTGTACTATCCACGAATTCCATTGATACAACCGAATGTTTGTTGGTAAGAGACAAAGTATCGGCAACCCTAACTTATTAGTAAACATGCATTGGTAGTTTTAATAAATTAAAAAAAATCTTTAAATTCAGTTGTCATATTACCACAAGCATTAGCTAACTGGACCAACTGATGGTTGAATTTTATGTTCTTGAGTTTCTTGCCGAAATACTGAAGATTTTTTTTAATTGATTGTTACTGTATTAAACGTATTGAGAACATTTATTAAGTTATTGTGAATTATGAGCAGGTTTTTTAAAACTTAGTTTTAAAACCTATAAATTTGTATACACAAGTGGAACGATTTTATGCATCAAACTTTATGCATCTACTTAAGGGTAATGTGACACAAAATTTCTCAAATGAATTCTTGTAGGCTACATGTGATCAAAAATATTTAGTTTCATATCGGTCAGCTTTTGTAGGTTATTTAAAAAAGTGAAAATTAATTTAATATATCGCCCCTTTGTGTCCATTTTAATTTTCATTCTGATCATAACTTATTCAATAAATTTGTTCACTTTTCTTCACATTCATTAAGAAAACTCCAACCATTGAGAATGTTAAAATGTTCTACAAAAATATACTCAAAAGAAATACGATTTCACTAAAGACGAAATTTCGGTAAAACAAAGGAATATTATCTACTTTCAACTTATTTCATATGGTAAAGCGTTGCAAAATAAAAATTTCCTTGGCACTTAAAAAATAACGCGGGCCTACTAGGGTCCGTTTGAGAAAGAATATTGGTACCAAAGTAACATACACTTCATAATTGGTGAGTTGGGGTAACCAATAGTGTTACTGAATTCGGTTGGTATAACCGACGTATTGGCTGTAAGAATCGTAATATTATATTATACTTTAATAATCGCCACCATCTTATGGTAAGTCGAACCATGTAACTATCAATGCCATGAAATGTTGGTAAATGCAACAGAAAGTAGTTTATACAACCGAAAGTTTGTAGTTTGAACCGATTTCCAACTGATTTTTCCTCTGTGTGTGGGCACTTAATTACGATCGGCTTGAAGTTACAAGTTTTAATATTTGAATATTTTTTTTAATTTTGCTACTTTCAAACCACACAATAAAGTTGTATCAATTAATTATTAAACATATTTTGTTATCATGACCATAATTTGGAAACAAAAATGGTTTTTGCGAAAAACTATTGGCTGCCATAATCAGCAGTTTTGACAACTAAATATTTTTTTTATTTTTTCCATGTTTTATAGGTTTAACAGATACAACATATCTGGACAATACTTTCATAATATGTGGACAATACTTTCATAATATAAATTCTTTTGGTATGTTTAACAGAATTTCTGTAGCACTAAATTTTGTTCTTGGTTTGGGGTACTTAAAATAAATCTTTTCACTACGTGTCCAAATTTGTTTTATTTGCAGACTTATGGATAGGATAATTGTTATTCCTCCATGGTACATTATTCGATTAGTCCTGGTCCTTTTTACTTGAAAAAAACAATAAAAAAGTTTTTGTATTTTAAGGTATGAATTCCAAAATTATTGCCTTAGCTAAATGTTTTACTGGTTGAACAAATCACATCCTTTATGCCATCGAAGCACTGTCATTCCGTTTGACTTCTTCGAACAACACGCGTTCAAACTAGTTGCCTATCTAAAATAAAATAACTCAGTTTATAATTTTGAAACCCCTCTGTAACACTGAAAACTTCTTAAGTACTCAAACCTTAACAATCTCTTTACATTTGTGTAATATCTTTAATAAACTTTAATTTAAATTGCTAACATGTTACATATAAGAAATTTTCTTAAGTGTTAATATCACAAAAGGCCCTTAAACAGATCTTTAAGAAAGTATAACTTGCAACATCTAAATAAGACAGGATATTAAATATTTTCCACAGGTGTTTAAGTGATCCTTGTTTTTTCTTTGTCTTGCATCAAACTAATTGAAAACGAAAACAGCAACAATTTGCATGCCAAACAAAACCCTGGTCCATCCACCAGACGCCCCCTCCTAATACCCTTCAAAAAATATTATGAAATTTTTTAATTTTGTAAGTGGTTGACGACAGGGCAAATTTTGAACCCAACCGAGCACATACACCCACCCTTTTTTATTTAGCTTGTCATTAAAAGTAACACAAATACTCATATTAAATTCGAAAGATAAAAAACTGTATACGCACAAACATGAAAAAACCCCAAATTTGTCAATATTTACATATTTTTGTAAGAGAAAACAAAAACAACGACATGAACAACAGCACAAAGACACACAACAAAATTCAACAAAAACGCAAAGCCGACAATCGGGATGGATGGAAGGGATTTGTACAAAGTAACGTTGTTTTCAGGCGATGATGGTGGGTCTCATTGGGGATGGTGGCGGGGATTGCTGGCAGAATTCAATTTAAATTTTGTAACAAAAATTTAAATTGACTCTGAAACAATGAAACAAAGTACAAATACATACAATCACGACAAAAAATCCTCACTTTCTTATGGGGCAATCCGGATGAGTTTTAACTGGAAGCTAAATTTTGTTAACTTATCATTAGCACTTAAAGCATTTAAGAAGGGCTTTTGGCTATATGATCTCGAGTTAGAGCTGTCAATGGTTTTAACAAAATTAGCTTAACAATTAAGCTTCGTTTTTAAAGTACTCTTCTTTTGTTATATAAGTCAAGCCTTAGTTTCGACCAGGCCAAACCTCATATATCCTCAGTACAACAACCTTACAAATAACTGAGTTTTCCGTTCTGAGGAACAGGGATCAGTTTCAGAATCCTACGTCAGCGTCAATTACACCCCTTAAGGTGTACTGTTTGTTGCGGTGTTATGGTTCATAAAATTATCAGTTCATTTTTACTTGAAAATGAGGAGGGTTAACCAGAAACCATTAATGGGGCTCTAGATAGGACTACGATTGAATTTTTTTTGAGAATAACCATAACCACTGCACATACAATTAGAGCTACAATGGAACTTTTCGTAACCTTTTTGGTAAACCCTTCAGTCTTATTTGGGCCACCCAGTAGTGGATCAACTATTTGACAATAGTACAAAATCGAAAATTTACGAAAATTCCATTTTACATTTTTAGAAATTAAGTATTTTAAGTAAGTTTCATAGCAAATGTGTGTAGCTTCTAAAAATATTAAAGCAAAAACCGACCTCTATCAAGAACTGATTCCATTTAACAATTTCTGTTTGTCCGCCCACCCGTCCAGCTTAAGCTTATATTAAAACAACAGGTCGCACTTGTTGTTCGTTCTGCACTGAATTTGGCATCAGTAAGTTTTTGACCAAAGACAGATGATCTTAAAACTAAAGAATATCGATTTGATCTAGATATAGCTCCAACATGTAAGTTCAGTCTTAAGGCTGGTCCAAGCATAATGCACGATGTAAATTGTGAGTCACGCCTTAACATCAATTTTTTGCCCATCTTAATCCCAATTTACAAAAATTGTCGTTTAAATTTATTCTATAATAAAAAAAATATTTAGATAATTATTTGAATACGAGGGTTGCTATATATATTTCTGGCCTAGGCAACACTAAGAGTTGCCTGGCGCCATCTGACATTTCCATTGGAAAGTTTGACATTTTTTAGCATAAACGCACTCAGAACGTTTTGACATACGACCATCATTTGTGTTGTTTGCAGTGACTTGAAAAAAGCAATTTGGCAAAAATAAATGAAATTAACTCGTGAACATTTTCTTTTTTTTCGTGCGATTATTTTTCACAACTTTCGACGTGGATTATCACGACAAGAGTGTATCGATAAACTTAAATCTTTTTATGGCGATGAAGCACCATCCTATAGCACTGTGAAAAACTGGTTTAATGAATTCAATCGTGACCGACGCTCGATCAAAGACAAGGGTCGTCCAAAAACAGCCGTTGTGCCAGAGAACATTGATGCCATGCGTGAACTGATAATGCAAGATAGTTATGTGACATACCGTGAGATAGAGGCATCCTTGGGCCTTTCTTACACCAGCATACATTCGATATTGCATGAACACCTGGCCGTAAAAAAGGTTTGTTCTCGTTGGATCCCGCACAATTTGACAATTTTGAAAAAAGGCTCGTGTCGATTAGAGCAAAGAAATTTTAAAAAAATACTATCGCGGTGCTTCAAAAGAAATTTATAAGATCGTCACAGGTGAGGAATCATGGATCTATGCGTATGAGCCCGAAACAAAACAGCAATCGACCGTGTGGGTCTTCAAAGACGAGCCACATCCAACGAAATTTGTTCGTGGAAGAAGCACTTCGAAGCAAAAGGTCGCCTGTTTCTTCGGCAAAACTGGTCATGTGGCAACTGTTCCGCTTGAGCAACGTATGACGGTCAATTCTGAGTGGTACACCACAATTTATGTGCCTGAAGTCTTCGGGGAAATTCGAAAACGAACAAGAGAAGACGTGCACCATGACAATGCGACCTCTCACACATTAGCTCACAAACCAGCGCCTTTTTGACTGGCCAAAACGTCGAATTGATGGGTCATCCGCCGTACAGTCCTAACTTAGCACCCAATGACTTCTGTTTATTCCCGCACATCAAGAAAAACGATTTTCGTCGCCAGATGATGCTGTTTGGTTGAAGCGCATGCAAAAGTGTTTAAATTATGCTGAAAAATACTTTGAAAAAAAAACAAAACCATTGTTGATAATAAATATTCGCATTTTCATTATTAGGCCAGTAATATATATAGCAGCCCTCGTAATTTTTGTTAAATTTACAATAAACATCTTGCGGGTTTGCTATGCAACCCTGTTTTTTACCACAAACAATTCCATTTTTTAACAGATTCATATATAACATTAGTTAAGTTTAGAGCTCGTCTAAGGGTGAGCAAAAGCCTATCTTCAGTTGTCTTTTCTGAAGATCCGATTTAGCTTTTTTTACTAGTTTTAAAACTTAGATTATAGAGCCAGCCATGGCCAACATTTTTTGGCATATTTTATTTTCTCTTTATCATAGTTTACTTCTTTTACTCTTTATAGCCCCTCCAGTCATTATTTAAAACGGTTGCAAACATAACAGACAATTTAGTATACGCACATTTTATAGCAGAGATTATAAAACTGTTACAACTCCCGGTAATTTTAACGAGTAATGACCCATAAAAATATATATGTGTGCACAAACACATGTTTATATTTACACACACACATGCATACTTGTGTTGTAATGTGTTTGTTTTATGTGCAAATGATTGGGGGAAGGAGGGGGCCTGCCTGTATGCCTGCGAGGATACATGCATTTAGAATTTGGGATCCTTTGTTATTTTTCGATGGCATGAGTGCCGTGGTCTAGAGGTGTCTGTCATGTGTATTTTTTAAGTGTTTGTTTATGTAAGTGACAAATCCTATTACTATTAGCCCTGGTAATATGAGTTTAGAAACAACAATAGCGGCGGCAGTGGCAACATTGACAATAACAACAGTAACAACATAGCGGGCGCTACGAGTATGCCAATGTAAGCATCAATCATTAAAGCAAAAGCATGTTGAGCGAGAGATGATTGAAACGCTTTTGTTTCATCGCAATTTTCCACTGAATTATTTCGAGAGTAATATGAGAATTTATTCACTGGGAAAATTGTTATTGGTGTATAAAATTCATTTTACCGACAAACTTTAAAAATTGGGTTTTTCATATTTTTGGGAAATTCTACTGCAGCTTCAGGTTTTAAAGCTAAAGCGGTATACTAAAGTGGTTAGCAGTAAGGAACGTGTATGATGTGGATAATTTCCGTTGCTATTATTATATAATTTTACACCCTACTCCACACTGTGATGCAGATTTTATAAGTAACTTGTATGCAAATGTTTGTAACTATTAAAATAAATAAGCTAGACCCACGGTTAAGTGTACCAATCGATGTATAATATTCACGCAGAAAAAAAACATGGTTACTACATGGTCACGGCAATAATAATATGTTCTCGGCAATAAAAGTATGTTCGTCGCAACCATAGCTCTGTTAACTGAATTAAGTTTTGACAATAGTATAATTGCTGCAATATTAATATTGTTGAAATGTAACAATAGTATTATTGCCAAATTTAAAAATGAAAGTATGTTTATAACAACAATATAAATATTGTTAGTGCGACAAAAGTATTGTGTTTTGCGTTTTATGTTAACAATAATATAATGACGGCATTATATTATTTAAATATGCTTTTAAAAACAAATGTTATTGGTACCGATTTAATGCAATAATAGTACATTTTTATCGAAATTAAAATTTTTTAAACAAGCTGCTTTGGCTTTGTTTAACTGAAATATTTTTAATAAAAATGCTCACGTTTATTTAAACTTATTTTTTCTACTGTAAAATAAATCACTCCTATTATTTTGAATTTTATGTATTTTTTAATAATTTTCATAATTCAAATCTATTGTCGACAACTTAAACAAATTCTAATAAATTATATTGGGGAACAAAGTACAATTGTGTGTGATCATACTATGGTTGTAGGGATCATAACATGGTTGCGTGTGAATCATATTATGGTTGTGAGGATCATATTATGGTTGTATGTGAAACATACTATAGTTGTGAGGATCATACTATGGTTGTGGAGATCATAGTATGGTTGAGTGTGAATCATACTATGGTTGTGGGGATCATAGTATGGTTATGTGTGAATCATATTATTGTTGTGAGGATTATAGTATGGTTGTATTTGAATCATACTATTGTTGTGAGGATCATAATATTGTTGTACCACAACCATATACCCAACAATAGTATTATCCTCTTCGAATATTGTCACCACAACCATACTTTTTTTCTGCGTGTTGAAGAAATCGGTTCATGTGTCAATCCGAATTTTTGTTTTTATCTACAGAAACCACATATGACATTCAATCTCGATGAAATTAGGCACAAGAACGTTTTTAATACCAACGAAGGACGCTGTTGATATAGAAGCAAGTTGGTTCCGATTTGGAATTTACCTCCCACACATATGTTCTGCCAAATTGTACTTATATGTGTTTACTTTAGAAGCCACATTTTACTTCCAATTTGGATGAAACTTGGCACAAGAAAGTTTTTTGGACCAAGGGCGGAAGCTGTTGATATTCCAGAAAATCAGTTTAGATTAAGATACAGCTCCCACGCATATGTTCAACCGATTTTAAGTCTTTTTCTATTGAAGCCACACATTTAATTCAAACTTTATGAAATTTTAAGGTATCAAATTTTGTGCCCGTTATTAAAATTGAGGGAAATCGGTCTCGGTAATAAACATGCCTAGCTGCAAAAGCCACAGAAAACATCCAATCTTGATGACATTTGGCTCAATTTTTTACGATCCAACAATTACTACTAATAAAAATGGGTAATTTTGGTCGACATTTTGATATAGCAAAACAGCTTAGTAACTTCACTAAAGGCCAAATATATTACATAGCCCCCATGCAAATGGTTTGGGACTCAAAACAAATTCCAGAATTCTTGAACATATGGATATCAAATATCAATACAATTTAGAATATGGGTACTTACTTTAATAAGAGACCTTTTTTGTCCATGACAATGTACGAGGGCTGCTACATATATATTTGTGGTCTAATAATGAAAATGCGAATATTTATCATCAAAAAAGGTTTTATTGTTTTTCAAATTATTCTCCAGCATGATTTATACACTTTTGCATGCGCTCAAACAAATTGTCGAATCACTTTTTCCACTCCGATTGAGACACCTCCAAAACATGATTTTTGACCGTTATAACAGCATCTTCTGGCGACGAAAATCCTTGACCACGTATTTTTTTCTTAATGTGCGTAAATAAAAAGAAGTCATTGGGTGCCAAGTCAGGGCTGTATGGCGGATGACCTATCAATTCGACGTTTTGGCCGATCAAAAAGGCGGTGGTTTGAGCCGAGATGTGAGAGAGCTCGTATTGTCATGGAGCACAATGATTCGTCTTCTCTTGTTCGTTTTTCGAATTTCTCCGAAGACTTCAGGCAAATAAATTGTGGTGCCCCTACTCTGAATTGACCGCTCTACGTTGCTCAAGCGGAACAGTTGCCACATGACCAGTTTACGGAAGAAACAGGCGACCATTTTCATCGAAGTGATTCCTTCACGAACTACTTTCGTTGGATTTGGCTCGTCTTCGAAGACCCACACGGTCGATCACTGTTTTGTTTCGAACTCATACGCATAGATCCATGATTTGTTACCTCTGACGATCTTATAAACGTCTTTAGAAGCACCGCGATCATATTTTTTCAAAATTTCTTTGTACCAATTGAGCGATTGTCAAATTTTGCGGGATCCAACTACAACAAACCCTTTTTAACGGCCAGGTGTTTATGCAATATCGAATGTATGCTAGTGGAAGAAATGCCCAAGGATGCCCTTTATCTCACGGTTCATCACATGACGAACTTGTATTATCAGTTCACGCACGGCATCAATGTTCTCTGGCACAACGGATGCTTTTGGACGACCTTCACGACCTTCGTCATTGACCGAGCGTCGGTCACGATTGAATTCATTAATCAGTTTTTCACAGTGCAATAGGTTGGTGCTTCATCGCCATACAAAGATTTAAGTTAATCGATGCACTCTTGTCGTGATAATCCACGTCGAAAGTTGTGTAAAATGATCGCACGAAAATGTTCACGAGTTAATTCCATTTTTTTGCCAAATTGATTTTTTCAAGTCACTGTAAACAACACAAATGATGGTCGTACGTCAAAACGTTCTGAGAACGTTTATGCTAACAAATGTCAAACTTTCCGATAGAAATGTCAGATGGCCAGAAATATATAAAGCAACCCTCGTACATACGAGTACTTAAATACCATAAAACCTCGTCACCAATCAAAACAGTAGAGTTTGCTCTGAAATCTCATACTAAGATTACTTTTAAGATTTATTTATATTTCAGATAAGGGCCAAAAATGATACCCTTTGACACAGGAAGATAATCCAAAACCATGGAATTTCATCACGAATTCAAATATAACATTGATTATATGATTTTAACTAATTGGAAGGTAAAGTCCCGCAAAATCCCATAAAGGAACCTGGGTTTGCTGCCATGATATTCCAGCAAAGTTTCATCACACCACATATACTTAATGGGTAGAACAGCACGATCTGTGACTGCTCCCCTTGATAGTGTAGAAAAGGTGTCAGCAAACTCAGGATTGGTGTTGAACAAGGGAAAAACAAAGATGCTGATTCCTTCTACTTAAACAAAGTCGAGATATCATCCTTAAGGCAGAATAAATGCAGATCCAACGTCTATCTTGGATCCACCATAATTCTTAACAAGTAAGTAAGTGCTATAGTCGGGCGTGGCCGACTCTATGATACCCGCACCACTATAAATGTGATTAAGTCTCCTGTTAATCGAAAGCACTCGTCGCTATTTCTATCTGTATCTATCACGCAAGTACTAAGCCTTTATACCCCATACCACTATGTGGTGAGGGTATAACAATTATAGTTGGTCCACATTTTCATACCTTGTTTTCGGACCCTGTGCCCTCCCACGGACGAGATAAATCATTTGGCTTGACATATTTAAAGTCCTGAGGCAATTCCCTGTCATTTGAGGGGTCACACTAAAATCCGGGTAAACCGAAACTTTTGGACCCTCCTAATGGACCCTGGGGCCCAAACAGGTCGAATTTTTTTCTGTATTTAAAATTGTAAGATAATTTCCTTTCATTTAAGGGGTCACACTTATATTTAAAAGCATGGGTCCATTTTTTGGGTTCTGAAGGCCCCGTAGGTCCGAGAGGCGGGTCCAACTATTTTTTTTACATTTTGTGGTCAGTTCTACATTGAATGTCATATTTTTTTAATTTGTTGACCAATACACGCGACATCAACTGGATTTGGACCAAATCCGGGAGTTCCTTTGTATGGGGGGTCTATCAGAAAGTGCTCCGATTTGGACCAAATTCAATAGCGTCCGTCCTTGTCCCAATATATTACCACTTGCCAAGTTTCATCAAGATCTGTGCATAAATGCGACCTGTACTTTGATTACAAGAATAGATGGACATCTTTACATCCAGCCGGCCAGCCAGCCAGCCAGCCAGCCGGCCAGCCAGCCAGCCGCCCAGCCAGCCAGACAGACATGGCTAGATCGACTCAAAATGTAATTCTGAGCAACTTTCTCTCTGGTCCCGGTATTCTAACTCGATTCCTTCGATGTGTTACAAACGCAAGCACTAAGCCATTATACCCCATACCACTATGTGGTGCGGGTATAATAAAACGTAGAATACCAGTAGTTGATATTTTGGACTTTACGGGCATCTACAACAATAAAGTCACTCCTCGACGAACCAAAACGAGACTCTACAACACGCTTATAGAGCATATGCTTTAATATGGCGCTGAAACATGAGTAATCGCTAAAGCGAATGAAGCTATATTGGGAGTGTTTGAAAGGAATTTTCTTCTAAAAATCGTTGGACCCCTTCGCTACTGTATGAGCTATATGCCCACTTCTAGGTGGTCTAGCACATCATACTACAACGATTGCTGGAGCTGGGGCATGTTGTGCAGATGGATAAAAATGCTCCAGCATTAATAATTTTGGGGGGCGTGTTCATGTGCTCATCGGCATGAAACAGGGCTTTCGTTTATTATGGATATTAAAAAATTGAATGAGAAAAAATAATAAATAAAATATGGTAAATTTAAATTAAATTGCTCCATTTCTGCATTGGAAAATATTTTAAAAGTCTTTGAACTATCTGCATAAGTTGATTTAAATATTGACGTACTCCCATCTCGGGTACATGATCCTAAGAAATAGATTGGATAAAACCGTTTTATAAATTGGATACCGTTCCGATGGAAATCAAGACCTACTAAATCGTATACAGTGGCATAACTGTATGTCAAGCGCACAATATTAAAGTGCGTGGAATTCAAGTCTGATCGCTGATAAATACACTCTTAGGTTGAGAGTAGCTATTTAAGAAAGTACGGTCCTATAATTCCGTACAATTTTCTATAAAAACTTTTAACAAGAACAAACCCTAGTTTGTCCCTCCCAGATCTTTACGATCTCAAATCAAGTGTGAAACTTGTATTGGATTTATATCAAATCTGCACTGTTCTGGACAATTTCAGGTAGAGTTTGTCACTTGCCTAGAAAATTTCTCTCCAAAGCGGTTTATATTTGCAACTTACAATTCAAAACAACCATCAGTATAATTTTTTTTGGTAAAAATTAGAAAATGAAGATATAGCCTCGTTAATGTCCACACTAAAGATATAGCCTCCTTATTGACTGGCACATTTAAAGATTTGAACAATGTGTGAGGGTGTAGATTATTTTCGAAAAGAAAAGGTTGCAAATTATTACAAAATTCCCCAAAACTTTTAACTATTGTTTGCAGCACAGAAAATAACTAATATTGAAATGAATTTGGATCCAATAGACCAAGTTCAAATGCTTTTAAAGCTATAATAGTGATTAAGTATTTCTGGGATATAATTTGAAACCTTGTTTAAAATATTAATTAAAAATTAATTAAATAGTACGTTTAAAGAAATAATTAAATTAAATACTTATTTTTATTTATTTTTCTAATTACTTCGGAATGTATTACAAATTAAAATCACTAACATATCTAAAACTCATCTGCTAAACAAATCACCGGTTTTTAACATCTCGATGCAATGCAGTTTTTGAATTTGGTTAAGTACAGCACAAACTTGAAAGCAATGAATCTGAGGAAAACATCGCTTAGCTTATTTATTCTTGTGATTAAGTATTCAGATTTTTATTTATTTTTCCAAGTTCCCCATCTGCTATGCACTAGTTTTTCGCTCATTTCAAAACATATCGGCCAGGCTGACAAAAAAATTATTGAGAATTAAACGAATTCAGTTTCCATAAAATATTCACTTTATTTTAATTTCATACCCCCAATTAAATAAACTGCTATTTTAAAATACCCTTCAGACTTGCAGAGTTGTCATAAAAAAATTTTTTATTAAAAATTCTGCAAAGCTTGGAGTGTTGCTAACCAAAAAATATATACACATTTGAAAATTTTTAATATAAAATTTTTTTAATCTCTGCTAAAACATAATGAATTTTTTTAGATAGAAATAGAAAATTGTTGTCTACTTATACAAGACATAAAAAGTGATAATACAAGAAAATCCAATACATGCATCTTTAGTCTGAAGTCGGCAAATAAATGACACATTGCTAGAATAATGATGAACTAAACAAGTAGTGCATAAAATAACAATGATCATAAATTACTGTTTTAATAAATTCAATTTCAAAATAAATTCAGCTAAAGGACACTCTTACAAACTTTAGAGCACTCCCAATTTCAAAATATAACCGCTGGAATTCACTTCAAACTAAAATGTTAAATCAACATTTGTGCAAAATGTGAAAGCATTGCACTAGTTTCGGTTTCGCATGCATTTTTAGTTGGCTTACTATTGTTTAATTGGACTGCAGAAACCAATCGCAAAGCAGTGAAATTGAATATTTTACATTCCAGGGGTGCATAAATCGCATCTGTCTCCCTTTCCTCCATGTTTGATTAAGTTTTTCACCTGGACGAGTTGACAACCTTTGAACAAAATTTTGTGTAGGATTAAATTTCAAAGCGAAGCAAACAAAAACGTTGTTTAGTTCAGCCAGCCCGAACCTTAAATATCCTTCACTTTTCATTAGCTAAAAACGCCCCAAAATCATTTATGTGATCTTCTCCGAAAAAAGGGACCTAGTGTGTGAAAATTAAGTTTTGAGACAAACGCGTTTAAAGATTCATAACGCATTATCACTGTGAACACACATTCAGTTGCGAGATGCGATTTGGTATGGTTAGTTATGATTGGGTACCGACTTTGGTGACGTCATGCCTATGTGGTGACGTATTTTTTCGCTTTTAGTGTGACAATACTATTGCTATTATTGCTACCAAACGAATTACCTCCGATCATTGCACCAAGCAGTTTATTGTTAGATCGCAAATGGTATTTGTATGAGAATGTCACAGAAACGGGATTTTGTAGCTCCTAAACCAAGTAAACCCAAAGCGAAAAAAAATTGAACAAGTTTGGCTGTGCCGAACTTTGGATACCCTCCACCAGATTCCCAAATAAAACCAAATTTGGTGCGGAAGCGTGTTCTATATAGAAATCTTTATGTGCAAAATTTCATTTCGATAGGTCAAGCTTGTGGTGAGTTATCGTCATATTATTTCTAAAAGCCCATGAGACCGTTTGTGTGGGAGGTACCAGTAGGACTTTTCCGATCTCAACATAATTTGGCGCAGAGGTGTGTTCTATATAAAAATCTTTATGTAGAAAATTT
Organism: Hydrotaea diabolus; assembly: GCA_963513945.1. Classification (NCBI taxonomy): domain Eukaryota; kingdom Metazoa; phylum Arthropoda; class Insecta; order Diptera; family Muscidae; genus Hydrotaea; species Hydrotaea diabolus. Next base: position 255,916,029 of record OY740716.1, read on the forward strand.
AATCTCGATAGGTCAAGTTTGTAGTGAGTTATTGTCATATTATTTTTCAAGGCCCATGAGACCGTTTGTGTGGGAGGTACCAGTAGGGCATTTCCGACCTTAGCCAAATTTATCGCAAAAATTGGTTCTATATATTAATCTTTATGCCGAAAATTTAGTCTCGATAGGTCAATTGTGTTGTGAGTTATTGTCATATTATTTTTCAAGGCCCATGAGGCCGTTAGTGTGGAAGGTACCAGTAGGACTTTTCCGATCTCAACCGAATTCAGCATAGAAGTGTATTGTATATAGAAATCTTGATGTGTAAAATTTCGATAGGTGAAGTTTGTGGTGAGTTATATTCATATTATTTCTCAAGGCCCATATGGCCGTTTGTATGGGAGGTACAAGAAATGGTGGCCCAATCTACATTTTCACATAGATGATTGCGCTTATATAGAGATTATTATTTGCAAAATTTCAGTGATTTTTCTATAGAAACTGCACGGATATTTCCAAATAAAAAACTAATTTTTATGAGGTAGAGCTATATAGCCCATTTTCAATACCAACCATGCTAGGTTAACTATACACATTTGTGCCAAACTTCAGCTCCCTAGCTGTTTTCATGCAGGCTCTATCTTGTTTTCAACAGACGTACAGACGGACAGCCGGACAACATGGCTAGATCATAGAATTTTACGAGGATCAAGAATATATATATCTTGTTGGGTCTCCGATGATTATTTCAAGGTGTTACAGACAGAATGACAAAACTAATATACCCTCCATTGTATGGTGGAGGGTATAAAAAAGTTTCAACTGACGGCATGAAAAAAAATCGAAGCACCGGATCACGAGAAAACGAAAGTTGAAGTCAAAGCGCCGAAAAAACCGAAATTGTCAAACGGAAGAAAATCGATGTACCAGATCACGAAACACCGAAAAAAGTCCAAACTCCAAAAATTCGAAGACTGACGAAAAAAAAACAATTTAAAACCAAAAAAAAGTTAAATTTTAAAGATTTTCTTATTTTTATCGATTTTCCCAAGTTCGTTTTGTACATTTTTATGGGGTAAATAAATTTTTATCAGAAATCTAACTCATTTCATCTTATTCTACACCCTTTTAGGTACCACAATCCACTCTTAAGTCCAAACCCGTTTTTTGACACACTAGATCCCTTTTCTCGGAGAAGGTCACATATGTGACGCGCAAAATAGAAAGGGACCTAAGGCTAAAAACCAGTTTTTGTTCAGGAGAGCCATTTTAAAGATTAGGTCCCTTTCTATTTGCGCTTAGAATCGTCGACTTTACTTTCATAAAACGCGCATATCAGTGGGAGGGAACACTTTTGGGTCATGGGATCGGTCTCATTCGATGGTCAGATGTTGTCCACATCAAAAAAAGAAAAGAAATGAAAATTGTTTTTTTACCCTTAGGTCGGTCCCTTTCTCTATGCGCTGTCACATATAAATATCGTTAAACAAGTAGAAGCCAGATCGGCAGCAAAAATAAATGGTATTGATAAGTCGCCCACATCAACGATGAAACGCCGCGTCTACCATACGGTGATGTGATTACTTTACTTCACTGACTTTCTTTTCCTTCCCTCTATGACAAACAATAACAAACCTGATCGTATTATTATGTGGAGTAATTTCTCTTTCAAAAGTAATAACTACAAATGTTTACAACAAATCAAAAAAACTCAAAGAATGCACAAAATGGTCCGTTTTTTGTGCCGTTTCAACCCATGCGACCATCCCTATTTAAATAGATTCGCAATAAAATTTGGTTTAACTTGTGTACCCTTATATCCATTTTGACTATTAATCGCTTTTTTCGTCATTACGGGACGGTTTTAGCCAAAACGTCCAGCAGCAATGCTCTTTTTTGAGGTTGTTGTGCATCCTAACTAACAGTTCTCATTTGACCCATTGTTGGCCCACAAAAAAACTATGATTTGCTAAGCAAAAAAAAAACAAAAAACGTTACTTTGTATCGAGGTGCCTTTAGTCCCTTAAAGGAAAACTTTTCGCCCATTTACAATCTCAAACAGCTTATGACCATAAGCCCTCAGCAGACACATACGGTAATTTTAAATTAAATATCCCATGGTATATTATATCGGAGATCGGAGACTCTTTAAATCATATGTGACGCGCAAAATAGAAATTGACCTAAGGTTAAAAAACAGTTTTGTTCAGGAGAGCCATTTTAAAGATTAGGTCCCTTGCTATTTGCGCTTAGAATCGTCGACTTCACTTTCATAAAACGCGCATATCTCTGGGAGGAAACACTTTTGGGGCATGGGATCGGTCTCATTCGATGCTCAGATGTTGTCCACATCAAAAAAGAAAAAAATGAAAAGTGATTTTTTAACCCTTAGTTCCCTTTCTCTAAGCGCTGTCACATATATAGTATTCATCGTCGTAAAATTCTAAGACGATCCAGCCATGCCCGCCCTTCAGTGTGTCCGTCCGTCACGAATATTTTGCATTTCGGTGCAGGGAATTCAAATTTAAAGAAAAATCAAAAAAAATAAAGTTTGCACCAACTATTGTTTCCAACTATGACCACAGGCGGCATGGGAGTGTCTGAGCATTTGGAACATCTAAAAGTGTTGTTCAGCAGTCACCAGTTGCTTGGAATATCAATATGCTGGCCTGTCTTTTGTATTCTGGTGTAATTAGTGTAACGACAGAGGGATGAGAGCGTCAACGAGGCATACGTTTGTTAGTCATTGAAAAAGTTTGTAATTCTGCCGAAGATGAAAGTTGTCATCCCACTCCTACTGCTGCAGGCGAACTATTGAACATTGACAGTCACCAGCCAGTGTTGGCTTGTTTGCATGCGGTCGAGCTTTACCCGTTTGCCCATCTGCCATTCGTTTGGTTCACACGCCACAGGGCATAAATTGTGAAAAGTTCTTCGATAGAAGTCCACAGAATTTCGGTTAGCCTTTGGGCATTGATGAAATTGTTCGTTCACTTTATTCTGTTGGTAATGTTGGTTACTAGGAAAAAATTAAATTTTGTTTGTCTTCTGTATTTTAAATTCTTAGTTTACTTAAAATGTGTATCGTTAAATAGAGTTGGGTAAATATTTTTTTTCAAGCAAAATTGATAACTTCTTTAATGATTCCTGTGACAGTGACTGGAAATTAGGGAAATAAAGACTCGTTTAATATCTTCAATTGCGGAGAATTAATTTTTACATGGAAGGGCCAACAATCTGAGTTTTACTTAAATTAATACTCATTTTTTAGGAAGAAAAGGAAATATTTGCATAACCTTAACTAATATGAAATTATTTCTTACTAAGTTTGGAAACAAATACAGGGTGGGCCAATAGTTACCATAGGATTTGAAAATGTAATAACTTTTTTGTTTAGATTATAGTAATAACACTTCGAGAATCAATCATGGAGAGAATAATAGAGTTTTATTATTTAAATCAGAAATCCATTATTTTAACGCAAAGAGCATCTCGTCGACGATTCAATATCAGAATTTCGCCCTCTTAAGCAATGATTCGTTGCTAAGTTGATCGTCATCACCAACATGGCACCGTAAGAGATTTGCCTCGAACCGGTAGACCACGTTTAACTCGCACTATGGAAAATATTAAACGTTACAACAAAGTGTTAATGAAACACCAGAAGCATCTTCCATAAGGCCTTCTGCTGTGCTAGGAATATCTCGAACGTCACAACGGTGCACTTTAAAAAAAGATTTACTGTTAAACCCATATAAGGTGCAATTAGTGCCAGAATTAAAACCCGCAGATCATCGGCAACGTCTAAATTTTGCAATTAAATTTCAACAGTGGGCCAGAAATGAAATCAACTTTATTGAAAATTTGGTTATGAGTGATGAAGCTCATTTTCATTTGAATGACTTTGTCAGAACTGTAGGTTCTGGGGTTCTGAAAATCCAAAAGCCAACGCCAATTACATCCCATTAGGTGTGTAGTATGGTGTTGGAGCACATCTGCAAATATCATTGGGCCTTAATTCTTTGAGAATGCAAATGAAGTGCTGTACCCGTAAATGGAGAGCGTTATCGGTTTATGATAGAACACTTTTCAGGTCCTGCTCTTAAAAATAGACCTGAGATGTGGTTTTAGCAGGACCGAGCCACTGTCCACACTGCCAGAGGTACAGTGGTACTTTTTAGTCAATTTTTTTGATTTCCAGAAATTCAGAAATTATGTGGCCAGCGCGATCGCTAGATTTGTCAGCACCCAACTATTTTCTTTGGGGTTGGGGTCCAACATTGTGGTAGAAATTCGAACGCTACAGCCACAAATTTTGAAAGATGTTATGGCATATGCTCTAAAACGAGCATATTCCATCATTGCGGAGCTGAAGACGGGGGTCATTTAACTGACATTACTTTTCATACTTAGTGTAAAAAAAATTCCATTTTGTATATTTTATAAATAATGTGAGAAAAAAATAAACAAAAAAGTAATTAAAGTTTTTAACCCCATGGTAACATTTGGCCCACCCTGTATAAGAGATATTGCCATTCTGGCGTACATCACTCACGGTCTCCCTCGTTCTTAAGAGCACACTGTGGATGACCTAGCCAAGAGATCTTCACAGCTCATTTTTCACAGACTAGCGATCACAATTTAAAGCACATATCCAAGCGGACACCGATTTTTATCATTTAATCCACATTTCTTGAGAAGCGAATTTTCTTTTTAGCGACAGTGTAGGCAATAGGGTGAGGATTTAGCAATCGATATTGTCCCATTGATTTTCCATAGCTTTTGCCATAAGGAAAATAATGTTCCACTACGACATATCAAAAAAAATCATTTTCGAGGCGCCCAAATTTTAATTTTTTTTGAGTTGAGAAGAACTTGACCAAAAAGCTGTTGACAGACCAAAAAACTGCCCTTGCGAACCACCGTTAAACTTGAACGACGTACAAATTTTAGCACAAAAAACTTTTATTTTTAAAAACTTAAGGTTATTGAGAAAATATTGGTACGTCCTAATGTACTCGTATAAAGCATGTATGGGTACATGTACAACACACACACTCTGTGCTTTCACATCTATGCTATGAAGATTGCTCTTCGCACAGTTCGAAGACTAAACGCAAAGGGTAATTCTCATTAATTATAGTGAGACTCCCGTATAAGTCATTTGATTTGTAGCCGAAGTATTCTTTGCCAAAGACTGCTGAAGAAAAACCTTGGCGGGTTTAGAAACAGCTGTACAGTCTGCCTGGCAACCGTAGCCAATACATTTCACCAATTTTTTAGTTGATTTTGAAAAAGAAACAACAAAAAGGTCTCGAACCAGAATAAAAACTCTTTAAGTAATAATTTGTTTTATATATTAGCTTTTCAGGGTGACATAAAATACATTTAAATATGCATTGCCTCATACAATACAATATAATATGACTATGAATGCACGAGAATAGAAATATGACTGCTTGAATCGTAGATACTCATAATCGAATCAGTCGTATTTCTAGTTATGAGCTCCTTGGAAAGGTAATATTTAAAAAAAATTATATATTAATTACCTACTAAAAAAACCTTGAAAATAAAAGTAGAGAAAAAGTCTAAAAATGGGAATTAGGGCGCTTAAAAATATTTTTTTTTAATATATCGTAGCGGAATTTTTTTCCTCATACCAAAACGTCTCCAACGTTTTAATTAAAAATTTGCCACCCAAAGCAGTGCAATTAATAGTAATTATTTTCAACAGCTGCTTACAGATCAACTATTTTCCGAAACATTTTAAAACAGCCAAAGTCATCGCGATTTTAAAACCAAACAAGCCAAAGCACATCCCAATAGTTACAGACCCATTAGTTTTTTAAGCAACTTAGGGAAACTGTTTGAAAAAATCATTCAAATTCGACTTTGTGATTTTGTTGAAAATTCGTCTTTAATAGCAAATGAACAATTTGGCATCAAAAAACGGCACAGTGCTGTTCACCAAGTAAATCGAATAATAAACATAATCAAAGCTAACAAACGCAGAAAACAATCAACAGGTCTGATAATTTTGGATGTTGAGAAGGCATTTGACACAGTAATGCCATACTGTTGGTTGGTATATAAATTGCTTCAAACCGATATTCCAAGATATCTGTGCGGACTCATTGGAAATTTCGTTGCGGATAGAACATTTGTTGTCGCAGTCAACAGTTTTTTTTCTTCACCTAAACAAATTGCAACTGGTCTACCTCAAGGATCGATATTATCTCCTCTTTTGTACTCTATCTATACATCGGATTTTACTCCGCCTAGTTACTTGAATGTTGCATATTATGCAGACGATACTGCTCTTATAACGTCAATCAAACTCACAAAAGCGATTCTGAAGAAAATGGAAAATGCGTTTGCTGCATGCAGTAAATACTTTTATAAGTGGAAAATCAAAATTAACTCCAACAAAACACACAGTATTGTGTTTCCCTACAACAATTCCCAGAAGCGGTTACCAAACCGTCAACTATCTTTTGAAATGAAATGAAAGCCTTAGCATTTCAAATAATGTTAAATATCTTGGATTCTATCTGGACAATAAACTAAATTTCGCAAAGCACAACGACGAAACTTGTAAAAAATCCCTAAAAACTTTGAGAGCCCTTTGGCCCATACTGAACAAGCGTTCGTCACTTAGTAAAATTAATACAAATCTAATATACAAAAGCGCCATAAGACCCACATTGACATACGCCAGTCTAATTTGGGGTAAAGCTGCAAAAACTCATCGGAAAAAACTACTAATAATCCAGAACAAATGCCTTAAAATTATAAACAACAAGCAGTGGAGATTCTCCACACAACTTCTTCATAACGAAAGCGGTTATGACCTGATAGATCACTTCATATTAAAACTGAAAAATAAATATTTTGAAAATAATGAGATTTCTCCTTATCAACTGATAAGGGAATGTAGAGAGTCGACTTAAGTGCAGCTTCAAATATTAAATGCCAAATAGAAAATGATATGTCTCTAATATGTTATTACTTTAGATAATACAAATGCATACATATATATTTTCTTACGATATTTGAAACCCCTCTTTTAGTCATATAAAGGTTTTCCTATTTTCCCTTTACTTAATATTAAATAATTAGCTATACTCAATATCTGTGATTATAAGTCTTATTCGTTGTAATATCTATAGATAAAATCTCGAAATTTTAATAATGTACTTATGTTAAAAATAACTTTAATAAAGATGTTGTTATAAATGAATGAATGAATGAAAATCCTCATGCCAAAAGCAATCGAATAAAGGAAGGTGCAATATCTACATATTGTTGTGCTTAGAAACCGGCTCACCCTAGTAAAAAAAACACAACAGCTGCAAAACGACTTCGCTATACACTTTTCACAACGCACTGTGCTAAATAAATCGAGTGTTAAATTTTTCTTGTAGGGCTGCAGAGCACATATCTTGAGAGTCCCTCGTATGGAAGCTTCATGAAAACATGGGCCGAAATCTTCTAGTTTTACCAGGTCCTACAAAGCTTGATGGTAGCAATAGGGTCTCATGTCAGGATTTTTAAGGGCCTTTATGAAAGTATAGATTAATATGATCCAATTTTACGAGAACGTGTTCGCTCATAATGCGATACACTAAATTTGAGCAAGATTGTATGTTAAATGCGGAGTGGAGTGAAGGAACATTAAATCGATTTCTTCAGTGTTGGTTTCTATGTAAAATTTAAGAAATTTGAGTCGGATTTTACTGTAGAGCTTTATAGTTGGAAATCAGTTGGTAAATTAAATCAAAACACTCACTGATATAGACCAAGTGGAATGGGGTTCTTCGATGGCGCAAACCCAAAGAAGATACTAAGTTTGGCTGTTCATATTTGCGAGCGGTACTTACGGATTACCAATGAGTTAAGATAGTGATTCTAAATCGATCGGTATACTAAATTAGGGGTCTTTCTTCTCTCAGTTTAGGTGCTACAAACTGGCTATTAAAACTCCATACTGCATACTATACCATTGTATAAATATCATTATATTTAAGATTGGCAGTATTTTCGGGATACATAACCCATATATTTCAAAACCGTTCACTTCAAACATGGCAATACGCAAGAGCAAAAAAATAAAATAAAATTTCCTAGCGAATCCATATTTGGCTTAATTTGGGGGCATCCTTTAGATATGAACTCAAAAGCAATGAAATATCCATGTCTCTAAGACTTGGCTAAATTTACACCGGTGGTCGATGCATGATGGTGTGTTATGTTAATTATCCACTTCTCTCTTTCTATATTCTAATCTACATATGAAAAGCTACTTAATTTCTAATTCAAGGCTGATTATTATTGTCAACATACTAGAGTGGTCCTGCCTACCATTTAAGGTACTGCTGATCATATTTTTCTTGACCACAATAATATTTCAATAAAAGAGTAAAATACATTTAACTTTTTCGATTTTTAACCAAAAAGTTTTCATTCTATCCTTAACACGTTGACTGCCAACTACGAGATAACTCGTAGATTGATTTCCCTTCCAGGAAGCCAACTACGAGTTATCTCGTACTATCTAAAACTGCCACTTTTTGTGTAGTAACGAGTAAAACTGTATTATAGCAGTGCTAGTATCGATAAATGGCTTCTGGGAAAAGAAAAAAGTTTGTTTTGGCTTGCGTGAGCTGAACATTTATTAAAAAAAAATTTATGGAAAAATTCATTCAATATAATGTAAAAATTCATTCAATATAATGGAAAAATTAACTCAAATAGAAGAAAAAAAGTAATATTTTATTATTTGTGGTAGTTTTTAAAACATTTTTCCACACAAAGGGCTGGCTTCTCTTCACATGCTGGACAGAAGTAACGCGTTTCTCGGCGTTTTTTTTGTTTGGGTACATACACGACATGGCTTTGTCGGACGCTGTTTTTTGCGTTGTGGTAAACACTGTAACTTCCGTTGGTGGTAAACACTCTAACTTCTCTGACTTCTATTATTTTTCAAAACTGGTTGAAAATCTCCAATCAACGCGATGACGAATTCTTCTCTAAACTTTATCAGTTTTATTTTAGATGAAGTTACTTTTTGAAAAATTTTGTGAGCATTTTGTATATATACGAGGGCGGTTCGGAAACTTCTTAGCCTAGCACAAAAAGCGCGGTATAAACAAAAACAATGTACAGAGTTAAGTGTTTTGGAAACTTCCATCTCTGCTATGAACACATGTTAAATTTTGTTTCGATCTGGCAACTCCTTCATATAAAAACAGGTGTTCACAAAAGACACATCCGCGATTTTTTTACAATGGAAAAATTAGAAATGCGTGGTGTCATAAAATATTTACATAAAAAAGGTTTATCGGGACAAGAAATTCATAATGATATAGTGAATGTGTTAGGTGAAAGTGCTCCTTCATAAGCAACAGTAAAAAATTGGGTTGCTGAATTTAAACGTGGTCGCACAAGCATTGAAGATGAACCACGTAGTGGACGTCCAAAAACAGCAACAACAACAGAAATTGTAGCCAAAGTGCATGATATGGTATTAAATGATCGACGAATAAAAGAGCGTGAAATAGCTAATATCATGGGCATCTCAAATGATCAAGTCTATTTAATTTTGCATGAAGAACTACAGATGAAAAAGCTTTCTGCAAGATGGGTGCCGCACTTGTTAAAAGTCGACCAAAAACGCATAAGAATGAACATTTCTCAAGCTTGTTTGGATCGTTATCAGCGAAATAAAATGGATTTTAAGCGTCGTTTCATAACTGTTGATGAGACATGGATCCACCACTATACTCCAGAGAAAAAAGAACAATCCAAACAATGGACTGAAGATGGAGGAAGTGCCCCGAAGAAGGCAAAAACAATTCAATCGGCTGGTAAGGTTATGACAACGGTTTTTTGGGACTTCAAACGTATTTTATTGATTGACCATCTGCAAAAGGGTAAAACAATAAATTCAGAGTACTATTGTAACTTTTTAGATCAATTAAATGTACAAATTCGAGAAAAACGTCCTGGCTTACAACAAAAAAAAAATCATAAAGACAACGCACCAGCGCACAAGAGTGTTTTAACAATGGCTAAATCAACGAATTAAAGTACGAGTTGCTTGACCACCCACCTTATTCTCCTGATTTAGCTCCCAGCGACTTTTACCTGTTCCCAAATCTAAAAAAATCCCTTGCTGGCAAGCTTTTTATCTCAAATGAAGATGCATTTACAGCAAAAATAGTGGTTTATTTTGAATACCTTGAGGAAAACTATTTTAATCAAGGGATAGAATTGCTAGATAAGCGTTGAACTAAGTGTATTGAAGTTTCAGGAGATTATATTGAAAAATAAAAATATTTTTGAAAAACTAACTATTCTCTTTCATTGATAGGCTAAGAATTTTCCGAACCGCCCTCGTATCACAATAATATGTAGCGAAACCTTTTTGGGCCATCTAATAGTGTTTCTTAGAGATGAGTGGTACGAAATTATTTGATCTGATCGGTCTATGCCAGACATTCCATTATTGTAATCTCGAACTATATTCGGTTTCATAGAAAATTTTCTGAAATTCCGTCATATTCTGAATCACTTAGATTTGCGTTGTACTCAATTTCACTTTGATTCAGTGACCTTTTCTTATCCATTTTGGGTTCTTGATAATTATATCAATAAATTTATAGAATTTTTATAAATCTAAAAAGAAAAAAAATAATAATAAAATTATAATAAATTATAATAACTATAAAACAAAATATTATAGGAAGCAAAAATTATGTTTATTAGGAGAAAAAGGACCTACGAATTAACTCGTATTTGGCATTTGCATAGCGATTTCTGTCGCAGAAGCCGAAATAATTCGTAGGCCCTTTTTCTCCTAAAAACATCATATTTGCTTTTTCATGATACCAATCATCTATAAAAATAGTTTTTAGTAATATAATGTGAAAAAATCAATATGTTATTTTTGGTCAGTTTTCTGAAAATGGCCTTGGCAGTCAACGTGTTAATGAGAACATCAAGATTTACTCGCTCCAAGTAGGATTGAAGGTATTACTTGAAAGTACAACTATAAGTGTAACTATTGCTAACGGATTTTACCTGCCTAATTCTATTTACTTTTGAAAATATTTTCGGGCCACACATTAAATTATTTCAAGTTCTTCAAAGAATTCATAACAATTTCATAATTAAGTGCCAAACACCATCACCGCAGCATCGACCGTACACATTTATGGGCGTAATTAATAATTCAACGCAGAACATTTGCATCTAATTAAGGGAATCATTTCGCAATTATGCCAGAGTACAATACCGAGGAAAATAACAATTACAAAGGTATAGGTTTCCTCGAGTAGTTAAATTAAGGCAACGCACTAAACGCGCGTGATCTGCTCTACAATGGCTTAGAGCACTTATGGGCACTTTAGCGACACCGAATTTAATCCATTGGAAATTCTAAGCCAATTAGACACACTCGTCGGGGCAACAACAATTGGACTAATCATCCTCAACGTTTTTGGGCAGAACAGCTTGTTGGCTTTTCTGCACTTGTCGTGTTAAATGGCAAAAATTAGGTTTTGCTTCGTGGTCGAGGGTAGCGAAGGAAGTTTATGTGTTTGACCAAGTGTACACAACATCGATCCAAAATAATCTCCCTTGCCCGTCCGTGGGTGTTATATGTTTATGATGTAGCTTTATTAAGTGAAAAATGAAATATTTTACCATTAACATTGTTGTAAATTGGCAATACTTATAATTATATATTGGTTGAGGTGTTAGGGTATACTGTGAGTAATTTGAATACGGATTAATGGAGTAGAAAATTTGAATGTTGAAAACGGTTGGGAAGTTCCATTGAGTGCATACATCATCTAACCTAGGATAAAGTGTACATATACATAAATATAGTCATCCAGTAGTAACACCATCATAGAACTTTAAATCTATTTGTGGGAATCGAGTTACATGTATAAAAGAAATAGGTTGTTTGGAGTTCGAAATGGATCGTTTCCGTTGAGGGAAAACAAGTGGACAAAGTAAGTTCGGTAATTCCAAAGCTTATATACCCTACATCATGGATCCGCTCTAATACTTTACAGGGCAGAGCGCGGACTTTTGCCATCTTGCACTACAGGCTGTGGCGGCACTGTTGGCCGAAGAGAGTGGAAGGTAAATATGGCTTATAGCGGCTGATGGGAGATTTGTATTTCTCTGCCTTTCAGTTGTCGTCATGCATTGGACACATGATTTTGTGTTGAAGCGTATTTTTCAAATGCGCACTCGAGCATATACGATTCGCCCCACGCGGACTTGTTCCTAGACGGCAAGCAATTGTAAATTGGGTAACTTCATTGGGAACAGCAGGGAATGTGTCATGTGTACGGAGGGGAACCGAGACAACACCACTAAACATCGAGGGAGCTAGAGCAGTATAGCAGAACTGCAATCTGTAAACTCCGAACTGTGAACTTCGAAATGTACTTGACTACGATACACGATTTTCAGCCGGCTCTTGAGTCTAATTGCCTCAAGAGCCGGCTGAAATACATGGATACATGGTTTTGCACTGCAGACTGTGGCGGTGGAAGAGAGTGGAGAGTGTGCGTTGCTTTTAGTGGCTGACGGGAGATTTGAATTCGTTTTGTCAGTTTGTGTTGATGTGTATTTTTCAAATGCGCACTCAATCATTGCAGTGCAGGGTACTTTTCGTTTACGATTCGCTGTTCTCCACGCGGACGTGCTCCTGGTGAAACAAACCTTAGAGAACTTCACCAGAGACCTCTGCATTCGGACCGCGTCACTGTGTGGTGCGACATATCACGAGTAGACATCATTGGCCCTAACTTTTTTCAGGATAACCATCTTGCCGTTACTGTGAACTCCGAACGGTGCTTGACTTTGATACATAATTATTCTCAGTCGGCTCTTGAGGCAATGCAATTAGAGGATACATGGTTCCAACAGGATGGTGCCATTGCGCACACAGCAAGGGTTACCATGAATTGTTTGGGGCAAATGTTTTCACATCCCCCTTTCTTTGAGAGTTTATGTGAACTGGCCGGCACGCTCACCGGACTTAGCCCCATGCGTTTTCTCTATTGAGGTTACCTGAAGTCGAAGGTGTATATCAACCGTCCCAACACCTTGGAAGACCTAATTAACAATATTGAGGCTGAAATTAGCAGAATACCAGTTGAGGCAATGCAATTAGAGTACAAATGGTCCCAACAGGATGGTGCCATTGCGCACACAGCAAGGGTTACCATGAATTGTTTGGGGGCAAATGTTTTCACATCCCCCTTTCTTTGAGAGTTTATGTGAACTGGCCGGCACGCTCACCGGACTTAGCCCCATGAGTTTTCTCTATTGGGGTTACCTGAAGTCGAAGGTGTATATCAACCGTCCCAACACCGTGGAAGACCTAATTAACAATATTGAGGCTGAAATTAGCAGAATACCAGTCGACATGTTAGAGTTCATGAAAACTTCAGAAAACGTATGCAGCAGTGTGTGGGTAGCGAATGTCGACATTTGTCAGATACAATATTATTAAAACCATAATTGACGCGCAAAATAGAAAGGGACCTAAGGTTAAAAACCAGTTTTGTCCAGGAGAGCCATTTTAAAGATTAGGTCCCTTCTATTTACGCTTAGAATCGTCGACTTCACTTTCATAAAACTCGCATATCTCTGGGAGGGAACACTTTTGGGGCATGGGATCGGTCTCATTCGATGCTCAGATGTTGTCCACATCAAAAAAAAGTGAAAAGTTGGTGAAAAGTTTTGTTCAGGAGAGCCATTTTAAAGATTAGGTCCCTTTCTATTTGCGCTTAGAATCCTCGACTTCACTTTCATAAAACGAGCGTATCTCTGGGAGGGAACACTTTTTTGGCATGGGACCGGTCTCATTCGATGCTCAGATGTTGTCCACATCAAAAAAAGAAAAAAAATTAAAAAAAATTAAAATTGATTTTTTTACCCTTAGGTACCTTTCTCTATGCGCTGTCACATATAGTGTAAAAATTCCCTTACTGTTCAATATAATTAAAAAATAAAATAAATTTTTCTGAAGTTAATATTTTTTTCATTTCATTCCGATATAAGTAAAAAACCGCGCTCCACCCGTATAAACATTTGTTCCAAATGTTTTTTTTTCATACCACAATCATACTTTCCAGCTTATATCGCCATCATCAGTGCTAGTTTACGATATATATCATTTCAAAGTTCAGAGATGAATTATCGGTGCCAGGACCATTTGTCCGGTTTTAGCACAGCTTATTTTTTTAGGGCAGTCTATAATATTGACGATTGGACAATTAATTTTTCCATTAGTTCTGATGCCATATTATATTTTTTTTTAATTATCGTCATAGTTCACGAGATATGGTCGTTCTCAGTTTAGGGTAGCATATACCACGCCCCCTGTTATAGATAATTTGTTGTTGTTTTTAACGTTCTATACAAAATGTAAGCTTGATCGGGTACAATTTGTGGCTTATCAATAGGACCTTAACTCGCGAGGGACTGAGGGACCTTTGAGTGGGGGCTCTTCGAAAACATGGAACGAAATGGTCTCGTTTTATCACAGTAGATTAATGGTCGCTCAGAACGTACCATGCAAATTGGTCTTGATCAGGTATGAATTGTGGCTCATAGAGCTGCAGAACCTGAAATTGCGAAGGACCGTTATGTGGGACCAGTTCGAAAGCATGGATCGATATGTTTTAAATTCTCCAGAGATAAAGATTTATGCATAATTTTGTCGAAATCAGGTGTAAAAAGTGGCTTGCCTATACCATTGTATAGTTGCAATAAAAAATAATGGACCTATGCAGTCCTGTTGCACCACAGTTATTTAATGGTGCGTTATAAACGTCTTCAGTCTTCAGACCGATATAAGGCTTATTGTCAATAAATATTAAAAATAAACCAAATCAGGCAAATATGAGAAAGTTCCCTTCTAAGAGACTAAATCAGTCCTAATATTTTTTTATATTTCTGCTATGTAATTTAATTAATTAACTTTTAAATATTGCTTTTTTGAAAGTTGTAGGCAAAGATGGTTTAACCTTCACAAAAATGAACCAATGATTATACAGAAACATATATATTTTCAGGGCCATATGGGTATCTGGAAACGGTGAAATAATTGTCTAAATATGTAGTTTCTGAAGAATCGGAATATGACATTAATTTTAAGATTTGGCTGAATATAAAGCTTTGTACTATAAGGCATTGGCATATATGCCGTTTAGACGGCTTTAGCGCAGAGATCAACCTGAATTTGTGCTATGGCACGTATTCGGTTAACCTTAGGGATACTATTCATGTGCATTGGCAAGCGACATAAGGTAAACCCTTAAGAAAATGTCAAACTAAGTCAAATCGCAGACCTCTTTGCCCTCGTACCGCTTTAGCAAAATTTCTGGGTTGCGCCGTTCTGTTGTTAGCATATACCTTTTATATCTTCCCTTTTTGGGAAAAAAATATAGCTGCAAGGTGAAACAAAATGAATCATGTCATTAAGTTTTTGAATTATTTTTTACTAAAAAAAAATATTACGAGTGATGGAATGAATTTGGAATAACGAGTGATGCATTTAATTTGTATCTTAAAATAGATCACATCACTCAAGTGGCTGCCGCCAGTGTTGGTACACAGTTGTGCCCGTTTTATCGCATTTTCCATGACTTTTCCCAAGATTGAGAACTGGTGACAACAGTTCGCGTTCCTTTAAAATATTATCCTTAGGGCTTGCAGTTGTCTGAGGCTTGTTGGCAAAAGCCTGCCACTTCAAGTAGCCCCAATGATAGAAATTTGAAATTGTTAACTCAGGCGATCTTGCTGGCCATGTCAAATTGACAAAATTGGAGATTGCGCTGCCATGAAATGCTTCCTTTACAATATCTATTGTGCCTCGGGTGTGTGCGATCTTGTTGAAACCACATATTCACCAAACCACGTTCATCAAATTCCGGTAGTAGGAAATAGTTTCTCATGGCCCTGTAGCGTTCGCTGAGGGGATTTTCTGAGAGGAATTTCAGAAAACCAGAAACGATGACTTGATTATTGTGGAAAATAGTCCTCTTCGCGGGTTAAATTAAGGATAGCGTGACAGCAAATCACACGTAATTGACGATCAGCAGACAATGACTGTAAGCCTCGGGAGTCCTTGAGATCAATGCTTTTGTGACATTTTATTTAATATCTTTATTTAATATCTATTTTGAATTAAGTTACTATGTATCCTATTGATAGATTAATCGAGACACCTCCAATTTACATATCGGTAAGAAATATTTAAAGCCGTTGAAGCACTTCCCTTTTATTAAAAAAGCTCCAGTTCTGGAACCGTTATCGATAGAGACAACAGTATATTTTTAACCGCAGTACATTCCATGTCAAAATAACATGATTCCTTATTAAAATAACACTGTGCAACAAATTCAGGTTAGCAAAAGTTAGGTCGATTCTGAGAGTGAGGGGTGACAATATTGGCTACATTAGAACACCCGTATCGCGGCGTTTGTTTATGAGCACATTATAGATCAAACAGAAAACAAACAAGCAAAAAATGTTATGTTTGGCTGTGCCGAACTTTGGATACCCTCCACCGGATTCCCAAATAAAACCAAATTTGATGCGGAAGTGTGTTCTATATGTGACGCGCAAAGTAAAAAGGGACCTAAGGTTAAAACCCAGTTTTGTTTAGGAGAGCAATTTTAAAGATTAAGTCCCTTTCTATTTGCGCTTAGAATCGTCGACTTCACTTTCATAAAACGCGCATTTCTCTGGGAGGGAACACTTTTGGGGCATGGGATCGGTCTCATTTGATGCTCAAATGTCGTCCACATCAAAAAAAAGTGAAAAGTTGATGAAAAGTTTTGTTCAGGAGAGCCATTTTAAAGATTAGGTCCCTTTCTATTTGCGCTTAGAATCGTTGACTTCACTTTCATAAAACGCGCATTTCTCTGGCAGGGAACACATTTGGGCATGGGATCGATCTCATTCGATGCTCAGATGTTGTCAACATCAAAAAAAGAAAAAAAATTAAAATATATTTTTTTACCCTTAAGTCCATTTCTCTATGCGCTGTTACATATAGAAATCTTTATGTGCAAAATTTCATTTCGATAGGTCAAGCTTGTGGTGAGTTATCGTCATATTATTTCTCAAAGCCCATGAGACCGTTTGTGTGGGAGGTACCAGTAAGACTTTTCCGATCTCAACAGAATTTGGCGCAGAGGTGTGCTCTATATAAATCTTTATGTAGAAAATTTCATCTCAAATTTGTAGTGAGTTATTGTCATATTATTTTTCAAGGTCCATGAGACCGTTTGTGTGGGAGGTACCAGTAGGGCCTTTCCGATCTTAGCCAAATTTAGTGTAGAAGTGGGTGGTATAAAGAAATATTGATGTGTAAAATTTCATTTCGTCAAGTTTGTGGTGAATTATGGTCATATTATTTCTCAAGGCCCATAAGGCCGTTTGTATGGGACGTACAAAAAATGGTGGCCCAATCTATACCATTTTTACATAGATGATTGCGCCTATATAGGGATTATTAATTGCAAAATTTCATTTGATTTTGCTCAAGAAACTGGACGGATATTTCCAAATAAAAATCTTATTTTTATGAGGTAGTGTCGGTTGAGGGTCTCTAACACCAACTTCCCGTAGAGCCCATTTTCAATACCAACCATCCTAGGTTAACTACACATGTTTGTACCAAATTTCAGCTCTCTAGCGGTTTTCATGCAGGCTCTATCTTGTTTTCAACAGACGGACAGCCGGACTGCCGGAAAACATGGCTAGTCTTAGAATTTTACGAGGATCATGAATATATATACTTTGTTGGGTCTCCGATGATTATTTCAAGGTGTTACAGACAGAATGACTAAACTAATATACCCTCCATTGTATGATGGAGGGTATAAAAAAGTTAGTTTTGTGGAAAATATTTTCAAAAAGCATGAAAAAAAATAATTTTTCCAACATTTTGCTTCATAAGCACCACAAAAGTTTTCTAAATCAATTTTTTAAAAAAAATTTCTTGGACTTGGACAGGTCTTCAGCAATAATTTGGCTTTTACGTATGGAAAAAATATCAATTAGTCAACGAGTTATAGTCAAAAAACCATAAAAACAATATGCTGAAAATCGGCAAAGTTCGAAGGTCGATAAAAAAAATCAAGCTAACATAAACAAACGCCTCGATACGGGTCTTCTAATTTAGCCTATATTTTTAACCCTCTCAGAATCGACCTAACTTGTGCTAAGCTGAATTTGTTTCACAGTGTAATTCAGGGTAAAAATATACATACACACACAAAACCACTTATGCCAATAAGCGAACACATTTTTTCGGTTCGCGAAATTGCTGATTATCATTACTTATAATCAAAATGAAAATGGCAAAAATACAAAATAACAAAAATCTCCTTGCCATAATTGCTCTGCCAGTTTGATGGTGCTGGCAAAGTCATCAATTTCCCATGAACGCAGAAGCGAGAAGGAGACAGTAGCTCTGTGGAAACCACAAGCCTGCCAGCCAACATCGCCATTAGCTATTAAAAGCCTCAATGCTATCTATGATGATAAAAATGATTTTTAATTTGTATTTATAATCATGTTTTGCATAAATTGACGCCGGTTCTTGCCTTTCATATAAAGTTATTGTCGTTCAATCACTATTTGTTTTCGGCGCTTTTTTGTTTTCATTCAACTGAAACTTTAATTAAATATCGTTGTTGATGCCCAAACCACTACTATTTAGTTACCGTTTATTAAATTCAATTGGTGCTTAAAGGGTTATATTGGCATTTATTGAGTGTTAATTTAACAACAGCAATCAGTTGTTAATAATTAAGTATAATTCGACATGTGAGTAATAAAAAAGTATAGAAAATACATTGTAAATGTTACAATAAAAATCATGATTAAATTTATATTACATATGTGTCGAAGTTGAGATATGGATTATCTGATGGTTTTTAAAAATTAAGCATTACCGATCTCTAAGAAATAACTTGAGGGTCTACCTATTTTGTCAAATACGATCTTTAGTAAAAACATATATTTTTTTAATTCCATTAGAAAAGCTATGTAATATTAAATGTTTATACTCACTGATCCAGGCCTTGTGTTAAATGATGGATCCGAATGGCTAATACTCTTTTGTCGATAGTTACGATGAGAAAAGCCCGCCCCAACAACAGGTTTTTCTATAATTCTAATCGGTTTAACACTAGGATTAAGTAAATCATCGGTGGTATATCATCGGCGAACAATAAACATCCCTGACGTCGGTGCTAAATTGTAACGCACGATCCATTTTGAGGTTCCCTACTTTTTTACAGAAAAACACAGAAAATTCAAATTGAATAGGGAATGTTTATTATCATTTGAAAGAACATTCTTAGGCATTTATTTTTTTAAAAGTATAACTATCAAATGTTGGTCGCGGCTACGTCTCAGATGGTCCATCCGTTGAATCCAATATTCGAGGACTCGTTCGAGCATTTCGACTGGTAACTGGCGAATGACACTCGTGATGTTTTGGCCTGACTCGAAGCGGGTTTGTCCGCATAAACTTTAGACTTTAAATATCCCCACAGGAAAAATGCTAACGGTGTGATATCACACAATCTTGGTGGCCAATCGACCGGCCCAAAACATGAAATTATCTTCTCACCAAATTGTTTTCTCAACAAATCCATTGATTGATGCGATGTGTGGGAAGTGGCACTGTCTTGTTGAAACCAAATGTTGCCGAGATTACGAGCTTCAATTTTAGGCATCAAATAGTCGGTTATCACCAAACCATTGTTTCCTTTTTTGATAAAGTGGCAGCTCTAGAACCTCTTCTGGTTGCTTTTCGTCCCAAATACGGCAATTTTGCTTGTTTAAGTAACCATTGACCCAAAAATGGCCTTATCGCTGAACGAGATTTGGCTCGAAAACGTCGGATCTTCTTGGAACTTTTCAAGAGCCCATAGAGCGAAGCGATGTCGCTTGGCAACGTCGGGCGACTTCAGTTCTTGCACAAGCTGTATTTTGAACGCTTTCAATTTAAGATCTCGACGTTAAATGTGCCAAGTCGTTCCATACTTCAGTCCGAGTTGCTGCGAATGACGCCGAATCGACTCTCCCCGGTATACACTCAGCTACGGCCGCTACATTTTCTTCACTAAGTGCTGGACGTAGTATATTCGATCGAATACGAGTATTATCCAATAATGAGTGCTGGGTCTCAAGATGGTGTTGCGAATAGTACGCTCAGTAGGCCGATTATGTTGACCATAAGTTGAACAAAGTGCATGAATCACAATCCTCACAGAACGTGAATTTTCGTAATAAAGTTGAACGATTTGTAAACGTTGTTCAGGCGTAAGTCTTTCCATGATGAAATGCCAAATAATACTTAACAAAAAAATGACAACATGACACAACTCACGCGTGATCAGTCAAAAAAAGATTATTGAAAAAAGTAGTTCTACTTGGATCAACCATAATAAGAGGTTTTTTTTAAAATGCTCCCGTCGATATGTCTATATCTGGGGTAGGATTGACTGTTTCCCGAATCAAAATTCTTCTGTTGATAATGTTTGGTCATGTATTAGTCTGTTCATACACTGGTTAGAGATTACCAATTACAACGTTGGACAACCGTTTACATTAGGATGATATTATAAGTCACCTACGAAAACCAAATTAAAAACTGTGAGCGAAAATATTAATTTTTTAGCAAAAATGTTCTCGTTCTTGCGTTCTCATATTGCATAATTGCAGGCATTGGCAGCATTTATCAACCGCAGATTTAAAAAAATCAAGAGAATCTTCTGGCCGATTATCATCAACAACGCAGTTCAATGAGATAAAAAAATGGAAATGAGTTATCAGGGCCTAAATTCCTACTAGGAACAATAGGAAAATATATCTGTACTAGCTGTAAACCCCATATTTGTAATTTTAATGCAACAGAATTTTCTTATTATTTTTTTGTTTAGTCAAGTGTTCTAGGATATACAATTATTTGAGATTTTCACTGTAGAGTGGCCTTTGTTATGTTAACGAAGTCTTTTCGGTGTGTAAAGCCAATCCATGTCGCTTTTTGTAGGCGGATTTCGTAAGCATTAAAGGGAGTTAAGGGATTAGGTTACTAACTGACAGCAGGTAGGCGTTTGTGGTGCGAATGGGACAGAATAGAGACATTTATTCGCATACACCTCTAATTTTGTTGTAAGAACTTATTTACTTTCCATTTTTCACATTCATTGAGAAGAACCGGATTTACGCTGGAGTTGTAGATGTTTACTTTATTTGGTATTTGAAATTTAGGAAGAATTCCAAAATTTACATTAGCTTCGAACTCGGTTTATTCAATTTTTTACATCATTGTCCGCCCGCTTCCTATATAGGTGAAGTCGTAAACATCTAATATTTCGATGCTGTTTAAAAATAGTGGGTCTCTATTTGAAGTGCCAATCCTAAGCGAATTTGTTCTGGAGACAATTATTTGTAGTTATGCGGAGCATCCTAATATGTGGCGCGCAAAATAGAAAGGGACCTAAGGTTATAAACCAGTTTGTTCAGGAGAGCCATTTTAAAGAGTAGGTCAATTTCTGTTTGCGCTTGAATCGTCGACTTCACTTTCATAGAACGCGCATATCTCTGGGAGGGAACACTTTTGGGGCATTTGATCGGTCTCATTCCATGCTCAGATGTTGTCCACATAAAAAAAAGTGAAAAGTTGATGAAAAGTTTTGTTCAGGAGAGCCATTTTACAGATTAGGTCCCTTTGCGCTTAGAACCGTCGACTTCACTTTCATAAAACGCGCATATCTCTGGGAGGGAACACTTTTGTGTCATGGCATCGGTCTCATTCGATGCTCAGATGTTGCCAACTTAAAAAAAAAAATTAAAATTGTTTTTTTACCCTTAGGTCCCTTTCTCTATGCGCTGTCACACTTTTATTTTTTTTATGCGGTAAATGAAGTTGCCAGGAACACCGATATTGGACCATACGAGGGTACTATTAATAATTCGGGTCCTGATAATACTAGTGTTCCCAGATGCAACGGCAAACATTTTTTAACATAACTTCACTCAGAACGTTTTGTCATATGAGTGCGAATTGTTTTGTGTTGAAAAATTCATCGCAGTCAAAAAATGGAATTATCCCGTGAACATTTTCGTACGATAATTTTTTACCATTTCGGCGAGGGTTATCGAGACAACAATGTTTAAATCAACTTGTTTTGATTTTTGGCGATAAAGCACCATCAAAAACCCCTGTTAATCGCCTCGGACGCCGTTCGCTTCAGGATGAATTACGTGAAGGACGTCCAACTTCGGCCACTTTGCCAGAAACAATCTATACTGTGCGTGAACTGATTAAGCAAGACCGACATGTGTCATACCGTGAGATTGAGGCATCCTTGGGCAATATTATGGCAATTGCATAAGTATTGCATGTTCATTTGACTGAGAACAAAATTGGTTCTCGTTGGATCCCACATAATTTGACGAATGCTCAAAAAAGGCTCGTATAGATTGATGCAAAGAGATGTTGAAAAAGTATAACTGCGGTAGCTCAAAGGCAGTGTATAACATTGTCACAGGTCACGAATCATGGATCTATGCATAAGAACCCGAAACAAAACAGCATTCGACCGTATGACTCTTAAAAGATAAGCCAAATCCAGCAAAAGTTGTACGTGAAAGAAGTACATCGAAGCAAATGATTGCGTTTTTTCTGTATAACTGGCCATGTTATCGCAGTGTCTTTAGTGGACTGTCAATTCTGAGTGGTACACAACCATCTGTTACAGCCCTATTTTGGCACCCAATGACTTCTTCTTATTTCCTAGTATCAAGAAAAAAGTGCGTGTTCAACGTTTTTCTTTGCCTGAAGCAGGTTTTGAAGCGTTCAAAAATCTTGTTTTGGAGGTGTCTCAATCGGAGTGGAAAAAGTGCTTCGAAAATTGATTTGTGCGCATGCAAAATTGTATTGATCTTAAAGAAGAATATTTTGAAAAACAATAAAATCATTTCCAATGATTAGTTATTGTGTTTTTATTGCCAGGCCCGAAATATAAGCAGCAACCCGTATTGTATCCCTATTGATGGTATCGAATGCTCCTTCAAAATCCACAAACACACGGCAGATTGCAGACACGTCGCAATGCGCTGATTAAGTCTACACGTGACCAATTAAGTCTAAAACCGCTTTGTTCATTTCGGAGAGATCGTTTAAGGTTGAAGGAATGCGGTCAAAGATGATCATTATTGCAATGCGTTCTTACTCTCTGTTAGGTCTCAATTTTTAGCAGAGTTACTATTGTGCCCTCTTCCCATTTTGTAGGACTTCTGCGTGATGTCCACGCTTCTTCTATGTGCGGCCAGATATATTTAGCGAGGTCAGGGCATTCCTTAAAGATCTCAGGTGGTTTCATGTCAGGACCAGCACCTTTGTTCTTCCTGAGTTTGACAATCGCTGTTTTTACATCCACGATGGTCGGAGGTGATGGGGGAATATGCCTTCTTGGATTTCTCCAGGTTAATAGCTGTAAAGGAAAGTTGCTTAAATTTATTGCTGGTGGTGGTGATTCGAAAATCTGCCTCCATCCTTCAAGCTGACCTTGGGTGTTGACAATGTTGTAACTAATGTTTTGTGTGGTGACGAGTTAAGTACCGCTTAGCTGTTTTGTAGCTTGATATGTTTCAAGTGTATTGCCCCGATTAGCTGCTTTTTCGGTTGATTATTTTGCTTTGGCAGATAATGCTTAATTTTCAGAATTATTTTTATTGCTGATGTTCACTCTTTATATAAAGTGTACTTGCAGAAAAGATTCGCTGATGATCTTAATATACTTATATAATCAAATATTTGACACTCTTTGATTCTAAGACTACAGTTTAAGACACATGGACCATTTTTTAGTCGAATATACTCATATGTGTCACCATAAAATTGTGCAGCATCATCCCATTACGAAACAAGGTAAAATTATACTTTTATAAGTTAGATCTACCTGATATATCTCTAATACTCTCTGACTGGAACCTACGGTTAAACTTCATGCAATGCGTTTTATTTATAGTGCTGACATTGCTTAGAAATGAATCTCTTATATTTAAAGTAGCAGGCATTTACTAGGTGGGTATACAATGTTTTTGGGTAATAAAATATAACTCCAACAAATAATATAACATGTATTAAAATATCTATACTCTGTCCTTTTATGCCAATAATTGTAGTTACAATATTAACTTATCAACTAATAGATATTTTCTTATTTATTTTGCAGGTAAATATTTTAAACAGCATTGATTGGTGAGCAAATGTTTCAGCCATATAAATTAAATTAAAATATAATAAAATGTGAAAGAGGCACAATAGCTTTTGCACACAATTAAATGCACATTTAAAAGAATTCAAGCCAAAAAAAAATTAGCAAAAACAATTAAGTTATTTCCGTACAAACCGTCATTGTAAAAAAATTAAAGCTCGTATATCTGAAAAAAACCAAGCGCTTGTCTATTCTAGTTTCACCGCGGATTTGCTAAATGCATTATTTGTCAAATCCGAAAACAAACAGGACAAAACTAAAACACGTATTTCAACATTTTATAACTAAGTTTTAAACTTTTAATCCCTTCGCCCGCAAAATAATTCAATTAAAATAATGATAAATTGAATGTTGAATCATTTCGACATGAAGTCGACTGCGTGGTATTTCGGTTTGCATTTCAAATATAAAAATCAACATAATAAACTCGAACAAAATGATTACTGGCATTCGGTTTGACACATACACGTAAAATATACACTCAAGAAAAAGTGAACCTCAAAACTAGTTAGAACTAAGCTGTATGAAACTGAAGTCAAGTATGGTACTTAAGCTTTTTCTTCTCATATGAAATTTATATATTTTAGATATTATGTATTGAACTTGCCTGTAGTTCAAATATTATTTTTTTTATAAAATTAAATTCTATTATACTAATGTGTCTTTTCGGTCGGAGAAAAAAATACTATGTTCAAGTAAAACTATGGGTAAGGATGAACTACTTTGAAGTTCAATTTAACTTACATAAGGTAATGTTTTCCTCACGGCACGTGAAATTTATTATATTTATATTTACTTCAGACATGCAAACTGTTATTCACACAATTTAACATTTACTAAAAATAACGCCTACGGTTCATATTAGATTCCATTTCCAAGAAATGTGTTCCAAAATAGAGTAAATACGAGGGCGACCGCAAAACTAACTGGCCTGGCACATTTTCTGTTTTACTAGCAACTTTTTTTTTGTTTTTTAAAAGCAATCTTTTATAAGCCATCTGTCAAAATTTCCGAAATATTTAATAATTATTTTCTTTGTTACAGGCGATTGAAGTAAACAAGTTTTATAATTTTTGAAAAATGGAAAATAAAGAGTTTCGTGCGGTAATTAAACACTTTTATATGAATGGTTATACGCCACAATTAATCAAAGATGAATTGGATTCTGTTCACTCCTCTATGGCAAATGCCTGCCAGCAAAATTTAATGGTGTAAGAGATTTTTCTAAACACATTCAATATTTTTCTTCTCGTTTCGTTGTTGTTTGATTTTTGATGGTTTTGTTAAAACATGTTGATTTTTGTTAAGAAAAGTTTTTCAACTGCACCGCATTTTGAAGTATAGGGTTTCAAGGGCTGACCATCTACTGTTGCCATTTCTTGCCACCATTCTGAGCATTGACGACATTTGGAATGGTCAAGCGGCTTTAGTTCTTGAGTCAACTTCACCTGTAAGCGTGTAAATGCAAGTCTTTATGCATAATGTCCATCAACGACGAGCGTGAGATTGTTGGGCACGCCGACGAGTTGAGGTGGGCGGCTCTTCAGCCACACTATTGGGAACAGCAGCAATATTTTCTGCAGTGGGAGCACACACTGGTGTTTTTCATCTCCTACAGACCCGGTTTGCTCAAATTCTTGCACTATTTTTCCGATTGTACGCACATGAAAAAATCACGAAGTGCACGATATGCATTTTAATTTGAACGCCCATTTTCACAATAAGCCTGAAAAACTTTAACGCGTTGCTCGCCTCCAATTGTGTTAGTCTGAAATTGAGATATATAAAATGAAATGCAGAAAAAACTTAAAGTTTAGGTGTGGTTCACATTTAACATCGGCCCTTAAAATGTAGCCACCCTTTATAATCAAAATTATGAAACTTATCCTAAACTCTAGTTCATAGAGTTATAACCTTTTTCTACAATTTTCCGTGTAAAATTCCGACCCCTCATTGGGAATTGTAAAAACAAACAAAAATACCACAATTCTGGTATAAGTAAACTAAAATGATGAAATTAGTAAATTTAAACCACTATGGAGGAAGGACTTAAACTATAGATAAGGAACTAAATTTTGAAATTTTAAAATATTTTAAAAAAAAATTTAAAAAATTAATTTTTGCGAATTTCTTAAATTTTAGTACTTACTAAATTTTGAGAATTTTTTACTTTAGAAAAGGTTTTTTCTCTGAAGAAAAATCCAATTACTTGAACTCTTTATGTTGGCCTTAAATTTAGGAAAAAGTACTTGCACTGTGGAATTATTTCTCCTTCCAAGTAAAAGTTAACTACTTTGGAGTAAAAGCCATAAACTACATTGTAGTATGGCTTTTCTCAAATTCAGAATATCCTTTTTTTGAGTGTATTAGCCAAATTTCACACACATACACCAACACTCGAACATCGAGACCACAATAAAGTTGTTGCCAATAACATGAGAGCAATTAAAAATTACTCACACGAAAGGAAGTTGCCAATCAATTACAAATAATTGTAAATGAAAACGTTTCACATGTACACAGTCCAACAGATTTCTGGATGTAAAAAAATAATATATGTATTGTATTTCAGTTCGTCCATCCGTACTTCCGCACGCCTGCAGTTGTACAAGAACGGATATGAAACAGAAAATGCGAGAATATATCATCATATGCGAGATATGCAGAAAAATATAACAAGATGTTACACACGTTGGTGGGGAACTGTACAAATGTGATAGAAACTTGCAACTTTTTTTTACCTTACCTATAATTAACACTAAATTTAATGTTTGAAAATATTAATCATACGCCACATGTCCAGTACGAGTATTTTAAGTAACTTTGCTGAGGCGTATGACTAACAATAAACTAAGAGCTGTGCATATTAATCATACGCCACAAGGGCAGATAACTATGAGTAGATTAAACACCAGTTTCATATTAGAGCTCGATCGTACAGAGAAAAAAATCGTTGTCACAACCGCATTATTGTGGTTGCGTGCACTGCAGTCATTTCATCATTCCAACCGAAGTAGTTCGCGCACTGGCATGTTTAAAAAGTGAAACGCCAAACACAAAATAAATTCTACTTAAAAAGCGTGGTCCTTGCCCCAGGGTCAATAAGGCAAAGTCACAAAAATTTATAGGCAATACAATTTTAATTGAAATAGTTTAATTTGAGCAGTTGTTCTTATTTTTCAGGTAAGCTTGCATTTGCGACATATATCAAACATATGTCAATACACCAAGAACAAGCCAAGAGCTAGAGCATAATAAAATTCGGTACATAACCTCAGTGTAATTATACGATATATGGTAAATGTTTTGGTTCTTCCCAGATTAAAACCCACACACAGAGAACAGATTAGTTGCCACAACCGAATTGTTTGCCAACCGAATATTGGTGGTTGCACATACTATCCATGTATTCCATTGCTGCAACCGAATGTTAATTGGGTTTACGGCGATTTTCAGTAGAGGCAACTGACCCCATCGCTTGATTAGGTAATGTATCGTTAACCCTAACCAGTTAAGGTGATTATTGGAGCTGAATTTTTACTTGTAGTGGTTGTTGTCACAAATGCATGATTAGAAGTACTCTGTGAATTTGGTTGTCATAACCACGAACGTTCGTTAACTCGACCAACTGATTTTTTTTAATTTGGTTCACATGACCGAAATAATAAATCGAAGTGCGTTTGTAAGTACAAGTGGACCGATTTTCTGCATCAAATTGGGTATAAAGAGAAATTTCGGCTTTAAAGTGTCCGAAGAAATTTCAAGAAAAAGATAAAAAAAAACCTAAATAAGAATAATCGGAAAAATAGTTTTTTATTTTTCTTAAGTAAGTTACATTTTTAGAACATAAATATTTTGCTTCATTAGAGCTAACTCTACAAAATCTGCAGAAATAAAATGATTTAAAAGATTCAGAAAAAACAAGTATTGAATCTATTCCTAAATTATCAATTCCTATTAAGCATGAAACTATCTTTATAATTTTTCCATTACAAGAAATTCAAGTATTCTGTAAAATAACAAAAATTTTTTTTATAACATACCACTTTTTGTTTTTTTTTATAATTTTCCTCCAATGGAATTGGAACCTTTAATCGTTGATAATCTGATATTAAATAAAGGGTGTCCCAAGAAGAACGCAATTTTTAAATCTGGCAACATTCGAAGTGTTTGACATTTGAACAATTGTTATTGTTTATTAGTAGAAGGTACGAGGTTAGTAAAAATGGAGCGCTACACGAAAGGGAGTTCGTTAATTGGGTATTGGAGAGACAACATGAAAATGCTGATTTTGCCGATAAAATCATCTTCAGTGACGAGGCCCATTTTCATCTTGATGGCTTCGTCAATAGGCAGAATTGTCGCATTTTGGGGTGCGGAAAATCCTCGAGTGATTCACGAGAAGCAAATGCATCCTCAACGTGTCACTGTGTGGTGTGGTTTT
This sequence comes from Hydrotaea diabolus, assembly GCA_963513945.1. Taxonomy (NCBI): domain Eukaryota; kingdom Metazoa; phylum Arthropoda; class Insecta; order Diptera; family Muscidae; genus Hydrotaea; species Hydrotaea diabolus. The sequence continues at coordinate 255,944,796 of OY740716.1, forward strand.
TGGGCTGGAGGAATCATTGGACCTTTTTTTTATGAAAATGAGGCAGGTCAAGCGCAAACAGTCAATGGTGTTTGGTATCGTGAAATGATAACCAGTTTTTTCTTGCCTAGAATTGAAGAAATGAATGTGGAGGGCATGTGGTTCCAACAAGACGGCGCCACATGTCATACAGCCAGAGAAACAATTCAATTGCTGCATCAGTCATTTCCCGGTCGTGTTATTTCGCGTTTTGGAGATCAGAATTGGCCGTCTAGATCGTGCGATTTAACACCATTAGTTTTTTTTCTTTGGGGTTTTTTGAAGTCGATGGTTTACGCGAATAAGCCGACGACGACTCAAGCCTTAAAAGACGAAATTGGACGCTGCATTAATGAAATACCGCAGCATTCATGCAAAACGGTCATTGAACATTTCATTAAAAGATCGCGTGCATGCCAGCAAAGCCGCGGCGGCCATCTGCACGATATATTGTTCCATACATAACCTCATTCTGTCTACTTTACGATATATAAAGTTTCACGATTTTTTCTTAAATATCTGTGTTTTATTTAAAATTTAAAAATTGCGCTCTTCTTAGGACACCCTTTATATTGATCTACACAACGAAATAATAGAATTGAAAAATTTTATTTTTATTTGTATACCATATAGTCGGCCCTCTCTAACTGTGGATATGTTTTTCATCTTTACCTCTTGTGAAGTGTTTGGAAAGTTTGTGACTTTTATGTTTTCCATTTGTTTTTTGAGTTTTATCGGTAAACGCATGATACAATAAACAAGGTATACTCATTAGCCCAACAACAACAAAAATAGTTCGCTAGATTGTCAAAGTCATTTGAAAGAGAATGCCGAAAATAAGTTTTTGTGAAAGCTTGATTAAAATTTTTTTTTTACAAACTTCAACAAACGCCATTATAAATTTCAAAATTGACAATTTAAATTACTTCGAGAAAAAATTTAAAATCCGCTGTTAGCATAACAATACCTTCATTATTGTACTATGGGTTAACGACTATCGGTTAAAGTGCCATAACTTCAGTGCCTGATGAGGTCAATCACACTATGAACTGGCATTAGGGAGCAAAGGGGGAAATAATTACCCATTAAAAGATATTGTCATCCAAGTATTTCTTGGCTTAGGCCCTAAACAACCCTTGCAAATAATGTTGCACAGTGTTATTCTTCTGCCAGCCTATACAAATGTTAAATGTAATTGAATTAGCAGCAATAGGCAAGTGTAGTTTTGTGCCTACATAGATTTTAATTAAATTTAATTACATGTTATTTTACCATAAATACCATAAACCCCAAAAATCTTAAATAAGCTTAATGTTTTTTTTTTGTATTTTTGTTACACATGATTTCAAAACCACAATTTACACATAAGCTTAACAAATATGAATGAACAAACTATGAGAAACATAATACTCATATGCTCAATTTGTGTTTAGTTAAGATAACTTTCTAATGGATTTGTGTAGCATACATTTCCATTTCTTTATTGGTTTTTAATTTCACTTTGTAGCAATTGATTTGATACAAAATAAATATTTTCAAAAAAAATATTAGATTTTAATGAAAAGACGGAAAAACATGTTAAACTTCAGGAGTGTGTAAGATTTTTTGTCTGTCTATCGCAGTGGGCAATAGAAAAAAGTAAAAAAGCTAAAGTCCAGTTGGACCTTTTAAAAAAACCATTTTATAAGGGTTAATTAGTAGGATTTTTTGCTTAATTTGTTTGAGCATGATCAAATGTTATTAGAAGCTTAAAGATAGACTGGACCTAAAATTGAAAGAGAATTTTGTGTGGGGGCTTTTCTGAAATAAGAAAGTAATGCCATGTGCTACATTCGATAAGAATGTCGGATATCGGAAGAGACCTTTTTTGTATTTTATCAAGACATGGACCGATATTGAACAATTTCAACATGTTTTGTCCTTGCCCAAAACCTAATCAATGCTTCTGAGTGGGCTCATATTTTCGACCTGTCTCTGATTACAAGGAAAGATGGAAGGACATACGGTCGGACAGCACTCATGAAATACGATATTGATTCTGAATTGCTTGGTAATTCATTTATATATAACTAAGCCATCATAACTAAGTCATCAGTCATAATACTTAGAATCACTGTATGGTGTTGGGTATACAACTTCCAGGGCTTCTCCATGTTTACGAGTATAGTCCCAACACACTGCGGTACAGTGCTGATGTTTGTAACACTCAGAATAAACTCTAATAGACCCAAAAAAAATATATAAAATATTTCTGAATTATTTTCTAAGTCAAATAAGGCTTGTCTGTCTGTACATTTATTTTTCTAATAAAAGTGGACGTCGCAAACATAGCCCAATCTCAATGAAACTTCCATCATTATTTCATTTTCGGCTTTTGACGAAGGGTATTCGAATTGGGAGAAATCGAAGTTCTGATTAATCCTCGTACAAAAAAAAACTCATCAATTGGGGTCTTTCCGACCTAATATTGGCAAATTTCGTCCGATTTTAACTAAATTAGGTTAGTGCATTTTTTCATACACCGAATAAATTTTGCTTAAAATAAACCAGTTAGTCTAAATCTTCATATAGCCCCCATATTAATGTACATACCGGTTTCGGTCTAACCGACGGCAAATTTTGTCAGATTTTACAAATTTGGCTTGTGGCGCTATTTTTCACAAAAGAAAGCATTCGCGAGTAAATCGGTCCACATTTTGTTATAGCCTCCATAAAAATGTTCCTCCTTATGTTGGTTGAAACGACGTTTTAAAAAGGTTTAATGTAATCTGGTTTGTGGCGTAATTTTGCACACAGAAAAAACATTATTAAAAATCGACAAGATCGTTATATGATTTTATTTAGCCTCAATACTGTATTAATAATCAAACCGAACTTACACCCGAAAATTCTATGAGAATATAATAATATTTGCTGTCTATCATATGCATTGTTTTGGAGTAGGAGCTTTGCATTCGGAGTTTCAAGAATTTATCCGAGTTTCGAGAATTTCCATTAATATTTGATGTGTGTCATAAGCAGGGCTCTGGATTTGGAGATGTAGTTTCGAGAGTTTGCCCGGAGTTGGAGATGAAGTCAAAATAATGTGATCGAACCGGATAAAGTTTGAAATTTTATCAAACGAAAAAAAAAATTATTTTGCTTTATTTTTTTAGACAAACGTTAAAATACTATCATAGGATAGGTTAAATCAAAAATCTGTGCTATCATACTTACTAAGTCCATTTTGATGCAACAAAAACAAACACAACTTAGCAGCTTGCTTCAAAGTATTTTCTCGCTTCTTTAAACTAAAAAGAGAAGACGTTTAAAAAGAAAATCTTTCAAAAGTATTTTTCTATCTTTTAAACGATTTGAAGCTCCGCAGATCCTAAGATAGCTAATGTCTACTAGATAGCCGGTAAAAAACGACTCATTCTCACATTTTCTGAAGTAGTCGCGGGTACCAACTTTAAGACTCTTTGTAGGACTTCTAATCAGACGCTGTGCAGTCAGGATGGACACAATCAAAAATGCACATTATCTCTCATTATCTTTCATCCCCCTACCAGACTCCGGCATGTTTTTATCCTAAAATCAATTAAGGTGGATGTGTTACGACAGACTGCAACTACTTGTATATGATGCCAGTCGGGCTGTCGGAGGCTTTTTTTTGGAAAGCACAGTCGTTCTTCTACTTTGTATTACACATCGATGATTAGGTAGTATCTACGATATGTTTCGTTCAGTTCGTTCAGAATACCCCCAAAACCTACTTTCTTTGAGGTTATATATAGTGTTTAGTCGACTCAAGTCATGACTGGAGTTCGACTTTGTGCCATTAGTTTGACAGTACATCCAGATTAGTGTATGGTCAATAGAACCAGGAATATCAGGCATCGCGTTATGGATTACACTGTCAAACTTATAGAGAATTATGGCAGCTTTCTTAATCATACAGAGGTACTGCAGTAGCCTGCCATCTTATGATATTCAGTGGCAGCATATGTAATATTAAATTAACTTAACTTGTAATTAATTAAGTAACTTATCTTAAATTTTATATATTATAGTCTTTCGCTAAATTATAACTTAATTTGGCATAATCTGTCTCACCTCAAAAATGTTGAACCTTCGAACATTGTTCAATTGATTCCCTTTCGTCAGACCCTTTTTAAGACCCGGCCACACTGAAATTTTTTTTCTCCCTTTTGAGAAACAACAAGAACTATAACCATATGTGACAGCGCATAGAAAAAGGGACCTAAAGGTAAAAAAAGCTTCGAATAAGACCGATCCCATGCATCAGAAGTGTTCCCTGCCAGAGATATGCGCGTTTTATGAACGTGAAGTCGACGATTCTAAGCGCAAATAGAAAGGGACCTAATCTTTAAAATGGCTCTCCTGAACAAAACTGGTTTTTAACCTTAGGTTCCGTTCTATTTTGCGCGTCACATATAGCTTGTAGGAGTTATTACTCGTTAATAAAGTAAACTTGAGCCTAATTGTATGTGACGATTTTAGTCAAATTATGTTTTTAAAAATGACGATTTTGAAGAGTTTTTTAACACGACGATATTTCATTGATTTTTGGTTGACAGTCCTGGCTAATACTGGCATAAAACTATTATCTTATTAAGTAAATTTTCAGTATGCAATAATGTTACCTTATTATTCATTTTTAACTGGATGTTCCACAACTCCAAATACGACAGAACAAATTTTAAAGTACACATATTAACCTCTGTACAAAACCTACCGTCGCAAAGGGTGGGCCAAGAGTTACCATGGGGTTAAAAACTTTAATAACTTTTTCGATTTTTTTTTTTTTTTTTTTTAAAATAATTTTACTTAAATTTTAGAGCATTTTCCATAACACCTTCCAAAATGTGTGGCTGTAGCGTTCGAATTTCTGCAACAATGTTGGCCTTGAGTTGAAGGATACTCTCGTTCCTTCAAATAACTCCAAAGAAAATAGTCTGGTGCTGACAAATCTGGCGATCGTTGCACAGTTTTTGGAAATTATTCGCTCTCCAAAAATTTGACTAAAAGGTGCCATGTGTATCGGGCTGTGTGGGCAGTGGCTCCGTCCTGCTAAAACCACATCACAGGTCTTCAAGAGAAAATTGTCTATAAAAACCGATACCAATCTTCATTTACGGTTACAGCGCTTCCATCTTCATTCTCGAAGAAGAAACTCCCAATGATATTTGCAAATGATTGCCCACACCATACTGTACATCTAATGGGGTGCAATTGGCGTCGATGAATGGCTCTTGGATTTTCAGCCCAGAACCTACAGTCCTGCTTATTAATAAAGCCATTCAAATGAAAATGAGCTTCATCACTCATGCGTTAAAATAATTGATCGCTGATATAAATAATACAATGCTATTATTCTGGTTCTTTGTTTAATTGTGAATCTCTGCATTAGTTATTCTCCAGGTGTTATTTATATAGGGTTATCCATCTAGAGGTATTTTTTCAGAACAAAAAATATACATAAAAATTCAAATCAAATGTGGAATCTTTATTGGTAATTTGAGAGGACATTTTATGGCATTTATTTTTTGAATATAATTTCCTTCAAATGTTGGCCGCAACTACGCCTCTGATTTCCATTCTGAGAGTACAATTTTGGATGACTCGTTCGAGCATTTCGACCAGTATGGCTTTAAAGACACGCGTAATGTTGGCTTCCTAAACCTGAATCGTAGCTGGTTTGTCAGCATAGACTTTGGACTTTACGTAACCCCAAACAAAAAAGTCTAAAGGTGTGATATCACTCGATCTAGGCGGCCAACTCACCTGCCCAAAACGTAAAAAAGGCTGCTTTTCGAAATGGCCTCTCAATAGATCCATTGTTTGAGCAGCTGTATGGCAAGTGGCGCCGTCCTGTTGAAACTAAGTGACGTCAAGAGTACGGGCTTCGATTTCAGGTAGCTTAAAGATCAAGCACCATTCACTGTTACGATCCGGCCATCATCATTTTTGAAAAATTATGCACCGATGATTTCACCAGCTTATAAACCGCACCAAACCGTGGTTTTCTCTGGGTATAATGGCACCTCTTGAACCTCTTCTTGTTGTTCTTCAGCCCAAATGCGGCAATTTTGTTTATTGAATTTGCCGTTGAGCCAGAAATGGGCCTAATTACTGAAAAAAATTTTGGTCGAAAACAGCGGATCTTCCCGTTTCTAACCGAACGCTCCTTTCCATAATACAGTTGCCAACATTTGAAGGTAATTATTTTCAAAAAAAAAATGTCATAAAATGTCCTTTCAAATAACCAATAAAGATTCCACACTTGATTTGAATTTCTATATAAGTATTTTAATTTTGTTCTGAAAAAATAGCTCTAGATGGATAACCCTGAAAAAAAATATAAAAAAAAATATATAAACGAAAAAGCTATTTTACTTTTAAACACCATGATAACTTTTGGCCCATCCTGTATATTAATACTCTTTAATAGATTGTGCTGGTTACTGTCATGATTTTTTATTTTTCATTTTGAAGTGTGATATTTTCAAGTCATTTAGGAGTTTGCTGGTTACTGTCATGATGTTTTATATTTTACCTTTAAAGTGTGGTATTTTCAAGTCATTTGGGCGCTTGCGTTCCTTACAAACACTGATGATCCTATCGTTATCCTTTGCATTTTTAACTGGACTTCTTAAAATTTATTTGTACATTGTTATTACCCCAAAGTTGGATTAAATATGCCTTAATTTGCATGAAGTCTTCATTTGTAATCGACTCTTTTTGTCACTCATACAGAAACTGCATTTAAAGAAAAAATCAAATTTCAATTGGCACTCTCTTTGGTAAAAGACAATGTAAACTAGAAAATCTTGTTCAAAAACTTAAAGATTTAAAATTATTTACAATTGTTTAAGTTTAAGCAGAACGATACGTTCATAAACCTCTTACAGACATGTAACATATTTACTAAAAAATGAGCTGTTTCTCCCTCATGAATATATATTTTCCATCGAGGGGGTGGTCCATAAGTGAATGCGAAAAAACAAATAGAATAATTCTAAATCCTTTGAGCATCCTCTTGTATCCGCTTCATTTTTGCTATATGAAAGACGAAAAATCATTTGAGCATGAACTTTGACATTTAAATGAAATGACGGAATTTTAATATCGGGTAGTGGGTCTCTCGTATCTGTGTGTGTCTTGAGCAGCAGCAACAATACAGGAATTGGGGAAAAGTATTTACTTTTCTTAACAAAAACATGGTGGATATCGAATCATTTAATATCGGAATGTGTAGTATAATGTGGTTTATAAACGTATATATGTAAAGATACATACAAATATGTACATCTGAGTAACCCTCTATTCATATGACAGCATCGATGTCAAATTTCGCAATAAAAGATGTTTCGTAACATATTGACACCACATTTTGAATGATGTGTCTCGAAGCATGTCTCCTTCGTCTTGGGGTAGCACTCCCATATTGGTTTGCGCTTTGATCACATAATAACATCATTTGTCTGAACGCAACTATTTCCAAAGAATTTGTATAAATGTCACAGCAAGTGTAAATGGGAACAGTATGAAAAGTAAGGTAAATATTAAAATAGACTATTTTGTTTTTGGGAGGATATAGAAAAGATAGGACGAAGAAAGTTTTTAAAAATTTTAAATATAAATCGTGGTATGAACACATCATTGTGGCAACTTTTAGAGCATAAACGCCATTCAAAGAGGTTGAAATATTTAATACTTACCTCACTCTTTATTCTCTTTAAACGTTTATAAAACGCTATTTTAATAATCGCATAAATGGTTGCTATCATGTTTAAATGTTTTATTATGGATGAGGGGATGTAGTGTGCTCGTAAAATATCATATATCCAAATAGTTCGTCTATGGGCTTTAATAAAAATCTTGTCGTTTGGGCAACATTAAAAAAAATGTTCGGGACAATGCGCATCGGGTTTCACTCATAGCCAGTGTTTTGCTTATAACTTCTACAATTATGAGGGTCCTTAAAATCAAATAACAGTTTCGAATTCATGCTTATATTTGGTAAAATTTAAAAAAAAGACTATGAATTTTCAAACCATTCAAATTTTTTAAAAAATTATTTTTTTTTGTTTAGCTCGTTTGTTTTATTTCGGTCTGTTGCTTTTACACATTGAACAGGGATTAAACCGGCTCAAGACCTCTTGTTTTCTATATTTAAATAGAAGACAAGTTTTTAACAAAATGGCAAAGTGACATTGATTTTCGTGGCTGCACACTACTTTTATCATGATTTCGGGTCCGTGACAACCCTCTTCAGAAAGCCTTGCTGCAATTGTTGAAAGTAAAACCGAACTCTATAAGGCCAGGCTGTCCACAAACGAATGAGAACTACTGTTGTAAACCTTACTTTTCAAGTTTTCTTCACACAATTGCCCACGAAAATACAACTCACTCTTGCCAGCTCTAAAGAGACTCCACATCGAGAGCCATCAATAGATTTCTTTTTTTTACAAAAAATATTGTTTTAAATTAATCATTCATTATAAGGTTCTCTTTAATATCCTAATTTCGTTCAAATCTGTCACTCACTTAGATTCTTTGTAATTTGGACAGGACAAGTTTTGTATTATCAATCCTCCATTTCCTGAAGCGTCCCGTTTATTTTAAAATCTTGTAAGCTGTAGTTTGTGTGGGAGGTACTTGAACTGGGCGTGTCATCTACTTTTTTCTAATTCGCGAACAAGAATGCAAAACATATTGCAGAATACAAATTTCATGCGAAAAAAGGTTATGAGTGTTAGTTTGTGTGGAAGCTACAATAAGGGGCGGTAGAGGCTTCATTACTCCATCTAATTGATCCACTAGAAAAAAAAATAAAAAATTCAATTTCTCTTGCATTAGAGACAATTTTCTGTGGGTTATTTGGAAAAAGTTTTGCTGAGACATATCGGGTGATTAATCTAGAGGTGTTTTTTCAAAACAAAAAAAAGCAAAAATTCAAATCAATTGTGGAATCTTTGTTGTTCATTCGAAAGGACGTTTTACGCCAGTTATTTTTTAAATATAATTTCCTTCAAATGTTAACAGCTACTAAGTTTCAGCGTGTCCATTCGAAAGGTCCAATTTAGGATGACTCGTTCGAGAATTTCGACCGGTATGGCGTTCATGGCAAGCGTAATGTTGGCTTCTAAAACCATAATCGTAGCTGGTTTGTAAGCGTAGACTTTGAACTTTACGTGGCCCCAAAGAAAAAAGTCCAACTCACCGGTCAAATACGTGAAATTAGCGGCTCTTTGAAATGACCTCTCATTTAATCCATGGCAAGTGGCTGTATGGCAAGTGGTACCGTTCTGTTGTCAATTGTACCGTCAAGATTGCGGGCTTCAATTTCAGGTAGCAAAAAGTGCGATATCAAGGCGCGATTACGGGCTTCAATTTCAGCTAGCAAAAAGTGCGATATCAAGGCGCGATAGCGAGCACCATTCACGGTTACGTGAATGACCTCATCATTTTTGAAAAAATATGCACCGATGATTCCACCAGCCCATTAACTGCACCAAACCATACTTTTCTCTGGGTATAATGACAGCTCTTGAACCTCTTCTGGTTGCTCTTCAGCCCAAATGCGGATAATTTATTTATTGACTTTGCCGTTGAGACAGTAAGGAGCCTCATCACTGAATAAACTGTTGTTCGAAAATAGCGAATCTTCTCGTTTCTCTTTTCCATAATTCAGTTGCACAATTTTGAGACGTTGTTGCGGTGTTAGTCTTTTTATGATAAAATGGCAAACAATACTGAAAAAGAAAAAAAATAAAGTGTAACGCAACTCAAGCGTAAACTCTATGGAAAAAATACCTCTTGATGGATCACCCATTACAAGGAGGGGAGTGGAAGAGGCTCCATTAAGCTATCTAACTAATCCATCCATAACCATGGGCGGTCATTTGCACTAGAGGTTCCAAAATAGGGTGTGTCACCCACTCTTGTCATACGCGTATAAAAATATTATGTAATTCGCAAACTAAGCGAATTGTATTCACTATCGTGAATAACTAGGATAGAAGTTATATGGTTCTAATCTACACTGAAACAGGGTAATTTGTGTGGGAGGTACCAAAAGGGGTGTAGCTAGGAAACCTGTTATTTGTCTCCTCAATCTTAAAACTTTGTTCTTAAGAATTGTTGTTTGATAAGATTCATTCATGCATTCAAGACATTACACGAAAACTAAAAATGGGAGGAATGCTGCAATGCATTTGAGGTACCAGAGTAGGGTGTGTCAACCACTTTTTTCATATGCGATTACAAAGCCTTGTGTATGATCACAAGTTGTGTGGGTCCTAATCTTCAGTTAACCGGATCATTTGTGAAAGGGGCGTGGCTCTTGTATTTTTGCAACCTAATCTATTCCACTATTCTTATGTACTGATTTTTAGAGAGATCGTGCAAATAGTATATTATAGGAGTACTAAATGTGGCCGTAATGCTACAATTCTGTAAGAGACAGTATTGGTCATTTTCTATCCCAACGTCAGTTTGAAAAATATTTTACGACATAAACAATTCAAAATTGATTGCTAGCTTCTTTCGAGAGGAAATGGCTTAAATGACGAAAAAATTCATGAAACGGATTTGGTCGAAACATACATATGTGCGTCTTAAATACTTCTTTCGATGCCTCATATTTTTTGTTCGCTCGAAATGATAAATACTCTCTAACCAAGTAGGGTGAGGTTTTAACTACATCAACTCAATAAAATCAACTTACTGAAGTATAGTGCAATGTTTTGTAAGACAATCCTCTACAAATGCCGACATTTGAAACAGAACCAGAAAAAAAGTCTTTGTCTAACGCATTTCCCTCAGTTTCCTGAAACAACATGATTGTGCTGTTGCAGAGAAACTCTACTCTGCCACCTCTTCTTTTAAGGATGCCCAGAATGTGAATTATGCGAAAGTCACACAGTGCGTCTGCTACTGGGGGACTTTGCTGCCGTTTACCAGTGGCAGTAAAAGTGAAAAGTAAATTGAGTATTTTTGAGGATGGTCATTACGAACATTTTTATTAATATTACCGAGTCACGGGTAAGGGGTAATGAACGAATGAAAAAAGTGGGAAATGGAAACAAGTAAGGTCACTATCTTAAAGAGTCGAACGCAAGGGCAAAGTCCAAAGCGGTTTTACAGATGACTAGTGGATTCCAGCACACGCAATTTTAGCGTCATTTTTTAAACAAACCTGCACCAACCTAGAATTATTCATAGTATATTTTGACGTAGTGACTTTTTAGTTAATTGGTTTGCTACATGATGCCAACTCCATAATGAAAATCACTATGGTTCAATAAGAAGTTTGTCAATTGTCGTGGACCATTTGGTATTAAAATGGCAGAAATCTGAAAAAATTCGTGTTCGGCATTTATCTTAGACAAATAAAAATAAATTTATATTCTGATTCCTACTGAATTTGTTTAATTTGACCCATATTGGCTATTGGTCTACTATTTTGATAATGCTAGCTGGTTTAAGGGCCAAAAAAAGCCAAATCCTTCCGAGAACTATGATTTTTAAACCCTGCACCACTAATGTCACCACTAGGCCCACCTTTAAGTATACCGATGGACGTATTATAACCCACTAATTTCATTTAACGATGGCTGTCTTGTCGTCCATCCGTTCAGCTTAAGCTCGTTATTAAACTACAGGTCGCAATTGATCAACAAATGAAATTTGGCAGAAATTAGGTTTTTTGGACCAAAATGCTATTGAAATTGAAGAAAACCGGTTCAACCTTATATATAGCTCCCACATATGTGACGCGCAAAATAGAAAGGGACCTAAGGGTAAAAAACAGTTTTGTTCAGGAGAGCCATTTTAAAGATAAGGCCCCTTTCTATTTGCGCTTAGAATCGTCGACTTCACTTTCATAAAACGCGCATATCTCTGGGAGGGAACACTTTTGGGGCGTGGGATCGGTCGCATTCGATGCTCAGATGTTGTCCACATCAAAAAAGAAAAAAAAATGAAAATTGCGCTGTCACATATACTTAGTAGGGACATAAATACTGTTGCAACATTGAACACACCCATTTCAATACTAGAACTGAACATACCACGTTAATGTCATTTGGGTTTTGAAAGCTAACCTAAATAGCGTTAGTCTGTAACGGGATTTTAAAATTGTTTCAACTTTCATCATGGAGTGGTCAGATAATGAGAACCGTTCGCTGTAATAGCGCTTTCCAAGTGTGAAATGAAAAACAAAACGATATTTTCAAAACGCTCCGGCCACTAGGGATTAGCCGCATGTTCGTATACCGATGCATAAAACTGTTTGAGGAGACTGGAGATATAAAAGACCGCAACCGGTCGGGCCGCTCACACTCTGTTCGAACACCGCATGTCATCAAAGCCGTTAAATCAAGAATTCACAGGTATCCGCTCCGAAAACAGAAGATCATGACCCGTGAAATGAATATCACGCAAAAGTCCATGAGTCGAATCATTAAAAAAGACTTCGGACTTGGGACTTTCAAACGACGTACCGTACATTTATCGACTGCAGCTTTAAAAAAATAGGATTGAAAAATGCAAAGTTCTTTTGGTGAAGCACGCTGATAACTTGCACAGAAAAATTTTGTTCACCGATGAAAAAATAATTACCGTTCAGGAAAAATTCAACAAGCAAAATGATAGAGTGTATGCGCGGTCATCTCAGGAAGCATCTGAACTGATCTCAAGGGTGGAAAAGGGTCATCACCCAGCTTCAGTCATTGTTTGGTGGGATGTCTCTTACGATGGGGTCACTGAAAGCTGTTGGGAAGCCTCTTAACAATTCCCTGTTCCAAAACCAACCATGGACTTTCCAGCAGGACTGCGCCGGCCCATAGGGCTAAAACGTCCCAGACCTGGCTTTGAAACAATTTGCCTGCGTTCATTTCCTCTGAAGTATGGCCCTCAGGCAGTCCAGATTTGAACCCATTGGATTACAAATTGTAGACGGTTTTAGAGGACAAGGTTTGTCACAGAAGATATCCCAACATTGGATCTCTTAAGACTGCTTTGGTTCGTGCTGTGGCCAATTTTCCAATGGACGAGGTTCGTGCAGCTATTGACGGTTGGCCAGTGCGACTTAAGGCGTGTGTAAAGGCAAAAGGCGGACATTTCGAATAAGTGGATTCTTTTTTGGATACACTATACTCGTACATCAATAAATATATTAAAAAATATTTGGTCCAAAATCATTTAGTACTTTTTATTTTACAGCCTATAACTTGTGTAACAGTATTTATGTCCCTATTAAGAAATATTTCTACGTTGTTGATTTCGATTAAAGATTTCGATTTCAAGCGATAAAAAATTCACATATGTGACGCGCAAAATTGGAAGGGACCTAAGGGTAAAAACCAGTTTTGTTCAGGAAAGCCATTTTAAAGATTTAAATACGTGTATCTTTGGTGTACCATCACTTTCGTAAAACGCGCATACCTCTGTGAGGGAACACTTTTGGGGCATGGGATCGGTCTCATTCGATGCTCAGATGTTTTCCGCATCAAAAAAAAAGTGAAATTTTATTTTTTTGCCCTTGGGTCCCTTTCTTTATGCGCTGTCACATATTTAGAAAAAAAAATGTAAGCCGTTTGTTGAAAATAATTTCGTATCTGAAGATGCAAATTTACAGAAAAACATTGTAAGACGTCTGCTGAGAATATTTTCGATGAGGCGATGACAAAACTCACATATTTACAAAAAAAATTATGTACAATTTTTTCAAAAAGTCGGAAAGAGTTTACTGCAATTTCGGTGAGCACAGTTACACCATCATAAGACCCAGATCAAGGAATGTGTTGTACTTATATTTAGCAGCCGTAAGGGCAGGCTGTTTCTCATTCAACGAGAACTACCGGCACCGACCACAATAGAAATCTTTCGAACTGCATACACACTGACACACACACCTACACTAGGGTGGGCCGATTTATAAGGACCAAAATTTTAAATTTTTCAATAGCTTTTGAAAAGAGTTCCACTACGACATATCAAAAAAAAATCGAGGTGCCCAAATATCAATTTTTTGACTTTTTCTCAACTTTTATTTTTAAGGATTTTTAGTACGTAATTAAAAAATATTTTGTTAAAATATTACCTTTCCAAGGTGACATACAATACATACAAATATATATTGCCATATACAATACCAAAAATATTTTTTTTAAATATTACTTTTCCAAGGTAAAATACTCGTTCAATACATGCAAATACTCGTATATACTTGTATTGCCTTATATAGGGTGATCCATCTAGAGATATTTTTTCAGAACAAAAAAATATAAAAATTCAAATCAAGTGTGGAATCTTTATTGGTAATTTGAAAGGACATTTTATGGCATTTATTTTTTGAAAATAATTTCCTTCAAATGTTGGCAACTGTTATGGAAAAATGTTGTTCAGTGATGAGGCCTGATGATGGCTCAACGGCAAAGTCAATCAACAAAATTGCAGCATTTGGGCTGAAGAGCAACAAGAAGAGGTTCAAGAGGTGCCATAATACCCAGAAAAAAACACGGTTTGGTGCCGAAACATCGGTGCATATTTTTTCAAAAAGGATGATGGCTGGAACGTAACCGTAAATGGTACTCGCTATCGCGCCATGATATCGGTCGTTATGCTACCTACAATTAAAGCCTGTAGTATTGACAACACTTGGTTTCAACAGGACGGTGACACTTTCCATACAGCTGCTCAAACAATGGATCTATTGAGAGGTCATTTCGAAAATCAGCTTTTTCACGTTTTCGACAGGGATATCACACCTTTCGACATTTTTCTTTGGGTTTACGTAATGTTCAAAGTCTATGCAGACAACCCAGCTACGATTCTGGTTTTGGAAGCCAACATTACACGTGTCATTTAAGTCATACCGGTCGAAATGCTCGAACGAGTCATCCAAATTTGGACCCTTAAAATGGACACCCTGACACGTAGTTGCAGCCAACATTTGAAGAAAATTTTATTCAAAAAATAAATGCCATAAAATGTCCTTTCAAACTACCAATAAAGATACCACGCTTGATTTGAACTTTTATATTTTTGTTATGTTCTGAAAAAATACCTCTAGATAAATCACCCTATACAATACAATGTAACATTCAAGCGCGTGAGAATAGAAATATGGCTAAGAATATCAAATCAAAAACCATTAAAAATAACAGTTGAGAAAAAGTAAAAAATGTGTTATACTCGTATTGTATTGAATGTGGTAATATATTTTTGTATGTCGCCTTGGAAAGGTAATATTTAAAAAAAATATATTTCTTCTAAAAAACCTTGAAAATAAAAAGTTGACGAAAATTCAAAAAATTTAATTTTTCCAACTTTTTTTTCTTATGCAAAAAGTTATCGAAAAATCGATGGCCTAATTCGAAAAATTCTTAAAAATCGGCCCAACATAACATACACCCACACATACACTCGATACAGTGCATTATTTTATTCGTTACCTTCATTCATTAAATATAATTGCAATATCTGATAAATAGTTTAGGCTATTTACGAAATTTTTAATTGAGTTGTAATAAAACTCACAAACATTTTTTTTTGGTTTTAAATTCAAGGGTTTTCTTTTTTTCTGGATATTATTTATGTGTGTGGGTGATGCTGTTCACAATTTAAATTTTTAAAGACTTATCTACAATCCTAGCAGCTGAAGAACACTGAGTAAATTCAATTGAAAAATTTTAACTTAACCCGGGTCATCTTAAAGGAAAGCACACCCACACACACTTGCATCAGATTTCATTGGCGCGTACTGTAATTCCAAGTAAAATTGGTGACAATAAAAATTAATGGATTGAGGTCTTCTGAGAATCGTTTTATTTGCATTAACTCAGACTACGCTAGGGTGCATTAAGGTCAATCACCTTTGTCAGAGTTGGGCAGTTCTTATTCAAAAATGGATTTAAATGGACAATAAGCCTTAGCCTTGAGCAGCAACACAATGGGCAGAAAGTCTAGTCTATATTTAACAATTTCACTACATATTAGATTTCAAAAGGGTTTAGGAATTCTCTAGACATTAAATTACTAAAACGGTTGTCGCTTAAAACCACTGTTTGTTTTTTGTTATTTCTTCTTTATTCAGCTTTTTCAAATCTCCTTAAAACGTTTTAATAAATTTCCCGATAAAATCAAGGGGCAGGTGCCGAGGGACAGACGAAGTAGGAGTAGTTTAGCAGACAATTTTAAATACACAAATAAAAGCGTAACAGAAGGAGCAGGGCAAGGGACAGAGACAAAGGAAATCTTGTGAACAACGGCTGTAAGTATATGCCTGCGTGTGTCTGTCTGGAGTCTTGAAGGCGTTTGCAAAACAAGCCGTCGAAGGAAGAAAATGCTTTGTAAGCAAAACAAAATGATATTTATCACAACAACAAAAATTGGAGGGGTTCGGGCAAAAGTTTGTAAAGTAATTTAAAGTCATGCAATATGGGGAGAATTTATGTATTATAACTTTTATGGGAACATTAACAAAAACTTCTAAGCACTCGAGACATTTACAAAAGCAAATACTATTTTTCACTATGTCATTTTGGTAGGTAACTCCTGCGAAAATAGGATACAAATTGTTTTAGGAAATTTATAATTAACCCACTACTAATTTCACGATGTCATTAAAAGGAAACTGGCAGAAAAAGCAACCTATTTTTTAAAGCCTGAATGGTATGAAACAGCAATTTTGTTGCTGTACAAAATTTTTTGCAGAAAGTTTGCTAGTTCGCCTACGAGTATATATTGACAGCAATTCGCAGGTAAGCGGTGGGGAAAGTTAAGAAGTAAAAAAGCTAGAATTTTGTAAATGGATAGACAAATTTCAATAAAAGTACTTGAGTCTCCAATAACCTGATTATTTTTGAATGTCGCTTATCGGTAACTTCGAACAGCAATTTTTCGAAAACCCGGTTTTCGGTTATAAATTTTTCGCATAACCGGAAACCGGTTATTATAAACATGGGTACTAAAAGGCGCACATAAAAAGTTATACACATATTTTTATACATATTCTGCATCGATAGAAAACGTACCTTGTCTGTACGAAATTCAGTCAAGATAGAAGTATCGGAAGATACTATAGGGTGATCCATCTAGAGATATTTTTTTAAAGTAAAAAAACAAAATTCAAATCAAGTGTGGAATCTTTTTTATTCGTTCGAATGAAATTGTATGCCATTTTCTTTTGAATATAATTTCCTTCAAATGTTGGCCGCAATTACGCCTCAGGGTGTCCATTCTGAGGGTGCAATTTTGGAGGACTCATACGAACATTTCCTCTGGTAAGGCGTGAATGACACGCTTAAGTTTGGCTTTCAAGACCTGAATCATAGCTGGTTTGTCAGCATAGACTTTAGACTTCCGTAGCTCCAAAGAAGAAATCTAAAGGTGTGATATTACACGATATAGGCGGCCAATTCACCGGTCCAAAATGTGAAATTAGCTGCTTTTCGAAATTACCTCTCACTAGATCCATTGTTTGGCCAGCTGCATGGCAAGCGGCACCGTCCTATTGAAACAAAATGTCGTCAAGAATAACGGCTTCAATTTTAGGTAGCAAAAATTCCGATATGATAGAGCAATAGCGAGCACCATTGAAAGTTACATTTCGACCATCATCATTTTTGAAAAAAATATGGACCAATAATTCCACCAGCACATAAACCGCACCAAAACGTTGTTTTCTGGATATAATGGCACCTCTTGAACCTCTTTTGGTTCCTCTTCAGCCCAAATGCGGCATTTTAGTTTATTGACGTTGCCGTTTTCCAGAAATGGGCCTCATCACTGAACACAATTTTAGTCGAAAACAGAGGATCTTCTGGTTTCGTGGATTTCCATACTACAGTCATTTCCATATTACAGATGCGAACATTTAAAGGAAATTATATTCAAACAATAAATGGCATAAAATATCCTTTCGTATGAACAATAAAGATTGCACACTTGATTTGAATTTTAGTATTTTTTTATATTTTAAAAAAATACCTCTAGATGGATCGCCCTATACATGCTCAGAAATGGACCAATTTAGCCTAAGATGATTACTTTTTGATTTCAACAAAATGTGCCGAATTAGATTTAAATTGGACTTCATACAGGGTGTTTTTTTAGAAGTGTGGTTTTCAATCTGGCCATACTTTTTTCGGAGTTGGTCATTTTGACAGTTTTCACTTGATTTATGCTCAGTTGTGTTTTAACATTTCATAATAAATAGACTTACTCGGGAACAGCGTTTGCAAATCGTGGTACATAGGCCCAAAGAGAGATGTCCACCAATCTAGGTTTTTACAAGAAACATTTGTTCAGCGATGAAACTCACTTTTGGTTAAATGGGTACGTTAATAGCGAAAATTGTCGCATTTGGAGAATGGAAATCTATAAGCCATTGTTGAGATGCCGTTACATCATTAAAAAGTTACTGTTTAATGTGCTCTATGGGCAGAGGGAATCATTGGTTCATATTTCTTCAAAAATGAAGCCGGCCTTTCAATCAATGGGGCAACGTTATAGAGCCATGATTAATGACTTTTTCGTGCCTGAATTGGAGGATGTTGATGTGGACGACCTTTGGTTCCAACAAGACGGCGCTTCATGCCATACATCCAACGGAACAATCATTTTATTAAAGGTAACTTTTTGTGAGCGCATCTTTTCGAGTCGTGGGCTTGTGGAGTAGCCTCCAAGATCCTGCGATGTAACACCGCTGGACTATTTTTTGTGGGGTTATGTGAAGTTGCTTGTCTACGCAGATAATCTCGACACAATTGATGCGTTATTGCTAACATACGGCACCAAATGCTGCAAAACGTGGTCAAAAATTGGTTCCCTCGGAATGGAATTTATTTGAGCCAGCCGCGAAGGCCACTTGGCCGAAATCAGTTTTAAAATTGGGTCCCTCGGCTGGAATTTAATCGAGCCAGCCGCGGCGGCCACTTGCCCGAAATCATTTTTAAAACATAATGGCTAACCTTTGTCTTTATAATAAAGAAAAATTCTTGGCAATAACATTAAATTATATGCGCTTTATTTCTTTTTAAAAACCCAAACGTCTGAAAAAAATACTCTTTACAAACAACTTCTCTGGACCACCAGTTTTTATTCCCATTGCGGTAAAATTTGCTACGGTATATTACGATGGGCACTAAACCTACAAATTTGTTTCACAGATGCGTGATACAAATGGTATGGGACCCAAAAACAGCTTCCAGTATAAGTATATGTGACAGCTCATAGATAAAGGGACCTAGGGGTAAAAAAATCAAGTTTCACTTTTTTTTTGATGTGGACAACATCTGAGCATCGAATGAGACCGATCCCATGCCCCAAAAGTGTTCCCTCCCAGAGATATGCGCGTTTTATGAAAGTGAAGTCGACGATTCTACACCAAAGATACACGTATTTAAATCTTTCAAATGGCTCTCCTAAACAAAACTGGTTTTTGTCCTTAGGTGCCTTTCTATTTTGCGCGTCACATATATGGACTTATGCGTATCAAACAACTAGTGGATGATCAGTCTAGAGGAATTTTTTTCAAAACAAAAAATAAAAACAAAAACTCAAATCAAGTGTGGAATCTTTGTTGTTTATTCGAAAGGACATTTTATGCCATTTAATTTCTAAATATAATTTCCTTCAAATGTTAACCGCGACAAAGTCTCAGCGTGTCCATTCGGAAGGTCCAATTTTGGATGACTCGTTCGAGCATTTCGACCGGTATAGCGTTCATGACACGCGTAATATTGGCTTCGAACCTGAATCTTAGCTGGTTTGTCAGTGTAGACTTTGGACTTTACGTGGCCCCAAAGATAAAAGTCTAAACTCGTGATATCACACGATCTAGACGGACAACTCACCGGTCAAATACGTGAAATTGGCTGCTCTTTGAAATGACCTCTCAATAAGTCCATTGTTTGATTAGTTGTACGGCAAGTGGCACCGTTCTGTTGAAACCAAATACCGTCAAGATTAGGGGCTACAATTTCGACTTTGTTGCGGTGTTAGTCTTTCTATGGCAAACAATACTGAAAAGGAAAAAAATAAAGTTTAACGCAACTCACGCGTAAACTCTAAAAAAAAACCCTATGGAAAAAATACCGTTTTGATGGATCAACCTATATAAAATAAACGCATATAGCAAAAATTAAAATTATTTTGCAATTTCGCTAAATTTTGGTGACGGACCCTAGGGCCGAAAATCAGGCAGATTTTAACATGGAAATATTGCATTTATTTTCAAATTCAAATATAACATTTAAAAATCTGGGTAAAGTTTACAAAAGCCTTTTTAATTGGCCATTGGGTACGAGGAGTGCAGAGTACGACTTCTGCTTTTTTACAAGTTCACATTTCAATCAACATATTCCTGGATGTGGTCAATGATTCACTTTCTAAATTTAAATTTAAATTAGTTAAAGAGAAAGAAAACAGTTGGTTTCTAGGGATGAGATGCAAACGATAATTCCTTTCGAATGAAAATCATAAGGGAGTTCTTAGCATAATCTTAAACTTTGACCATACCCCCTAAATATGCAAAACAGCAGCATATTACTGGATGTTGGAAAAAAGGACGTCTCCTGACTCCATCCTTTATTCAGATTTTCATGGGAAAAAATTAAAAGATGTATTGACACATAAGCGTACGCACACAATTTAGTTTTAACACCAGTCGTACATTTTTGGTTGTATCCTAACACTCACACACACAAACTGTGGTACACCAAATCTCACCCACAGACCCTTCCAAATTTTTTAAGTCTTTTCCCGTTTCATTCGTCTCTGTAGTTTTTTGTCTCTTTCTCTTTTCAAGACAATGATGACAATATACTGTTGATGAGACGAGTGTGTTAGTCATGTCCGTCTTTCCTTCAGCCTGCCTGAGTTTCGATGTGTATGTGTGTAAGTATGTTTATTTGTTTAAGCCTGAATGTAAGTGTTTTCTCTATCAAATTTTTACAATCTGTCACTTGGGTGAGGATGTCCTAAGAGTTTTTGCGTATGTGTGTGTATGAGGGAATGGGGGTGTTTGTTTTTAATAGTGTCGTAAAGGAAAAATGGTGTCAAACATGAAAAATTTCCTTGATATCTTTTCTGTCGCTGACTTGGCTTCTTTTTTGTGCCCTTGTATAGGGTTTTTTAAAAGCTATGTCAGAACTTTGATGGCATATTGTGGTGACGTTTTAGAATGCGAAGGTGTTTTTTGGGTGTTTGCTTTTTGTCGAAGACGATATGTCACCATGTGGGGACATGACATTTGCCGTGGCCCGCAGTAGTGTAAATATAGTGAGTACGATTATAACACAGCAACCTCACGCTCAAAAACTCGTTAATGCTGATAAGTTGGCGTGTTAAAAATAAATCTCTCAAGCCATCTCACTAGACTTTTAAAACGAGTACGAGGGTATTTTGAAAACCGGAAGCTTGAAATCTTTATAGAAACCCGTAGCATGTACGATTTAGATATAATCGTATAATCTATCTTGCTCTTTTAGCTGTAGTCCACTGTGACAGCCAGATGGCGATAGCGACTAGACACTCATCTCTGGGTACCTCACATGTTTGGTGGTGTTTTCTGCTAGTATATCAAATGAGGATTACACTTCAAAGCACTTCAGCAGCCTCTGTCGATATCATCCAAAATCCACCAACGATTTGCAGTGTAATGAGTTTGTATGCAGACGCCATTTATTTGCTTATATATTGTGTAAACTTCTTAAAACTGGGCCTATTGTCAGTCATGACGACGACATATTTGATTTCAAACGGTTCGTTAATGTTTTAGAAAAACTTTAAAGCCCAGGCACATTGAAGCTTTTTTCTTACGTTGTGTTTTTCTAATTTGAGGGTATATCAATAATTCATTTTTTTCCAAAGAAAATAATCATTTTTCAAAATAATCTACTTTAAGATCAATAAACTTAGTCCAATTTTTTTTTATCCCATCCAAAAAATTGGTTTTTTCGAGGTCCTTGAAATAGGCATTTGTTTGATCAATATATTCATCCTTGGAGCTGAATTTCTTTCCACTATAGATTTGGAAATAGTCACTGGGGGCTAAGTCCAGAGAATATGACAACGGATAAAGTACTAATTCGTAACCCCATTCATGCAATTTTGTCTTGCATTATCTTGATGAGAAAAACCTTTTTTCTTGGCCATAAGGGGTCGTTTTTTTTTAATCCTCTTTAAATCGATGCATTAAGTTGGCATGATATTCGTCGTTTATTGGTTTACCCTTTTGAAAGTAATTGATGTAAATTTTGCGGCGTGCATTTCAAAATACTGTTGCCACCCATCACCTTATTGGACGACTCATTCAAAACTCATTTGAATTGGGGTTAAACAACTCCAAACAACTCTTTGAAGTTGTCACACGATAACGCTTATGGTCAATTGAGAGCAAACGCGGCAGACATCTTGTAGACAGATTTCATAAACTCAACTTATCATGTAAAATCGAAACCACACTGTCATATGAGATGTGTATGGCATCAACAATCTCACTCACTTCTACTCTTCGATAGGCCACCACCATATCGTGGATGTGTTCGACATTTTCGGGTTTATTGACCTCAACTGGCCGTTAAGTATGTTTGGTGTGCTGATAGCAATTAACTATAATGAAATCGCACCATATCAAACCAAGTTTTCGCCTTTTCGCCCCCATTCAAAGGTACCTCTCGATTTGGGATCCTGCCGCTCGACAAACCTTATTCGACTTTCGATCAAACTTAAGTTAGTAGAGTGTTTTATAAAAAATCTACACTAAAGAGATCCACAACTAAGAAAACAAAAAAGATATCCGTCATCTATAAACCAAAAAAGTTCGTTGATTTACAAAATCCCGACATGCATATTGAAAACCCCTATACACGTTTTTTTCATTTATTTTCTTCAGTCTTCCGTCTCATACTACACTGCCACCCCTAAATGCCTGTAACCATATCAAAATTTGAAATATTTATTAATTTTTGACATTTCATTATGCAAACTATGAGACAACCGCAATTTGTTCTTGGGGCGTTGGAAAACAGGCGACAATCACGTAGGTGTGATTTTAACGAAGTCATAAATAATGCGAGTAATAAACAAAAAAACACAATTTAAGAACGAAAGGCGTGGGGCTAAAATTTATTGTAAAGACATTTTTTGGGGGGAATACAGAAACTGAATGCTTTATACGACAATCATTTTGCGATAGTGAACAATTTATGTATGTGATTAAGTGTCGCCTTAAAATGATTTGAATGATTTTAAATAACGACACCTGCTGCATTTTAGCACTTCCATCGTTAAGGTAGTGTATAGTGGTGGACAAAAGTGGAATATGTTATTTTAACTTAGAGCTTACGTTTATTACACCTTAAATGTGGGAATAATTGAAAAAAATTAACTATCTGTTTCTTTACGGGATGTTGATGGAAAACAGAAAAAGTTAGATGGCAGTGTGGAATACAGAAATGTGAACATCACTTTCCCAAGCGGGTTTCAAGAATTAGACTGTGCTAAATTTTGTACCGGGATTTCCCGGGATAGAAGCAGTATAAAGTAAAGGTTGGCTCAACCATAATTCACGATGTTAATAATTAAGAGTAACACCTTAACGTCAAGCTTTTTTGCCAAACTTAATTTGACTTATCTCTGTTCCAATGTTTGACAAATTCAACCATAGAGAGCAACACTGCTTAGATTGTTGAAGCCTTAAACGAATACGCACGTTCCAATAAAAGTGTGTCCACAATTGGAAGAATTTCACCAATCAACTCTGAAGGAAACGCGAAAAAATCTGTGCATGATCGCCCAGTTTGTTCCGTGGAAAACATTAATGTTGTTCGCGATAGAGTGGCAGAATATACGTTAACTTAAACCCGCTATCGAGGCAAACAGTTAAAAGTCGCACGAACATCACTAATACGAATTTTGAATAAAGATTTGAATTTACATGCTTACAAGGTTTAATTGATTCAAGAGCTGAAGCCTACTGGTCATTTTAAGCTTCGGCAATACGCCGAATGGTTGGTGGAACAAACAGAAGTAAATGGTGTCTATACAAAGAAAACTATTTTCAACGAGGCACACTTTCACCTCAGTGGATTCAGCATTGTTAAAATGCGAATGAAAAAGTGATTGTTAAAACGCCGATGCATTCACAAAAGAGTGACTGTTTGCTGCGGTTTATGGGCTAACGACGTCATCGGGCCGTACTTCTTCGAAAATGAGGTCGACCAAGCAGTTACACTGAATGGTGTTCGCTAAAGCGAGGTGATAAGTGACTTCTTGTAACCAGTAGTTGAAGATATTTACCTGGACGAAATGTGGTTTCAAAAGAATGGTGCCACTTGCCACACAGCCATAGAAACCATGGCGTGTTATCTCACTTCGTGGCAATGTTTACTTGCCGCCACGGTTATGTGATTTGACACCGTTGGGTTTTTTTTCTTTGGGGATATTTAAAAGAAAAACTGTACGTCAATAAGCCTTGAACAATTCAAGAGCTAAATGTCCCAGAGTCATTAAAAATATGGTCTAAGAGATAAGGGTATGCCACCATTTGGCCGATATTTGTTTTCACAAATAATTTACATAGATCCTTCTACACGCAGAAAATAAGTATGGTTGGGGTGACAATATTCGAAGAGGACCATACTGTTGTTGGGTATATGGTTGTGGCACAACAATATTATGATCCTCACAACTATAGTATGATTCACACATAACCATACTATGATCCCCACAACAATAGTATGATTCACACTCAACCACGCTATTATCTCCACACCCATATTATGATCCTCACAATCATAGTATGTTTCTCATACAACCATATTATGATCCTCACAACCATAATATGATTCGCACTCAACCATACTATGATCCCCACAACCATAGTATGATTCACACTCAACCATACTATTATCCCCACAACCATAATATGATTCACTCAACCAAACTAAGATACCCAAAATAATTTATTTGGATTGGATTGTTACTCAAAAATAGAGATTTTTATCAAGCAAGTTATTCTAAATCTCATTACACTTAGTTCATAGCCAGATTTGAGGTCATGTTTTTATTGAAACAAAAAAAAAGTCCAGCGGTGTTTAATCGCACGATTTGGAGGCCACGCCACAGGCCCACGACGCGAGATAATGCGATCACCAAAAGTTTCCTTCAATAAATTGATTGTTCCGTTGGATGTATGGCATGTTTTTTGCACGATATTGAAGGGCACGCCTGAGTCCCTCGAAGCGAGATAATGCGCTTACCAAAAGTTTCCTTCAATAAATTGTTTGTTTCGTTGGATGTATGGCATGTAGCGCATGTATGAACCAAAGGTCGCCCACTTCAACATCCTCCAATTCAGACACAAAAAAGTCATTAATGCCGGCTCTATAGATATAGCGTTCCCCATTGACTGTAACATTATGGCCGGCTTAATTTTTGAAGAAATATGGTCCAATGATTCCCTATGCCGATAGAGCACACCAATAACTGACTATTTAAGGATGTAGCGGCGTCTCAACAATGGGTTTTAGATTTTCATTACTCCAATTGCAAAAATGTTGGTTATTAACGTACCCATTCAACCAAAAGCGAGCTTAAACGCTAAACAAAATTTACTTGTAAAAATCAGGATCGGTGGCCATGTCTTTTTGGGCCCACTTACCACGATTTGCAAACGCTGTTTCGGAAATACGTCTTTTCATTTAAAAAGGGCCAACCGTACTAAGCATAAATCCAGTGACAGCTTTCAAAAAGACCAACTCCGAAAAAAGTGTGGCTAGATTGAAAACAACTTGTCTAAAAAAAAATATACGTTATAAGAGGCGGCTTCTTTTTAGGGGATGTTCTCTCCATGTGGCACAAACAGTTTATGAGGTAATCTTTTTGAGTTATTTAAAAAATATATTCATTCTTTTCTGCGTTGAAAGCAGAACTTGAAAGACTGAAAAAAAAGCGACCTAGAACAGAAATTCTTTTTAAAATGTAAATCTTCTATTCAAGTGGCTCGGAGTGTACATGGTGGGTCGATTTAGCAAACGATATTTCGCCATATATTTTTCAAAAGCTTTTAGCATGAATAAAAATAACAAAATTGAATCGTACAGAATCGAGTCAGTCGTATTTACTTAGTAGGGACATAAAAACTGTTACACACGTTTTATTTTGTGAAATAAAAAGTACTGAATGTTTTGGACCAAATATTTTTAAATATATGTATTAATGTATATTGTATCCAAAAAGAATCTACTTATTCGAAATGTCCGCCTTTTGCCTTTACACACGCCTTAAGTCGCACTGGAAGATGGAATACAACTCCCATATATGGGCAGGTGCCCCAAAATCATCCTTGGAGCTACTTGACCGTGTTCAAAGGAGAGCGATGGTGCTGATAGGTGACAGTAGGGTATCCAACTCTATTGTTTCCCTTGAGCATCGTCGGAATGTGGGTTGCGTGACGCTGTTCTATCGTTACTTTCATGGTGTGTGTTCATCAGACATCCGTCGCCTTATTCCTGGCGTGAGGATGTTCGGAAGGGATACGCGACTTTCTAGGAATTCACACCCGTTTGTTATCGATTGACCAGTTGACCGCACTATACACTACAGATCAAATTCGTTTTTCGCTCGTACAGTCCTTATGTGGAATCGACTTCCGGCAAATGTATTTCCCACTAATTGAGACACCCAGAAGTTCAAGGCAAGCGTCAACAAACATTACTCCCTCTTTCCCCCCTCCGATCCATTAATTTCCACTCGCCAACGCAATGCACCGCATGTATAGGGCGTATCCCCTGAGTGTTGGATATTTAAAAAAAAAAGAAGCTTCACAACATCTTATAAAACGGTTTCTTGGTAAACTTTGGCCGATGTTTTGACTCCTTGTTCGCAGAAATGCAGGTCAGTGACCCCATCGTAAGAGACACCCCTCCAAACCATGACTGAACCTGGATGACGACTCTTTTCCACCCTTGGGATCAGTTCAGATGCTTTCGTAGATGACCGCGAATACACTCTATCATTTAGCTTGTTAAATTTTTCCTGAACGGTAAAAATTTTTTCATCGGTGAACAAAATCTTTCTGTGCAAGTTATCAGCCTGTTTCGCCAAAAGACGTTTGAATTTTTCAATCCTATTTTTTTAAAGCTGCAGTCAATAAATGTACGGGAGGTCGTTTTAAAGCCCCAAGTCCCAAGTCTTTTTTAATGATTCGACTCATGGACTTTTGCGTGATATTCATCTCACGCGCCATGATTTTCTGTCTTCGGAGCGGATTTCTGTGAATTCTTTATTTAACGGCTTTGATGAAATGCGGTGTTCGAACAGAGCTTGGGCGGCCCGACCGGTGTCGGTCTTTTACATCTCAAACAGTTTAATGCATCGGCAGACGAACATGCGGCTAATCCCTAGTGGCCGGAGCGGTTTGAAAATATCGTTTTTTTCATATCACACTTGAAAAGCGCTATTACAGCGATACGGTTCTCATTATCTGACCACTCCATGATGAAAGTTGAAACAATTTTAAAATCCCGTTACAGACTAACGCTATTGCGGTTAGCTTTCAAAACCCATATGACATTAACGGGGTATGTTCAGTTCTACTATTGAAATGGGCGTGTTCAATGTTGTAACAGTATTTATGTCCCTACTAAGTATATTCACAGGCGCTCATATGTTATATTGCATTGTATGTGTCAGTGTATGAATTACATGTCACTTTGGAAAGGCAATAATTAAAAAAAAATACTTCTTTTCTTACCCATTAAAAACCTTAAAAATAAACGTTAAGAAAAAGCAAAAAAATTGAAATTTGGGCGCCTCGAAATTAATTTTTTTTTTTATGTCGTAGTGGAACTTTTGTTCCTCATGCCAAAAAGTATCGAAAAATCGATTACACAATATCGACAAACCTGTGTCCCTACAATAATTAAAAAAATACTTTTGTTCTTACCCATTAAAAAACCTTAAAAATAAACGTTAAGAAAAAGCAAAAAAAATGAAATTTGGGCGCCTCGAAATTAATTTATTTTTTTTATGTCGTAGTGGAACTTTTGTTCCTCATGCCAAAAAGTATCGAAAAATCGATAACACAATATCGACAAACCTGTGTCCCTACATGTACAATCCTAATCCTAATGTACAACCCTACTGTACAATCCATTCTCTTGCGCAGGATATAAAAACAAAATATGGGAGCTTGATTCCATCACTTAATTGTTTTAGTTTTTAGTAATTTATTTTTTTAATTGTTATCTGCTATGATAATATTAATGATTGTAAAGTTTTCACAAAACACGATACCCACTTAAGTTGATATGAGATGTTTTTTGTGTTGGCACAGACATATTCTCCTCATCTTCTATAAATCTCATAATTGGGTATTTAAAAAATACGTGCTTGCGTTCCACCAGGAGCTTAGGGTCTAAAATAAATTCGTGTTTTCCCGCACGCAGGACCACCTAAGCCGCAAACAACAAAATCATAAATACTCGTACTCAAACCTTGCCATTGGCTTGTTTACGAACAGCAGTTTCAATTATTTATGTAACTCTAGCGGCCCTCCCTTCTATCAGCCACCTTCTTCATGCGTTCTTAGTTGGAATTTTTCATTTATATTGTTGTGGTATCCTTCTTTTATTTTTTTTCCTTGTTACACCACACATTCACAACAGTGCTTCCAATGGCCGATAAGTAGAAGAGGTCCTATCATGACTCTCGTATGTAAATTGTCTTTTATTGTTTGTATTGCCATAAAATTTTATTACACACACTCAGCGAAATCTGTTCCGTGCCATTCATGTCATGCAATGACATTGACTTCTCTGGTGACCTTCCAGCACATTTTCCCTTATCCTTTCGTTTTTTGCGCGCTGTTAGCATTTTCTTTCATTTCAATTTGTTTCGCTTAGATTTTTATAAGCTCTAGCTACATACTATCTGTATTATCTAATGCCAAACAACAAATACTAGTAGATGTAGTTATCTCTTGATACGAGACGAGTATATGTGGGTGTGAATGCCTCCATATTGAATTTTCATTTCATTTTCATTAAACCTTTTAGGCGGCTTTAACTTTTATTGTCAACCATTCAAGGGATATACGAGGACATATCAGGCGGATAGATAGCTACTATTCAATAGCCTTCTTATGGTATCTCAGCACGTTATGCCTATACTCGGGGCTATGACACCATTGCGCAATGATATGCAAAATCAATGTTAATATGGCTGAAACCACTGGCCCCCGCCACTCAGCCATTAGTGGAATGAGCTCTTATCAGATATGTATCTATACTCGTACATGAGTGTCCAAATGTGGTGTTAACGGGAAGGAAGGAAATTGGCGCTGTATTAACAAAGTTAATAGCAATTGATGAATATGATGTCAGCAAATGTAGAGAAATATTGCCGGTACGTGTATATGTCACCCGAAACGAATTGTAAAAACTTGAAGTTATTTTGCGAGAATACTTTAGGGTGCACCTTAAAAAACTGATTTTAAAATAAATGTTTCCCTTTAATCGAAAAGATATAATAGAACTGATGAAAAACTCCAGAAATCGTAATATTATTTGTCAACAATGTCCTCCGCTATGGAATATCCGTTGATGCATATGCGGCATCTTACCAAAACGTTGTTCATTACTACTTGGAGAATTGAGACAGAAATAGCAGCAATTGTTTCTCGAATGGCAGACTTCCTGTTTGCAATAACACAAAGTTAGGTGCAGTAAAGTCAGGTGTCCTGGAGGGCCAACGGAATGTGGAGTTTCTGGATATCACCTTATTGGGAAATTTTCATAGCAATTCTCATTCATAACAAACAGGGACATGTGAGAAGTTGCACCATCCTGCTGAAACCTCACAAATTTTAAAGAAATTCTCATTCGGCATAATTCTGGATAGAAAAACTCGCGCAAGTAACGTTCTCCAGTATCCGTAGCGGTGTAACCGTTTGCACGCAGAGAAAATATATGGTTACTATATGGTTACGGCAACAATAGTATGTTCTCTGCAATAAAAGTATGGTCGTCGCAAACATAGTATTGTTTTTTGAATTACATTTTAATAATAGTATGATTGCGGCAATATTAATCTTGTTGAAATGTGACAGTAGTACTGTTGCCAAATTTTAAAATGAAAATATGGTTGTAGCAGCAATATAAATATGGTCGTGGGACAAAAGTGTTCTTTTAATGTGTTTTATGTTAACAATAATATGATAACGGCAATCATACCGGCAAAATCGTAACTCCTTTTAAATTTGACAATGTTATTTTTACTTATCATACGCAATAATAGTTATAGTAATTAAATGTTTTCAAAACAAACTACGGATTAGTATAACTCAAATATTTTTAATAAATGATTTTTTTACTGTTAAATAAACCACTCCTATTATTAAGAGTTTAATGTATTTTTACATAACTTACTTAATAAAATTCTCTTTTGTTGAATAACAACTTAAGCCAATCTTTACGAAAAATTTTAGTGATCTTAGTATGGTTGTGAGGACAATACTATGGTTGTACGTTAAACATACTATGGTTATGAGGATCATTATATGGTTGTGGGGATCATAGTGTGGTTGAATGTGTATAATTTTATGGTTGTGGGGATCATAGTATGGTTGTATGAATAATTCTATTGTTGTAAGGACCATAATCTTGTTATGGGGTTCATAGTATGGTTGTGTATGAACCATACTATTGTTGTGCCACAACCATATAACCAACAATAGTATGATGCTCTTCGAATATTGTTACCCCAACCATACTTTTTTTCTGCGTGTGCTTCGAATGCAGCGTGATGAAACTGCACAACACACTGTGACATGAAGTGGATGCAATTCCGTCTCATGGAGTATCTGTGGGTTGGAAGCTTTCGAAAATGACAATTCTGTTTGTTAATGTCGTCGTTTAAATCGAAACTGGACTCGTCATACATGAAAAGACAATTCAATATGTTTCCTCCGTCCTCTTCCACCATTTGAAACATACTCGTATTCTGGCAAAATTCCAAGCGAATCGGGAAGTCTGCTGCTTTCAGGTTGTTGGCCTTTTGAATTTTATATGAGAATAAGTCCAAATCTTTATGCAAATCTTTATTGACTGCAATGACTGTCTGCTTGCACCCATTTGAGCAGATAAGCTTCTTATCGAAACTATTGGATTGTTTTGTATGGCAGCAGCTACAGCAGCGATTGTTTCCTCTGTAATAACTGAAGGGTTCCAATGGTAAGGTCTTCTGTTGACTGTCCCATGCTCGGCAAAATTGTAAACAAGTCCCATTATGGAGGACTGCCGCCAAACGTGCGCCTATACTTTCTTTGAACCGAAACTACGGAAACTACAGTGCGTGATAGCGGCGGGCAATCCAAATTCTTGTTTCAGTGACCCAGTTATCCATGTTTGCTAAATCTAAAAATAAATCTGCAAAATTAAAAAAAAAAACTATTAAAAAAATAATTATTAAATTTTTTTTTGGTAGCAGCTTTCATTAGCCACCCTGTATGTGCTGACGATTGCAAAGGTTGGTATTTAAAAGGAACCAGATTGGTTAATTGGTAAACATTTTTAATTCACAATAACCCACACACTTACTTTAGTCCCACAACATCCCATTAAGGGGAAACTGACTCAACCTATAGAAAAATCAATCTATTTCCAGTATTTTTGGGCTTTTTTTGCTTATACGTAAGCACTTACAAATCCGTTCCCTACAAAATTTTAGTATTAAATAACGTTTGGTCATGTGACACTTATAAGCTTCATGATGATGTGATTGGACAAAGGAGCTTATCACCGTTCATACAGCTCTAAACTCGCATACATTTTCATATTGGACTCCATGATGTAGGGTATATTAGCTTCGACACGGCTGAAATAAAGCCGTTCACTTGTCGTTCAGTTCAGAGCGATTTTCATCTGACTTATTTTGTTGTGTGTACATACTAATTGAACATTTGTTCGAGAAATGTTTTAATAAATAGAAAAACTCAGTTCATTAAAATAAGTGACACCCTAATATGCAGGTTACACAAAACTCTATAGGAATTTTATTCAATAGCACTTATACGCCACGGTGTCTGCTCTTCACAGACACTCGACAGACAGACGTTCAAGTGAATCTATTTCGGGCTTATGTTATTTAAGCGCAGGCATGGCCTTTTGCAATTGTTATAAACGATACGATAAAAATGCCTTCTAAGTCGTTCCTAAGAATGAATCGTACATTATTTTGTCTCTTCAATAATTTATACCGAACAGATTTGCAATTAGATTAGAATGCATAGCAAATAGCCCTGACATTTGTGGACAATGAATAAAAAACATTTACATTAACTTGTCGGTGAAATTTGAACAGCACTCCTCTGGGAATCAATGCCTATTTATATGATTATATGAGCATCTAAACGTATTCGATCGAGTTAGAGCAGGGGTGGATTAAATTCATGAAATTTAGGGCAGGCCGAAAGATTTTAACAATGTATCAGTAAAACTAGATTTTATGACGAGAACCAAAAGTTGGCCGAAAACTTTACCTAAATAATGTACGCATGTATTTTGCACGATACTATTTAGAAACAACTTTCAAATCTCTTAAAGGGATCCACAGTTTTTACCGGGCAATACATTTAAAAGAAAAGTTTTTAATGACCCAAAATTTTGCCAGTTTTGATGTTTTTTCTTGCTTTTTTGGCGGCAGCTTGATCTCCTGACAACACATATCACGAGGTTTTGCTAACTCTATCAGGCAATTTTGCAGCACAATTTCCGCCTCCCTTAATGTATACGAGGGTTGCTATATATATTTCTGGCCAAGGCAACACTAAGTTTTGCCTGGCGCCATCTGACATTTCCATCGGAAAGTTTGACATTTTTTAGCATAAACGTACTCAGAACGTTTTGACTTACGACCATCATTCGTGTCGTTTACAGTAACTTGAAAAAATCAATTTGGCAAAAAAAATGAATTAACTAGAGAACATTTTCGTGCGATCATTTTTCACAACTTCCGACGTGGATTATCACGACAAGAGTGCATCGATGAACTTAAATCTTTGTATGGCGATGAAGCACAATCCTACAGCACTGTGCATAACTTGTTTAATCAATTTGAATTTAATCGTGGCCGACGCCTGCTCAAAGTCGTTGTGCCAGAAAACATTGATGCCGTGCGTGAACTGATAATGCAAGATCGTCGTGTCACACCGTTAGATAAAGGCATCATTGTGCATTTCTTCCACCAGCATACATTCGATATTGCATGAATACCTGTCCGTAAAAAAGGTTTGTTTTCGTTGGATCCCTCACAATTTAACAATCGCTCAAAAAAGGCTCATGTCAATTGGTGCAAAGAAATTTTGAAAAAATACGATCCCCGTGCTTCAAAAGACGTTTAAAAGTACGTCACAGGTGACGAATCATGGATCTATGCGTATAAGCCCGAAACAAAGCTGCAATCGACCTGTAGGTCGAAGACGAGCCAAATCCAATGAAAGTTGTTCGTGGAAGTAGCACTTCGAAGAAAATGGTCGCCTGTTTCTTCGGCAAAACTGGTCGCGTGGCGACTGTTCCGCTTGAACAACGTAGGACGGTCAATTCTGAGTGGTACACCACAAATTTGTTTGCCTAAAGTCTTCGGAGAAGTTCGAAAAACGAACAAACCAGCGCCTGTTTTCCCTGCCGAAACGTCGAATTGATGGTTCATCCGCCATACAACGCTGACTTTGCACCTAATGACTTCTTTTTATTCCCTCACATCAAGAAAATAATGTGTGGTCAACGATTTTCGTCGCTAGAAGATGCTGTTGAAGCGTTTAAAAACCATGTTTTGGAGATGTCTCAAACGGAGTGGAAAAACTGCTTCGACAATGGGCTTGAGCTCATGCAAAATTGTATAAATCATGCTGGAGAATATTTTGAAAAACAATAAAACCATTTTGATGATAAATATCCGCATTTTCATTATTAGGCCTGAAATATAAATAGCATCCTCAAACAGTCAGTGTTTGGTGTGCTGTATTGGCTGAGGGAATCATTGGTCTATATTTTCTTAAAAAATTAAGCCGGCCAAAATGTTACATTCAATGGGGAACGCTTAAGACCCATGAATTATGACCTTCTAGTGCCTGAATTGAAGGATTGTGATGTGGACGTCCTTTAGTTTCAACAAGACGGAGCTACATGCCATACAGCCAACGAAACAATAAATTTATTGAAGGAAACTTTTGGTAAGCGAATTATCTTGCGTCGTGGGCCTACGGCGTGACCTCCAGCATCGTGTGATTAAACAACGCTGGGCTATTTCCGGTCGGGTTATGTGAAGTCGCTTGTCTACGCAGATAAGCCCAACACGATTGACGCCTTGTAAGAAAATATTCGGCGCGTTGTTGCTGACATACGGCCTTAAATGCTGCAAAAAGTGGTCGAACATTGGGCCTCTCGGCTAGAATTTAATCGAGCCACGGCAGCCGCTTGCCCGAAATCATTTTTAAAACATAATTTATTTTCGATGCCCAGTATACTAGAAAATGAGCGGGGAGCGGAAAGAATAACACTTTTCCATTTTTCTATGTATTTCATGGGCGCTCTAGTATACAAACTGTGAATATTGATCCATTGATTCCCTTACGTCAGGCCCGGTTTAAAGAGATAATTTTTTTCTAACGCTGCATATTCTGAACTTCCAGCTGAACTCCCTGGCTTTAATTTTGATTTTAAAATGAAGCCTATTGCTCAATCTTCTACTGTAGAAAGTTCATACCATAGCTGTTCCCGTATAAAAATCTTCTTTACAACAAATCATATACATATTTAGTCGGAGGACGGAGTCGCTACAAGACCCGTCCAACCCTTATCTTCATAGTAGGGCTAAGTTCTTGGCCATAGCATTAAATTATATACTTTTCATTTCTTCTTGGAAACCACATATCTGAAAAAAAACACCCTTTACTTACTTCAAGCAGGGCTGTGGAGTTTTGCAAAAATCGGGCGACTCCGCATTAATTCCAGGTGTTAGAACGAATTCGTACTACGGGTCTTGTAGCGACTCCGTCCTCCGACTAAATATGTATATAATTTTTGGTAAAGGAAATTGTAGTACAGGAACAGCTATGGTATGTACTTTCTACAGTAGAAGATTGAGCAATAGGCTTCATTTTAAAATCAAAATTAAAGCCAAGGAGTTCAGTTCAAAATATGCAAGGTAAGAAAAAAAAATATCTCCTTAAATCGGGCCTGACGTAAGGGAATCAATGGAACAATATTCACAGTTTGTATACTAGAGCGCCCTTGAAATACATAGAAAAATGTAAAAGTGTTTTTCTTCCGCTCCCCGCTCATTTTCTAGTATATTGGGCATCAAAAATAATATCATTTCAACCGGACGGAAATCGGCCTGTCCTTCACGACTTTTAGCCCTAAACATGAAGTAAAACTAGTTGCAAGCTTTGATGACTTTAAATCGTAAGACAGATGACTTTCGGAAAATAACCTTAAGCATTTGTGTTGCAAATAAACAGTTTAACATTTTTCTCTCGCACAATTTTTGATCTAGCTATGACCCTTCATGGTGTTTTTAGAGGTCAAACTTCAAATTTGAGTCAACATTTTTTTCAAACGTAAACTAGTAATTTTTTTATAAACGTTTGAAAAAAATTTTTACCTCAGTAAGACTTAATAAGCTTCCATAATTCTATAAATTTATGTGACAGATGACTGATATTCCTAGTATTTGTGATCATACACTGGCTGGGCAGAAGAACGTAAGTCGACTTAACACAGATGGTTCAAAATATAACATTCAAGTAGTTTCTGAGGTTATTACACTGATTAGGACAAAATAGAGCGCGAATAATATCTAATCATCGATGTGTGGTGGAGAGGTAGCAGAATGGCTGTGCTTTCCATAGAGGGAATAAATATTACCTACGGCAGCCCAAGTAGCAGCTTATATTGTCATTATGTCAGAACACATTGGCTCATATTCACCTTATATGGGGCTTGGGCCACAGAAGATAACAAAGACCTGTAGAGGGAAGAAAGATAACATGATTGTGGCCATCAAACCAGAGATCGGTAGAGGGACGAGAGATCACAGGATTGTGTACATTTTGACAGGGCATATTTAATGCACGAAAATTAATGCATAAAATATCTGCAACATCTAGCCGGTCTTGCAGATATTAATATTGGCTATCTCAGCATCTACGGCGCTATAAATGAATAACGGATAGGAAAATGAATATTGGGCTTTACTTTTTATGTTAAAGTTAAGAAAAAATACTATGAGTCAGAGAATTTGTAAAGTTTGGCTAGTTTTCGTGAAATCAGTATGAACTGTTGAGACTTAGTAATGTTGGTATACGCCCTTCACTTTCGCATGCAGAATAAATAATGTAATCTCCTTTTGAAATAAAACATCACATTTGCCTTCTTATTGAATAATTTTGGCGCCACAATATTCTTCGAAACCTCATAAAAAACAATAGCAAAGATACAATTTCATCATTAAACCTTCGGTGCTTCCTTTAATATTATCCAATTTTTCCTTCGATGCATATACCGCCAGTTATACTTCTAAGCCTTACAGTAGATATGATTAACAACTCGCATATATATTCATTTCGTTTTAATCCATCCAAAAGCTCTCGTCTTACTACAGTAACCAAGTAAGGAAAACAGTATAAAAAATTTAAATAATGTCTATGGATTTCCCTCTAAAAAAACAAAGGAGTTGGGCATGGACGGATAAAGAAATAACATCATCGTACAGCAAGTAAGATTTAGATTTTTAGAGAGAAAATAAATTACGATAAATCTACATAAATATATCAACATAAAAGCAAAAACAACGAAATATTTTGTATGATTGTTGTGTATCGTATATCTCCCCTCCAAAGAAAAGAAAAGGCCGGAAAAATACGAAAAAAAAGCTGACACACACAGCACGATACATTGAGGCTGGTAAATGCGAATGGAAACTCTTATAAATCGTAAATATAAATGAACGTGCAAACGACCAACCAACCGATGGAATGATTGAATGAATGCGAATACAAAACAGTCGACGAACGACGGGCTTTTTATATCTACTCGTAGTAGACCCTTGACTGAATGAGAAATCTTTTGCATTCCATTCAAAAGAATCCGCAACACTCTTTGTGAAATTACACTTCACACTCAAACCACCACATTAGAAAGCAACCTCACTACTTTATAAAGTATGAACAAAATTGTTTAGTTCAGCCATTTGGAGTCTATAATACCCTACAACACGAGCTTTTCAATATGACTGTTCCATAGAGTTAACTTCTTAGCTTTGGCAGTATTCGTTGGTCAAAACTTTAAATTTCTTTATAAACAGTCAAACAGTGTCTTGTCATGAATGATAAAACTAGTAAGACGTCAGATCTTAATATCCCGTAACCACAACAGTGTGTGGAAGTGATTTTTTATCTTGTAGGAGCCACATCTGTCTGGAGTGCAACATGTTATTGTAATTTGTTTGATCAATAATTTCATCGTTGGAGCTGAATCTCTTTCAACTGAGCCTTTTCTTTAGGTTCGAAAATAGAAAATAGTCACTGGGGGCTAAATCCGGAGAATATGGTAGATGAGGTACCAATTCGTAACCAAATATTAGCAATTTTTATATTGAGACAGCACACGTGTATACCCGTGGATTATCTTAATGAAAAATAACTTTTGTCATGGCCATATGGGGTCGTTTTTTTTTTTTAAATCCTCGTTAAGTCGGTCCAATAAGTTCGCATAATATATGCTTTTAATTTTGAAGTTAATCAATGTGGATTACCCCCTGTATATCAAAAGACTGCTGCCATCACCTTATTGGCCGACAAAGTCACCTTGGCCTTCTTCGGAGCCGGTTCACCCGGAGAAACCCATTCTTTAGACTGCTGCTTGGTCTCCGTGTTGTATTGGTTTCATCCACAGTTACAAAACGCCGCAAAACTCATTCGAAATGCGGTAAATAAAACTCCAAACAATTCTTCGAAGTTGTCACACGATAACGGTTATGGTCAATTGAGAGCAAACGCGGCAGACAGTTTTCTTAAACCCAATTGATCATGAAAAATCGAAACCACACTGCCATATGAAATACGTATGGCATCAATAATTTCGCGCACTTTTACTCTTCGATCGGCCAACACCATATCATGAATTGTTTTCGTCATTTTGGGGTATATTGACCTCAATTGGGTCAGACGTTCAGCGTCATTTGTACTTGTGGGACTACAATGAAAGTCAGTGAACAACTTTTTTACCATTGAAATCAAGGTTGAAGTCCCTAAGTATTTATCAAGATTTTTTTTTTGGTTTGATTGACGGCTTTTTTCCGCAAAAAATAATGTTTAATGAGCACTCGAAACTCACTTTTTGCATTTTTAACAAAATGCACGAAGTTGTATTTTTTGAACAGCTGTCAGTAGTTTATTCACACATTGTAATTTATGGGAGCAGTGTTGCATTTCATATAACTTAGAGGGAAGTCGGATAAATCACGAAATAATTGATATGCCCTCGCATCATTTCTTTGCGAATCTGTTAATTTCTTTATAGCTAAAATTTCGTTTCGTAGACACAACTATGATAAATAGCCCTAGGTCCTTACGAAAATCCCCAGAAACCTTGTAGATTGTTTAATATTGAG
Source organism: Hydrotaea diabolus (assembly GCA_963513945.1). Lineage (NCBI taxonomy): Eukaryota > Metazoa > Arthropoda > Insecta > Diptera > Muscidae > Hydrotaea > Hydrotaea diabolus. The sequence continues at coordinate 255,983,508 of OY740716.1, forward strand.
CCATCAGTATACACGCAGGGAAAAGATATGGTTATTATATGGTCACGGCAACAATAGTATGTTCTCTGCAATAAAAGTATGGTCGTCGCAACTATAGTATTGTTTATTGAATTTCATTTTGACAATAGTATGATTGCGGCAATATTAGTATTGTTGAAATGTAACAATAGTATTGTTGCCAAATTTAAAAATTAAAATATGGTTGTAGCAACAATATAAATATGGTTGGTGGAACAAAAGTATTGTTTTCATGGATTTTATGTTAACAATTACATGTTTACGGCAATCATACCGGCAAAATTGTATTTTTTTTTTAATTTGGCAATGTTATTTTTACGAATCTTACGCAATAATAGTAAAAATGATTAAATATTTTCGAAACAAACTACGAATTAGTATAACTGAAATATTGTAAATAAATATTTTTTTACTGTTTTTTAAATCACTCCTATTATTACATAACTTACTTAATAAAATTCTCTATTGTTAAATAACAACTTAACCCAATCTATACAAAAAAATTTGGGGACCATAGTATGATTGTGTGTAAGTCATACTATGTTTGTGAGGATCATACTATGGTTGTTCATATTATGGATTGTTCATATATTGGATCATATTATGGTTGTGTGGATCATATTATGGTTGAATGTGAATAATAATATGGTTGTGGGAATCATATTATGGTTGTGTGTGAATAATTCTATTGTTGTGAGGACCATAATATTGTTATGGGGATCATAGTATGATTGTGTGATAACCATACTATTGTTGTGATGATCATAATATTGTTGTGTCACAACCATATAACCAACAATAGTATGATGCTCTTTGAATATTGTTACCCCAACAATACTTTTTTTCTGCGTGTAGCGGTCGACACAAATCCTTGTAACTGAGTTTCGACAGTTTCATAAATCCCTGTCTGGTATAAGTGTATAGTAATTTTCGTCTGAGTGAAATTTAAGACAAAGTTCGGAGAAGGTAGTCTCTGAAATACCAGGCATCCAATTATTATTACACTCTGGCCCTAACCATTCATTGACTATTGTTAGAGATCAATTTTTGTACTTATGATGTGCAGGGACAGAAAATGTCATATGACATTCAGTTTTACAGATGGTATGGAACGCAGCACTTCTTTGATTCATCTAGTGGCCATTATTTGGAACCTTCCTAGTATCTTACAGTTGACTTCTGCAGAGGGTTCTGTTAGACGATAGCTCCATACTGCAGTGTTCAGCCAGTAAACACTGCAAGCGATAAGGTCACATTGTTTTCCTATTGCTCTTTTGCAGACTCACAATGCCACAATGGACTCTTTCGCTCTGTCCATAATATTAAGCGTGAAATTCAACTTCATGTCCAATATTACACCATAGTATTACGCAATGTCAGCAAATAGGCTTTTAGTGGCTCATTTGGGATCATGTATCTCCTCGAAAACTGAAAATATTTACTGAGACTGTTTTCGCCCGCACACTTTGTCATAGTGAGAAGTGCTCTTTAAAGGTTGAACGTAGGTATATTTGATTTCTCTTATCGCTACTTTGCCTGCATATGGCAGAACCTTAACCTACTCCAAAAGAACAAAATTTCGTTAAAAGCGAATGTTTCGCAAATGCTAACGGTTCTGCAGCTATCGAAGCCGAAATTGCGTTTTTCGGCGAGTGATCCCTCTATGAAGACAACTAGATCACGCAGGGCTACTTGTTGAGATACCCGTAAACTATGCATGTTGGCTATCTGAAAATTGCCTCTGGTATATGGGTTAGGTATTCACCACCGTGTTAGGGTATATGGTTTATACAGCTAATCTAAAGCTCCTTGAGCTGTGGGATTGGCTTAAGCTCTACTGCTTGTATTTCACTAGAGGTTTAAACTTTTTGATAGCTCAAAATATGTTGCAGTCGGTCAGTCCCAGAGTTAACATGAAAATGAGTGCGCAGGGATTTCTACTGGAACTTTCAAATTTGAATTTCCATGGCCCTAACCAGAAATGAATGAAGTTCAGTTCTACTAAACTGCAGACATTCACCTGGGATTTCTACTGGAACTTTCAAATTTGAATTTCCATGGCCCTAACCAGAAATGAATGAAGTTCAGTTCGAGATCAGCGCAGTAATAACAACTATAGGTAGATAGACGGACTTAGGCATTCTACTAAACTGCAGACATTCACCTGGGATTTCTACTGGAACTTTCAAATTTGAATTTCCATGGCCCTAACCAGAAATGAATGAAGTTCAGTTCTACTAAACTGCAGACATTCACCTGGGATTTTTACTGGAGCTTTCAAATTTGAATTTCCATGACCCTAACCAGAAATGAATGAAGTTCAGTTCGAGATCAACACAGTAATAACAACTATGGGTAGATAGACGGACTTAGTCAAATCGACCAGTGTTGTAATCATGTCGTTTATCTAGTTTATATTTATACCCTCCATCGTAGGAGACCATTAATCGTACATGTACATTAGAGTTGTTCACGAAATAATTGGAAAAAATGAATTGTCGGATCTTATCGCATAGTTGCTTATTTTGTTCCACTTCAAAAGCAAAATAGACCTGCAAGAAATATTTTCAATCGAAGAACACTTAGGGTTTGCTCAGCGCTTATTATAGAATATCCTGTGTATATATCTTAAGAATTTCTATTTTAAACCGGTTTAGATTTGTGACTTGGAAATAGAAGATAATGTGTGGTAAGGTATGATAACCGTATGGCTGACTATGAACAAAACAAAACAGGTTTTATAGACCAACTTTCATACATGTATGTGTGTACTTTGTGTTTATTTTATACATGTACGAGTATGTGTTTTTGTTTTTTTGGTATACCACAACGAAAATTCTTATACACGATACAGTGCTTGGTTGGCAGTTCGAGGGATTTTTATTGTGTTTACCTTGTTTGGTGGAATCTCTACTGCCAACTGGTTCTCCAACTGGTTTATTTAAAATGTGCGTGCACATAAGTATATAACCACTGATCATGGTTTAATCACGATCGTTACTTGGGCTCTACGGATGGTGAAGTAGCATTCACCCTTTGCAGTCACCCCTGCTGGCAACTAAGTCTATCAATGGAAACATGGTCCCAAATCTGGCTATTTATAATGCAGTTTCAAATAACTTGCTTAATAAAAATCTATATTGTTTAATAACAACATAACCCAATCCTGAAAAATAATTTTGGGGATCATAGTATGGTTGAGTGGAATCATACTATGATTGTATGTGAAAGATACTTTGGTTGTGAGGATCATAATATAGTAATTTGGGGATCATAGTATGGTTGAGTGTGACTCATAATATGGTTGTGGAGTGTATATTTGTGTGTGGATAATACTTTTTTTGTGACGATCATACTCGTAATGTTGTTGTGCCACAACCATATACCCAATAATAGTATGATCCTCTTCGGATATTGTCTCCCCAACCATACCTTTTTTCTGCGTGTAATGATGACTATTTCATTTGGTTTCATTATATGTCTTAAATTCAATAAAAAAAAATTACTTTGAGCAACCCCAACATATTTATTGATTTATTTAAATTTCTCACAATAGTTATAAAATGGAACCTATTATTTGGTTATACTTTACATACTCAAACTGAAAAAAATGTTTTTTGAACAACCCTTACATAAATTCCAAATCTTAAATTCTAAGAATCCGCCTGTCTGTGAAAAGCAAACTGCAGGTCGCAATATTTAAGCTAGGTTGTTGAAACTTGCCTACTTACGAGTAGTCCCTAACAACAACTGAAATTAAAAATTATTCTTAAAAGACATAACTATCTGATTGGCAAGGGGGTGTGGCACAGCCCAGGCAATCTGAATATAGAAAGATCATATCTAATTAACAATTAGAGTTATGACGATGATATTTGGAACATATGATAATGGCATGATTCAAAACAACCCTTAATCATGAAATCCTTTATACTGTGAACTTATACCGATATGATGATAGGAGTTGTTTATACGATAGGATGTTGTTATGGAAAGAAATACAACCTAATAGAAAAAAAGCTGGTACCACAGAGGGTATACTGTATACCTTCTGTCTGGAACTTAACGAAGTTTTTACATGTTGTATACCTTCTGTCTGAAACTTAACGAAGTTTTACTTGTTGTGTGTTACAAATCATCATTAGGTTATAATGCAAAGTACAATAATGTTGTAGTTACTGTTAGTTATACCTACAAGTTTTCTACAAAACTAGTCTATAATAAAAAAAGTAATGGTGTTATGTATGGCTCAATATGTATCATCCACCATAGTGTGAGATTAAAAATGTTACTGACAGTTTATATATTGGAGGATTCGTACCCATCATCTTGGGTGTAACACTTTGCAAACCAAAAAAAAATTAAGGTTTGTGTTAAATTTCCCTTGCACCTTTTTCCAAGGTAACTTTAATCCCTTAAAGGACACATTTCGCCCCTTGTGTACTTCAATTAAAGTAAATTTCACTGTGAATTCAGATATTGATTTATTGTAAAGTTGTAGGTGAAAGAGGGACCCCAAAAGACAGACTTTGTAAATAAGAGAAGAGATCACTTACAATAATCCACCTTCCAACTGTTAGTTTCTTTTCCTGAGATTGTGGTCGGCCTTACGGATATAGAGGCACAAATAACGGATTTATTCAATTCATAGCAGAGGGATTTGAGGATTGATCAGTTTCTTAAGTTCTTATACTTTACATTTTTACATTCATTAATACTTTAAAGTATTACAAACAGAATGGCAAAGTTTAATGCCCTCAAAATTGCGTTTAAACCTTTCAGTCTAAAAATTATCCAAAAGCGAGATTTATTGTCAACTTTTTTCTAATTTCAGGTCAAATGGTGTTTGGTCTGGCCTTATACTGCTTTACAGATTATTGTCAGTTAAAAGGGTCACCATTTTTACACTTTGATAATTAAAATTAAGATATGTCGACATTAATGATAGAAAACATTTATAAATTACTCTCCGGTTTCAAAAAGATTGTACAGCATGTCTGGACTCAAAATTTATGGGATCTCCGATGGTGCCGCAAAGTATTCGCACAGAATGACAATCCTGCAAAGCAATACCTTCTTTGGTAGGAGTTTTGAAACTGGTGGGGCTGGGGAAAAACCTGACGGATGGCTGGCATTTTTCTTTATTTTGTACATTTTTTGGTTTTTTGCTTTAACTGTTAATACATTTTAAGCTAATTTTATACATAAATTTCATACGACAGCAGCGGCAATGGCAACAAAACCGACGACAAACACACAAAAATAGTCGACCTTTTTCACACAAAAGTATGCCACACCATCAGCACACACGCACATAATGAAAACACATAAAAGAAAGAGCTCAAATAAAAAAAGAGCCGAATGATCCTTTTTCGGTAAATGAAAATATATGTTGAATGCTTTTCTTTCGATTGTGTTGTTGTGGGTAAATGGCATAAGACGGCAATGGCAAAAAAGGCTTTCTCTTTGAAAACCCATTTTCGTGGAAGAATGCCGGGCGAATAAATCGAGTATGAGTTCACAGTGGTTTAAATATCCAGACGAAATGACACATAATCAAATCTAAGCAGACTTTTTTCCAAGAACTTTGGTATCTGCGCTTAGAAAATTGCACAATTATGAAAATCGAACCATAAATACCTACTTGACGTATGTTTACAAATTTCGTGGAAGTTCTACAAATTGGAACATTCACAGTAGCCATCTCGGGGCGACTAAAGTTTAAACAAAAATAAGATTTCTGCAGAATATATTTAAAATAAGACCATACACCGAAAACAGATTTGTTGAGCCCACCGAATTTTTGCCAACCGAATGTTGGCTGTTGACAGTACTATACATATATTCCATCGCTCTAACCAAATGTTGTTGGGTTGCACGACAATTTTCAGCGATGGCAACTGACAGTAACGGTTGAAAAGACAAAGTAATGGTAACCCTAACTAATTATTAGAACTGAACTTGCAAATGTATTGGTTGTTGTTATATACAATTGGTAATGTAAAGATATAGATGATCATAAAATATTATTTGAGTGAAGTAAAGTGGAACTTTAAACCTAAATATTTGTGGCTACTTAAGTTTTAATTTGAGGCAGAATACCTAAAATACTCGTAAATACTTATACTTGAAGTCTTGGCTGCAGATGTGAAATATATGCATATCGGTGTTACACTGTAGTTTATTTAAAAAAAAATACGAGTTCGTGAAAAAAAAAATTATTTCCAGTCGCTCCTTTGTGCCGATTTTGGTTTCAATCCTAAACAAGCTTTATACATCCAATTTTATTAAACACATTTTTTAAGGACGAAAAGAGGCAGTTTATGCTTAAAAACATATTCTGATTTTATTTTAGACGATCTGTACTAAAATGGTAATTGTACTAATTTAGAAGAACATTTAAAAAACATTTATACAATTTCATTACAAAAAGTACACGCCACAACTGAAATCAATTAACACAACTTATTTGTAGAACATAAAAATACTCAAATTTTTATTAGAGAATCATTTTTAACGTTTTCAAAAAATGGGTGAGAAGGACACTCCTTTCTTATAGATACAATGTTAAAAACTTCTACGATATTAAACTCCACACGATTTTACTTAAAACACCTCATTACGAAATTTTGTATTCGTAAATTCGTAATTATTTCATATGGTAAAGCCTTGCAAAATAAAAATTCTCTTGGCCCATAAAAAATAACTAGGACCTATAAGCGGCGTCCTTTTAGGAATTTAATTTAATCACTTAAGTCTTTCATTTCTAGAACAAATCATTCGCCCCACGAGAAAGACCGAAATCTTTTTAAATAGAGTTATATGTTATAAATGCGAATACAATGGGATTTAGTTACTACAAAGGATTTATCTGTTGTCACCACCAATTTTTGGTACCAAAGTAACAATGACATTATAATTGGTTGGTTGTCATAACCACCAATTTTGGCAATCAATAGTTTACTGAATTCGGTCAGAATAACAAACTTATTGGCTGTAATAATCATAGTATTATTCTAGCTACCATGTGATCCATGGAATGTTGGTGATTGCAACTGACTGAATGCATATACAACCAAAAATCTGTAGTTCAGCCGATTTCGTACTGATTTTTTCTCAGTGTGCAGGTTTTTTTCCCAACGCCGTGTAGGTTGTATTTTTTATATTGCAAATAGTAGAACAGAATAAAAACTGTTTACGATTCTGTAGTTGTAAACAGAAAGATCAGAGTGGCAGTGCTGACCTTAGTTCCAAAGGAACCACCTATTATCTACAACCAAATTTGATTTTCGGAAAATTAGAAGAACCGAAAGCGAAAAACCAGTCAAACCGATTTAAGCTATTGTCGGGATTAAGCTATTTCTGAGATACCGACTGTCGAGCTTGGACATAAAAAACAGAATGTCGGTTTTCGGTTTTAGACACTCTAGACTAGATACCAATTAGAAGTTTAGCCTTGTGTCTATAAGTATAAAGACTTAGTATGTAAGTGAAATTCTGTTTGATGAACTCGACAGTGCTCGGAAAATGCTTTGCTTATACTGGTATTTCCCACAACTACTGCACATTAGTTATTATTAGAACCTTCTTACGAATACTTTTTTTTACTATAATATTGGGCGTGTTTTTTAGGGCTCGGTTATTAAGCAAGTAAATGGCGCTAAGGCGATAACTGTAAAACTTTGAAAAACCCTGTAGAAAATTCTGTATATACAACACCTGAACAGCTCTATGAATCATAAACAGTTTAATATGAAAGCTTGGTGATTACAGATAAATAAAAGGATCGTAGGGGGGAAAGAGGGAGTACTGTTTATTGACACTTGCCTTTAACATCTGGATGTCGCAATTAGAGGGAAATACATTTACCGAAAGTCGATTCCACATATGGACTGTACGAGCGAAAAACGTATTTGATCTGTAGTATGTAGTGCGGTCAACTGGCCAATCAATAACAAACGGGTGTGAATTCCTAGAAAGTCGCGTGTCCCTGCCGAACATCCTCACGTCAGGAATAAGAGGAAGGATATCCAATGAACACACACCATAAAAGTAACGATTGAACAGCGTCACTCAACCCACATTCCGGCGATGCTCAAGGGAAACAATAGAGTTGGATACCCTACTGTCACCTATCAGCACCATCTTTGAATCTCTTCTTTGAACGCGGTCAAGTAGCTCCAAGGATGATTTTGGAGCACCTGACCATATACGGGAGTTGTACATCATATTCGGCCCGATGTAAGTTGTATAGATATTGAAAAAATCAGAAGGAGTAAAATATTTATTGCACCGCTTTAGAAACCGCATAGACTTGAGTGCTTCTTTTAACACTTCAATACATTCCTCGATCAACGAGCGTCACATAGTATTTTCATGCCCAGAAAGGGCCTTGGAGATATCCAGAGCCGCGACCTTACCTATCACCATACTAGTGGATAGACCGTCTCCAAGGCTCCGACAAGAACGCCGTCAGGTCTCCTGTAGAGCAGTTTCTACGGAAGCCATACTATCGATAACTCAGCTGGTTGTTGGCCTCTAAATATCTTAGAAGATGGTGGTTCACCATGCTCTCTATAACCTTGGAGAGAGCAGAGCAAAACGCAATTCGCCGATAACTCGCAGGATTATTGGCTTTACCCTTTTTAGGGATCGGCTGGACGTTCGCAACCTTCCAACATCTATGAAGACTGATTTGAAAAGGTTGTGTAATGGGTGGGCTGGAGTCGAGGAGCACTTACATAGGACAAGTGACGAAATACCATCCGGATCTTTTGATCGTGGAATGTTATTGGACAAATCAACCAGAATACGTTTTCGTCTAGTGCGTTCGAAAGTATTTCTACTGTGGCTAAGAATGTCAAAGAGCATCCATCAATATCACCTAGTTATCACCTAGTCAGGTAGTAAACATTTCTCCCAATTTTTTGAGAAGAATTTTGCATAAAGACTTCGTAATGAAGGTTTATAAAGTTTAATTGCTCCAAGAACTGAAGCATCATGACCATCCGCTGGATTTTCGCCTAATGAACTGAAGATTGTTTGGCAGGTAATGAAGAATTTTTTGAAAAAGTAGTGCTTTCAGATAATGCTCATATTCTACTCGGTAGCTATAAGCAAAATTGTTGCATATGGGGTTCAGAGAACCCACACGTGACTATTGAGAAGCCAATGCATCCACAGCGAGTTACTGTTTGGTGTGGATTTTGGCTGTGGCTGGTGGCATCATCGGGCTATGTTTCTTCGTAAATGGGCAAGGAGTCGACGTTAGCGTCAACAATGAGCGTTACCGCGGCATGCTTATCGAATTTTTGTTTCCAAAAATTCATGAGAATAACACGAACGACATTTGGTTTCAACAAGATGGGTCACTTGTCACACACCCAAAACAACCATCGATATTTTACGCACTGGTTTTTCAAAATCGAATAATAAGCCAAAATTTTGATGTCAATTGGCCGCCTCGGAGCTGTGATTTGAGCCCTTTGGATTTTTTTTTGTGTGGGGCCATTGAGGATAAATGTTACGCAAAGCATCCAGCGACAATTAAAGAGTTGTAACATGAAATTTCCCATTAAAGCGATTGGACCCAAAAAAATCGAAAATGTACTGAAAAATTGGGTTGATCGGATGAAGTACTGCCGAGCCAGTTAAGGTAGTCATATGAATGATATTGTGTTGCATTACTAAATGACAAAGTTCAACCTTTCCAATAAAACCAGAAATTTAAAAAAAATTATCATTACTTGTTTTACAGCCAATTCAAATTTAAAATTTTAAGTGCCCACCCTGTACATGTCAAACAGTTTGAATTTCAACATTAATGCTCAAAATTCCATATTTTGTAAATTAACATTCATTTGGTTTCCAACCACTGTGCATCATAAATACCTGTGCAACAGCCGCTACAAAAGAGCTGCACAAAATTTGGCCGCTGTTCATATTTTCAAAAAAGGTATTTAATCAGTCAAATGCTATTTTGGCCAACTTACGCCATAAATTTACGTTACGCTACGGTACAAGGCTGAAAGGCTCAAAGATTTTAAAGTACACACATCGAATGCCACATACTAACATACACATTTGTGTAATCAAAGGACCTCCTAATGCATGTACGTATACGTGTAGGTGTTTGTGTATAAACGGCCTTTAGGCAAAGTAATGATGGCGAATTATTTTCTAAATAGACCCGAAAATTTATTACCATTTTTCATTCAATTCAGAGTTATGCTCTATCGTACGGGATGTGTGATAATGCCACACCGTATGTAACATACGAGTATCACACAGTCTGATTCTGGCTGCTGGGTAATGCTTTAGTGCCTCAGCTGCCAAACGTACCAACCTACGGAGGTACATCCACAAGCTATGTACAGACATATTTATTAATAGTTTGTGCCCGTATATGTGTGAGAGTGTGTGTGTTCTTGAATCATGACAATATAAGTTACGAGTTTGCCTGCTTTGGTATAAATAAGTGAAGAGTGGAGTTTAAGAAATATTGACAGCAATTTTGTCTGATGCCTGAGGGCATTTGGGCCATCAGACACATTTTATGGAGAATGTACTGGGCAACTGTGATTAGGATCGTCGGTGCACGACATGTGGGAGTAATGAAGCAATAGGTAATTTCCATGGAAGAGCAAAAGTCTTAGTGCTCATGGGAAAGTTTTGACAATAATATGGGTCTATGAAAGATGTTGTCAGGATTGGAAATCACACATAAGTAAATTGTACTATTGATATAATGGACGTGTTCTCTTGAGTTAGCTAGCTTAGTTACTTAATTAGTTAGCAATATGGTCATATCGAACAATATTAAAAATAATATGGTAATATGTTGATCTTGTTTACACCCAAGATAAATAAACTAGAAGAGTGTTCATCGGAAAATTCGTCAAAAATATTAAATAAAATAAGTACATATAAGTACATTTAAAGAAATAGTCAATGAATATAAAATAATAAATCAATTACTTGCTACACATTTCTCTGATGCATTTAAACGGTCAGTTTGAGTTCGTTTAAAGTTTCCCTTATATAATATAAAAATATATAATCTCGTGCAGAGAAGCCAATAATAATTTGCAGATGAAACATCTTCTGGATTAATTATTTTTTTTGTCTACATAACAAAAAACATATGTTTTTATAAGGCAGGGTGTGTCATAATTGATTTTTTGTTTAAACAATTAGGGTGGCCACTCTTACTTATTGCAAAAGTTGAAGTTGAAGTCGAAGTCAACAAGCTTTTTTACCGACTAACTTCCATGCAAGCATAGTTTATTAACCTGAAAAAAAACACAGCTAATGTCACATGAAATCCTAATAAATGCACTGTGAGACAGGATCCCACTTAAGGTCAAAAGCAACTTTTTAATACAATATTCGGTTATATTTTTAAAATAAAGTCTTTTTACTTATACATATTTAGATACTTATTCGAGATTTATTGTAACGTACGTTATTTTACTGGCAAAGCCAACGTTTTTCATTTATTTGTGTGACAGTGCTCTGTTCCACATAAAACATACTTATCTCAACTGACCCAGCCTGATTGACCTAAGGCCTCTAAGGTTAACGACTCATTTTGGCTTTCGAAATGCAGCTTGTGTACTTAAGCAGCGGTGCTGATCTTCAAACGTTCCTTAGTTCTGCGCTAAGAAACAGAGATTATATATAGAAAGCAACATCTCTCTTTAAAACGAAGATGAACTTCAAATTGTCGAAAGTTTTACGCCCATCGGAGCACAGTCGTTTATAATCCTTTTTTACTGGCCAAATCTCGGTTACTTTAAACCGATAGAGATGTTTTATTTAGACAACTCCTTATTGAGGAATTCAAGGTCAAAGTTGAACTTTTAATTTTTTTTATATATTTAATGAAAATGTGGGGTTATAGTTTTTTTCATCTTCTTTATTTATAAAAAGACGGTCATACGTGAATAAATAAACCATATTACAGATCAATTTTAAAAAATTAAAAAAAAATAGCCAAAATATTTTTTCTTTTTTTGATATATAAACAAAAATTACTTGACATAGCGAACTTTTTCAATGATCATATTGTTTTTTATTTTTATAACATTAAGGAAAACTTAAGGACAAAACAATTTTGTGCATTAATAAAACACAGAATATTTAAGATAAAGAGTTCAAATGTATTCCAGTGTATGTTGCATTTTAAGAATGAAATACGATTTCGGTCATATGACCACCAGGAGCTATTTATTCTTTGGACCCAATTTTCCACTACTCATGCACACATTTCGACCGGATCATAATCAACTTTGTGTTGGATTTTGTATCAGTGCTCGTCTAAAGTTGTTGGCTGGTTGGCATAAACCAATGACTTGATGTGGCAAACAAGGTGGCCATTTAACCGAACCATTTCTCGAGATAACACGTTCACCAAATTTTCCTTTCAGTAAATCGATTGTAACTCGTGCTCTGTGGCAAGTGGTACCGTCTTGTTGAAACAACATATAGGCGATATCAAGCTTATCCAATTCGAGCCAAATAATTTCATGGCACGATAGCGCTCTCCATTGACGGTAACATGACGATTGTTTTCTTCGACGAAAAAATACGGTCCAATCACATCTCCGCCATGAAAACCACATCACACAGTAATTTTTGGCTTATGAAATTATGTTTCTTTAAGCACATGTGGGACTGTTGCTGTCCAATAATGCATATTTTGTTTATTGACAAAACCACTCAGCCAGAAATGAGCTTCATCGCTGGAGATGATTTTTCTATGAAATTCTGGATTTTCGTGAAACTTTGCCAGAACCTAGTCGAAGAAGTGTCGGCGTTTTAAATGATCAGGTGGTTTTAGTTCTTGAGTCAGTTTGATATTCTAAGGATGAAGACCAAGATCTTTTCGCAAAATACGCCACAGTGTGGTTTGAGAGATGCCCAATTCCTAAGAACGACGTGGAATCGATTGATTTGGCTGCTTTTGAACAGATACACTTACATCCAAAAGTAAAAATTTGAATCCAAATTTATCCACTATATCACGCACAGCCTGTTGGGTGGGACTATTAGTATCGCCAAGTTGCGACCACCGACTCAGAATTTCGGTAGTAGGTTTGAAGATTTCTAAACATTGCTTGTAATTAAACTTTACCATTATGAAAATGTTGACTTTGACTAACGTTTTGACACTGAAAGATCCTTAAACATATTTGAAAGATCCTTAAATATGTCAACGCACATAAAGATACGAAATTGTTGTCCCTTTTGGAAAACTCTTTACATAGGTACCTTGTTAACTTCAGATCAAAAATAATGTCTTTTCATTTAAGAACTATTTTTCATCGCTTGGAGTTGGAATAATCTTTATAATTATCGAAAGAACAAAACGCTTTTGGGAGTATTTTTTGTGGTCGTAATTGATGTAATAGTTTCAATACCTGGACACTAAGTTCGCCCTCTAACTAGTTTGCAAAGGTGCTATTAAATCTATGTCTATGTTCCATCCAACTTTTTTTTGGACGAAATCATTTATTTTATTTTGCAGTTCCAATTTTATTTCGGTGCTGCAGGATTTTTCTTTTCTTTGAACGTTACTTAAGACATATTTTCTTATTTTGTTTCCAAAATACTCTTCGGACAATTCTTTATACTCGTAGATGAAGTTCTCAATATTTTTAGTATTTTAAAATTCGATTGTTTCTGCTTAGATATATTTTTGCAACTAAGTGTGTATTCGAATACCACTGGCTTTTATCCTATTCTTAAATGAATAATGTCATACTAGTGTGGGTCGAAAAAAAACTGCACGAGTCAATCCCTAGATTTAATGATTTTCTAGAGTCGATTTCGGGAACACATTTCTTTCTGTGCATACCGCCCTTTTAGTTTTTTTTTTTTATTCTGGGTTGTCATTTGAAGTCCGACCGTAATGAGATGCATACTTTACTAGTGTTTACGGCGGTTGAAAATCGGGTAACTGACCTCGAATTCTAAACTGACGTATGGAAGAAGTATGGGCCTTGTTAGTTAATGATCAACGACATATCATACATTATGATCGGATAAAAAATAAGTAAGCAGTGGCCAAAATTCATTTTTGGTTAAATGAAAGGTGCATGGAAAAACAATATGGTTTTGTTCTGAAATTTGATTTTTACTTACTAAGCCGAACCGACCTAGTGCGTGTGTGTGCGTTTCTGGAAGTGTTTTGTTCATGTATGTTGGTGAGAGTGAGACAGAAAACGACGTCAAAAAAAACTAGTCAAATTTGACTTCAGCGTATATTTAAAAATGATGAACCCTATGTAACTTTTTTGTTTATGAATAAAAATTAGTACTTCTAAGGCTAAAGTTTAATCATTTGTTTAGTCCTTTACTAACCTTTCAAAATAAGTTCCAATCAGGCGTAGAAAACGAGATAAAAGATATGACTACTCGAAATTTACCTCGTAGTTAAAAATAACCTATGGACGAAAAAAAAATTGTTGTCTACTGGTGAATATGGGCGACTGGTGAACTTTTTGTTATGGGGACCGACCTTCACTAAACTCATACTATTTTCAAGGGTACGATAGCATAAACATAGGATAAAAGCTCTAAAGAACTAAGAACAGCGGTTTTGTAAAAAATAAAAATGCTGAAATAACTTATTTTATTTGTATAATACTATTTCAATATACTTGGTAGGCACATAAATACTGTTACACACGTTTTATGCTGTAAAATAAAAAGTACTGAATGTTTTTGGACCAAATATTTTTTAATATTTTTATTGTATCCAAAAAGAATCTACTTATTCTAAATGTCCGCCTTTTGCCTTTCCACACGCCACTGATCAAACGCCAAAAGCTGCACGAACCTCGTCCATTGTCTTAAGAGATTCTTAAGAGATCCAATGTTCGGCTATTTTTTTTGACAAACCTTGACCTCTAAAACCGTCCACAATTTGTAATCCAATGGGTTCAAATCTGGACTGCCTGAGGGCCATTCTTCAGAAGAAATGAACGCTGGCAAATTGTTTCGAAGCCAGGCCTGGGACGTTTAAGCCTTATGGGCCGGCGCAGAATCCTGCTGGAAAGTCCATGGCTGGTTTTGAAACAGGGAATTATTAAGAGGCTTCACAAGAGCTTCTACAACGGTATCTTGGTAAACTTTGTCCGATGTTTTGACTCCTTGTTCGCAGAAATGCAGGTCAGTGACCCCATTGTAAGAGACACCCCACCAAACCATGACTGAAGCTGGGTGATGACCCTTTCCACCCTTGGGATCAGTTCAGATGCTTCCTGAGATGACCGCGCATACACTCTTTTCATTTTGATTGTTAAATTTTTCCTGAACGGTAAACATTTTTTCATCGGTGCACAAAATTTTTTTGCGCAAGTTATCAGCGTGCTTCACCAAAAGATGTTTGCACTTTTCAATCCTATTTTTTTTTAAATCTGCAGTAAATAAATGTCCGGTACGTCGTTTGAAAGCGAAAAATCCCAAGTCTTTTTTTAATGATTCGATTCATTGACTTTTTTTCATCTCACGGGCCATGATTTTTTGTTTTCGGAGCGGATTTCTGTGAATTCTTGATTTAACGGCTTTGAAGACATACGGTGTTCGAACAGAGCGTGGGCGGCCCGACCGGTGGCGGTCTTTTGTATCTCCAGTCTCCTCAAACAGGTTTATGCATCGGTAGACGAACATGCGGCTAATTCCTAGTGGCCGGAGTGTTTTGAAAATATCGTTTTTTTTCATATCACACTTGTAAAGCGCTATTACAGCGATACGGTTCTCATTATCTGTCCATTCCATGATAAAAGTGTGTAACTGTAACAAGAAACCTTTGCAAGTTATACAGAATAAAAACTTGAAAATTGCATAGAAGGTCTAGACAGAAAACGATTCAGATCTTAATAAATGACATGACTCTGACATTCAACGAAAAATGCAGAAGGTCTAATTACGTACATCTGAGAAGTTTGATTGATCAATAATTAACTCATTCTATATACAATTATAGAATGATTTAGCGGTTGGTTCCAAAACTTCTTATTAATAATTTTTGTGATATTAATTATAGATTTTTTACTATCTTTTTCCTATCCTTATTTGAAAATTATTTATATGTCAACATTTTAAATGTAATTTTTTGTCTATCTATAAGATAAAAACTCAAAACTTTGTAAATAATACCAAACTCTGTAATATTGATAGAAAATAAATACATACATACATATAGGATAATTTGCATTATACTCGTAAGAAATGGTGAAAATTTGGTAGAACCTAAAATAATAATTATTATTGCCATAATTCTTACTAGCCAATATTCCTTACAAACATGTCAGAGAGTAATTCTAAAATCAGCATCAATAAATTTCGTCGAAAACTCAAAATATGCTTTTAAAGTCTTTAAAATCCGTGTATATTATGAAAACTCTGAAGTGTATTTGATTTGATGACAAAAACATATGTGCTATAAAATATGGAGAGAACTCCAAAACAAACAACAAATAATAAATTTATATTTATTGATAACAAACCAAAACTGGTGGCATAAAAAGGGACTGGAGAAGGTGTGGTTATGCAGTACTGCTGCCAACTCTCTATTCCATTTTGCAACATCATCAGTCATCTGTCAATGTATGAGAACATATCAAATGTTAGATTACCACAGAACACACACTCACAAATACACGTTCGAGTTCACCCATCCATATGCGATTTTACGGAAAACCATTATTATACTCGTACATGCCAAAAAACAAATCATTATTTTTCGTAGAAGGAAATTGTGTCAGGCCTTCGCAGTTTGTTTTAAGGACACATATTTAATGTCTTCGATAAAACAAAATACAGTTCGTGCACATTTTCGCGGTTTAATCAAAAAAATGTCAACCAGATGGTTTACGCGTTTTATTTTAGACACGACTTCAGGGCATAATTACGACTTCCAACAAAGGTTTTAATCAGCTTTTCGAAATTTTGTACATTCGGTGTGAGTCACCATAAAAATAACTAGTTAAATGATTTACCAAATAAATTAATTTAATATAGGTAAAATAATACATAAATAAGTAAATAATTAAATTCAATTATTATTAATTAAAAAAAAAAATAAAAAATACTTAAAATTTAAAATTAGGCTTAAAGTGCAAGAAACATGGTATGAAAACCGACATGATTACCACGCATTTTTTTGTGGATGCAATTATCTTAAAGCACATGTGAGTTTGTTGCTATCCAATAACTTATATTTTATTTATTGACAAAACAACTCAGCCAGAAATGAGCTTCACTGCTGGTGATGATTATTACCACCGAAAATTTGAGTAATCGCTCTTAAAGTTGCAACCACCAACTCAGAAATTTGGTAGTCGTTTTTAATAATTTCCAAACTTTGCTCGTAAGTGAACTTTACCATGATGAAAATGTCCCTATTGAAAAATCCTTTATTTTTGTTTACAACTTCAGGATTTTAAGTCCTTTTAAAAGCCTCTATCCGTACATTCTTTAACTGTGCTAGAAATGCAAACCAACCTTGCTTTAGTTAAATGAAGCTTCGGTACCCAAGAAGGCCTCCTAGAAGGCCTGTCGTTTGCCCCTATCTGGTTTTCATTTTCACGTTTATACTTAAATACACATCCCGTTTGTGTGTAAAGGTATAAGTGTGCGTGTGAGATTTCGATACACGCACTTCACTCAATTTGACATTTTTTCACATTAACAACGAGTTTATGAATTTCACCTCCCCACCTCTTGCATCCAGTTTTCGTTTTTCCCCTCCCTCTCCCCGACGTATGGCATTTGATTTATTAGCGGGTTTACGCAGCGATTTGCCAACACTCTGGCGTCCAATTCTCCCGTTGACGATTATGACACAGAGGTAAGAGACGACTGAAGGCCATGCGACTGAAGGCCACGTGAACGATAATGGAGTGAGTTACGGACTGGTGTGAGTGGGCACATGTTTGCTTGAGTGCAAAAATGTCTATAAAATCACATTAAGATGATAATTTAACATAAATTAACATATATTCATAAAACTCGTACACTGGGAAAGATACACAGCGATTGTGCGATATGACAAAGCCAAAAGGTAAATCTCAAAGCGTTTGTATTTTTTCAGGGAATTTTTATTTTCCTCTTTTCTCCTTTTCTGTTGATGCGACATATTTTGATTGCCTTATTTAATTTGCTAAATGGGCTTATTTTTATATCAAACATATTATAACAAAAATAATAATAAAAAAGATTGGATTAAACAAGTACGCAATTCTGTGGGTTTATTAGCAAATAGAAGATTCATTAGAAGAGATTCTGTACACGTCTGAAATTAACACGCACGCAAACATTATCTTGTTTCAAGGTGAGTGTAAATTGTTTAGGTGTATTTAAGTGAAGGTCCATGTCACGTCCTTCTATTAGCGTAATCATAACAACGCATCCATCAGCTACGGTGGACAGAGTTGGGAGACATTTCCATATGAATTACTTGCTTTGTACAAAAAAAGTTAATTTTAAAAAACATTCCCAGAAATAAAGGATAGTATCGTAAACAAAAACAAAAAGGGTAAATTATATCATTGCCATGTGCTTAGAAAGGATATGGCGGCGTATCGTCGAATGTCGCCGAAAATCGTGTTATTGGATATACAGCCGTAATGGGATTGTGCCATTCAAAAACATGACATCATTGCTAGGTGTACATCTTTCCAGCAGGCGCCGAATATAATACTGTGCGAGAAGGGCCAAGGTTACATAGAAAAAGTGGGTGACATAGCGAAGCCCTTCGATATGAAACTTTGATGAAATTGTTGCCACTTAGGTGCTTTTAAGTTTTCTGTATTCGTTTTGTTTATGTACGGTTTGCACCAGGGACGAACTCTATTGCAATTGGTCCATATTCACGCAGAGAAAAAACATGGTTACTACATGGTCACGGCAATAATAATATGTTCTCCACAATAAAAGTATGTTCTTCGCAACCATAGCATTGTTAACTGAATTTATGTTTGACAATTGTATAATTGCTGCAATATTAATATTGTTCAAATGTAATAATAGAATTATTGCCAAATTTAAAAATGAAAATATGGTTATAGCAACAATATAAATATGGTTGGTGCGACAAAAGTATTGTGTTTTGCAATTTATGTTAACAATAATATTATTACGGCAATCATACTGTATGATTGTAATTTTTCTTCATTTAAATATGCTTTTAAGAACAAATGTTATTGGTACATTTCCAATGCAATAATAGTACTTTTTTATCGAAATTAAATTTTTTAAAAAAGCTGCTTTGGCTTTGTTTAACTGAAATATTTTAAATAAAAACGCTTATGTTTCTTTAAACATATTTTTTCTACTGTGAAATAAATCACTTCTATTATCTTGAATTTAATGTATTTTTGAATAATTTTCATAAATAAAATCTATTTTTGACAACTTAAACCAATTCTAAAAAATAATATTGGGGATCAAATCTATTGTCGACAACTTAAACAAATTCTAATAAATAATATTGGGGATCATAGTATAATTGTGTGTGATCACACTATGGTTGTAGGGATCATAACATGGTTGCGTGTAATTCATACTATGGTTGTGAGGATCATACTATGGTTGTATATGAAACATACTATGGTTGTGAGGATCATACCATGGTTGTGGGGATCATAGTATGGTTATGTGTGAATCATACTATTGTTGCGGGGATCATAGTATGGTTGTATTTGAATCATAATATTGTTGGGAGGATCATAATATTGTTGTAGCACAACCATATACCCAACAATAGTATAATCCTCTTCGAATATTGTCACCACAACCATACTTTTTTTCTGCGTGTTGGACTTTGTTTCGATATCATACAAAGATTTTTCCGATTTCAGAAGCTGAAGCTGTACAATCTGATTAAATCTCCCATTAGAACATATAAGTCAATGTTTTTGAATAGCCCCCACTCAAAGGTCCCTACCGATACACACTGGTCCCAATGGCCTATCTAGCTGGAATAAAGTCAATTTTTTAATACTTCGAATTTATGAAATTTGTTTGCTAGATGATTGACTAATGCCCACTGTTGATAACGGTGTATGGTTTTTTTCATTTAATATGTTCTTCGCTTTGCTACGCTAAAGCAAACATTAGTAATTGAGTTACTGCAGTTATACAAAAGCGTAGTCTATTTTTAGCAGCATATTTAAAGAGTTCGTGTGAAAAAACTACAAAACATTTTTACAATATTTTTTCTTTGCTAAATTATGTCAGGTATTTATTATTTTAATAGCAATTATGCGTTTTGGTTTAATATTTGTTTGTGTGTAAAAATAGTGTTAGAAAATATATTGTTTTCTAAATGTGTTTTTGGTGCGGCGTCAAGTTTAGTTAAACTTTTAATTGTTGTTTTATCGCTTCAGTGTAAAAGTGTTTATGTTATTTAAATCTGTGAAATGTCACCTTTCCGAAGAACAAAAAATTAAGTACGGCTTTTTGCGGTTTTACATTTTATTATATTTTAGATTACACACCATTAACACGAAGAGAGCTGTACAATGTGATTTTTAACCCTTTTCCCGTGATCCAATAGAACTGAAACTTTTCAGACAGAATCGTGGCGACGACAAAAACTTTTTTAAAAAAATTTATTTAAAAAAATTAATTTTTTAATAAAAAATTTTTTAAAAATAAAAAATTAATGCTGTAAAGCAGCATTTAGGCAAAATATTTCATACTCAAAAATTTCAAGTTTCTACCTACTCCCAAACAGGAGTTATGACTTTATTCCAGCTAGATTGACCATTCGGACCACTGTGCGATATGGGGAGTCCCTTATTATAACCGTTATTGCTCAAATTGTACAGTGCGGAAGGCGGAAATTTGCTTCTTTGCACTGCAGGCTGTGGCGGTGCTGTTGATCAAAAAGAGTGTACAGTGTGCGTTGCTTTTATTGCCTGACGGGAGTTTTGTATTCATCTGCCGTGAGGAGAGGTCATTTTCTGTTGAAGCTTATTTTTCTAATGTGCACTCGATCATTCCAGTGCAGCGTGCTTTTCGTTTACGATTCACTGTTCCCCAACTCGGACGTGTTCCTGGACGGCAATCAATTGTTAATTGGGTAACTTTATTGAGAACAGCAGGGAATGTGTCATGTGTAGAAAGGGGACCTGAGAGAAGGATTACAAAACCACAAAACATCGAGAGAGTTAGAGCAGCAGTACTGCAATCTCCGAAACGCTCCGCTCGGAAGCATTCACCTGCTCTTGCCATTTCCTGGATTTTTTTCAACCGGCTCTTGACGCAATGCAATTTTAGGATGCATGGTACCAACAGGATGGTGCCACTGCACACACAGTGAGGGTTACCTTGATTTGTTTGAGGCATATGTTTCCTAAATGGCTTATCTCTTCGAGGGGTGATGTGAACTGGCCAACACGCTTGCCAGACTTAGCGATTTTTTTCCGTTGGAAGATGTATGTCAACCGCCTTAACACCTTGAAAGACCTAATTAACAATATTGAGGCTGAAATTACCAGACTACCAGTCGTCATGCTTGTTAGAGTTCATGAAAACTTCAGCAGTATTTGGATAGCGAAGGTCGACATTTGTCAGATACAATATTTAAAACTACGTCGTTTTAAAACTCATTTACTGTTCAATATAACTAAAATATAAAATAAATTTTTCTAAGGTTCAATTTTTTATTTCATTCCCAAATATGCAAAATTCCGCGCTCCACCCTGCTATCACTTATACCATACCAAAAAAACTTATAATCTTATACTACCAACTTATACTACCAAAAAAACTTATAATCTTTTTTTTCTATTTTATGAATCTAGTTTATTTTAGTTTATTTTACAGATGGATTTTTGGATTTAACAAAAATGGGCTTGACAATTTGTTTTGTAATTGGGAGAAAGCGGTCAAGTTCCGATATACTTTATACCCCAAATAAATTTATCTTCCAATTTTGAATTTGAAATTTATTCAGATTTCAACAAAGTTTTGTTTGTCGTGGCATTGCAGAAACAAGACAAGATTGGTCCAAATCTTGATAAAGCCCACCTACAAATGTTCCTCCGATTTTAGGTCTAACCAACCTAACAGCAGCAAATTTCATAAGATTACAATGTGTTTCAAATCAGGTCAGAAGCAAAAGTTCGGTTTTAAAAATGCGGTTTAGGTACTCGTGAACCGTTTTTCTGGTTTAGACTAACAGATCAAAAATCGATTTAAAATAAACAATTATTGTAATTTATTTTTATTAAAGACAAAAAAAGTGGAATTAAAGTTTTAAAACCCTAACCAAAAAGAAAAATGTCCGTTTTTTGGTCCCTTACGTACCGTTCCTAATCTCACCCAAAACTTTAATATAACTCGATTTTTAGATTTCTAGCAAAAGTTGTTTTAGTTTGAGTACCCATATGCCTATATTGATTTTTTTTCGCCCATTTTGATCGCATTCGGGACGTTTTTTGGGCCACATGAGCAGAAACTTCCCGACTATGTTCTTTTTTGAGGTACTTAGTGCGTACCAACTAACAATACCCATTTGCTAATCGAGGTACCTTTAGTTCCTTAAAGAGCAACTTTTTCTCCCCTTTGACTATTTACAATCCCAATCATAATCATGGGTTGATTCGTTTGACTGTCTTCGAACAAACATGGCTAAATCTTTCAGAGTTTACCTGAATCGTAGCTGGTTTGTTAGCATAGACTGACATAAAATTTCTTATCAAATTACCAATAAAGATTCCACACTTGATTTGAATTTTTATATTTTTTTTGTTCTAAAACGACGATCTATAATATAGTGTGATCCATCTAGGAATACCTCTAGATGGATCACACTATATTATTGATCGTCGTTTCAGAACAAAAAAATTATAAAAATTCAAATCAAGTGTGGAATCTCTATTGGTAATTTGAAAAGACATTTTATGTCAGTCCAAAGTCTATGCTGACAAACCAGCTACGACTCAGGTTTTGGAAGCAGACATTACGCGTGTCATTAAAGCCATACCGGTCGAAATGCTCGAACGAGTCATCCAAAATTGGACCCTCAGAATGGAAACCCTAAAAAAAATATATGCCATAAAATGTCCTTTTGAATTACCAATAAAGATTCAACAGTTAATTTGAATTTTTATATTTTTTTTGTTCTGAAAAAATACCACTAGATAGAGTACCCCATATATACATTTAAAAGGGGTCTCCAATCAATAGTTCGTGGTGGTGCAAACGGAACGATAAATTAAATATACCACAAATGTGTTCAATGTATCGAAGATTTTGTTGTGAACCGAACCTCCTCTTTTAGTTTAAGTACAGTTTACGAATTTTTTTCTAAAACGGATTGGTTAAACATGCTATTGATAGACAAAAATGCAATATAGTTGGGGTCAAAACCGATTCGGGTTCGGTTCGGTATGGTTAGCATTACTGTGAAAAACATACAATAAGACTATGGAGCCTGAAACGTGTTGTGAGGGTATCTTGAAGTTGGTATCGCTCCACTTAGGACTTTCCCCACTGGTTTTACTTTTTTCTAGCTTAAAATAGTGATAAAAACTGCTTTCGTAGCTGACTATATTCGCAAAGCATTCTCCAGACAGATATCATGTGATACAATGACCGAGCATGAGGTTGGAAACGAACTCATTACCCCACATTTGGTCAAGCATCATACCATACATAGCTGACTGATTACTGAACTGCACATAAGTTTCATCAGAATTATACTCGTGTCATGAAGCAGTTTATTTATTTAAATAATATTAGAAACAAACGAGAAAGATCACTTAAATCAGTGCGCTTAGCTCAATATACTTTTGTCAACGGCTTAAGAAATGGCTTATTAAGCCTAATGCATTTTAAAGTAAATTTTTGAAAGTCTTAACGATTCAATTGTCACTCAAAACATGGACTTAACCGACCGATATTTAAGCGGGATTTTAGCCTGACTCAATTCTGAGATAGCAGACCTACGGGACACAACTCCAAATTCTTGGCTGTAGTATAAGATGAGTTTAATGACACAAAATAATATATTAATTAATTGGTTTCTAATTAGATAAAATTTAATAATTTTAATTTAATTTAATTTAATTTGGTTTCACTAGAGCGAAACTTTAAAATCTTCCAATGAATTCATTTGAATTCTAATGGTAGTTGGGACCGCTACATAGACCAAATATGGAACCAAAAGCTATAAAATATTTTCGCAAATAAAATTATGAACTGTACTTAAGAAGGTTTTTATACCCTGCACCCCTCTGTGGAATAGGGTATTATAAGCTAGTTTCATGGCAAATGTTTGTAACTGCCAACAATATTTGAGCTAGACCCACCTTTAAGTATACTCGTACCGATCGACGTATAATCACCCGCTGGTTTCAGCAGTACAATATAGTTGGCCACGTTCGGCTTTAGATTCTTTAATAAAGGGTGATCCAAGTAGAGATACTTTTTGCAAAAGCCTTTTTTTGACACTTTACGTGTGAGTCGTATTATGCTGTAGTCTTATTATAGTTTAGTATTGTTTGGATTTTATCATGGAAAGACTTACGCCTGAACAACGTTTACAAATCGTTCAACTTTATTACGAAAATTCACGTTCTCTGAGGGATGTGTTTCGTGCACTTCGTTCAACTTATGGTCAACATAACCGGCCAACATTTCTGGCTCAATGGGTATTTAAACAAGCAAAATTGCCGCATTTGGGACGAAGACCAACCAGAAGAGGTTCAAGAGCTGCCACTTCGTCCAGAAAAAACAACGGTTTGGTGTGGTTTGTAGGCCGGTGGAATCATCGGTCCATATTTCTTCAAAAATGATGCCGGTGAGAACGTAACCGTCAATGGCGACCGTTATCGTGCCATGATAACCGACTATTTGATGCCTGAAATTGAAGCTCGTGCTCTCGGCGACATTTGGTTTCAACAAGGCGGCGCTACTTCCCACACATCGCATCAATCAATGGATTTATTGAGAGAACACTTCGGTGATCAGATAATTTTACGTTTTGGGCCGGTCGATTGGCCACCAAGATCATGTGATATAACACCGTTAGACTTTTTCCTGTGGGGATATGTAAAGTCTAAAGTTTATGCAAACAAACCCGCTTAGATTCAGGCCTTGCAGCAAAACATCACGCGTGCCATTCGCCAGTTACCAGTCATAATGCTCGAACGAGTCATCGAAAATTGGACTCAACGGATGGACCATTTGAGACGTAGCCGCCATCAACATTTGATAGACATAACCTTCCAAAAATAAATGCCAAAGAATGTTCTTTTAAATGATAATAAACATTCAAAATTCAATTTAAATTTTCTGTGTTTTTTTCTTTGAAATAGTAGGGAACCTCGAAATGGAACACCTGTTACTTTCCAACATTTTCTCTTTAAGATATCGATTTTAAAAATAAACCCATTTTAGCCATCAGAAAATTGGTTTTCCCTCAAGCCAAAGTATAGGGGGATACTCAAACTAAAGAAAACTCCTATCATTCAAAATATTTAATTATTTTAAGATTTTTAAAACAACTCGGCTGGACACGTGGACTGCAAATCGCTTTATGCCGTGTTGTGTTTCTACAATGGAATTTAATTTATAACACTCTAGTGAGTATAACTGCCATTGACCTTTTGAAACATTCGTCACTGTCGAAGATACACAAAAGTCGTCCCGGCCAAACTTAACAAAATTTCTACAACAAATTGTCCCTTAGTAAAGCTAAAGAAATCATATTAAAATAAATATCAGATTTTTGGCTCATCCCGCCAATGGCAGACAATATTTCCGACAATTGCTGTCATTTATCATTTAGTTAGTTACTCAACAATTGATATAACATCTGCTTTTCTCTGAACCGTAAACTTTCACTGACAGTTTCGCTTTATTTCCATCTGGCTGAGAAAAGCTGACAAATGAAGCAAACATCGCGCGTGTCTGACAACACCAAAGCGGCCAGATGCCAGGCAGATGGATGGATGGAATGGTCATCCACTATGCTAATTATGGAAAAAAAGATAACTTAATCACTTGCAAATGAAACTGTTTTATGAAACTTGAGTTTCTTTTCTTTACTTTTTTTCTTAAGCAGCAGAAAAACTTAAAGACTACTTTAATAATATGGAAAAGTATTTGTCATTTGTTAAATTCCCATTGGATTTCACAGGCTACTTGACACTTAGCAAACTTGTAATCTTTTCTCAATATAATAAAAGGCTTTCCTTGGAATTGCCATTTAATTTTTACGACAAAGCGCTCTTAAAAACTCTGACCATATTTATAAGTGCATTGCAAAGATTGAAGCTAAAATCTCATATCCAAAACGAATCAACTTATTACTTCACAATTTTATTAATGGTTGATTTGATATATTATCGTCTGTTGAAGAAATTCCCGTTAATGCTTTGGTTTAATTTATCTTTTCTGTTACAAAAAAAACAAACAAACTCCAAAAGCAATTTAACAGATTTTATAAAAGTGTTCCAAGGCCAGAGTGGGAAATGGGCTGAAGCTGCATAGTAAACTTATGGTAATGATTTTTAGAAAACATCAGTTTTCGCCGGTCCGACACTAAGTGCCTTGAAAAAATGAAGAGGTCTTGAATGGTCATTCACAAATACCAAAAGTGCAAATACCAAAAGTGAGTGGGCGATGAAAAAATAGAATAGGGCGTGGTAACCAGTCCTTTCATAAGCTGATATATACTTAGTAGGAACATAAATACTGTTACAACATTGAACACACCCATTTCAATAGTAGAACTGAATATACCCCATTAATGTCATATGGGTTTTGAAAGCTAACCTCAATAGCGTTAGTCTGTAACGGGATTTTAAATTGTTTCAACTTTCATCATGGAGTGTGAAATGAAAAAAACGTTATTTTCAAAACGCTCCAGCCACTAGGAACTAACCGCATGTTCGTCTACCGATGTATAAAACTTTTTGAGGAGACTGGAGTTGTAAAAGACCGCCACCGGTCGCTCACGCTCTGTTCGAACACCGCAAGTCATCAAAGCCGTTAAATCAATAATTCACAGAAATCCACTCCGAAAACAGAAAATCATGGCCCGTGAGATGAATATTACGCAAGTCGTAAGTCAAATCATTAAAAAGCTTGGGACTTGGGGCTTTCAATCAACCTCCCGGACATTTATTGACTGCAGCTTTAAAAAAAATAGGATTGAAAAATGCAAACGTCTTTTGGTGAAGTACGCTGATAACTTGCACAGAAAAATTTTGTTCACCGATGAAAAAATTTTTACCATTCAGGAAAAATTCAACAAACAAAATGATAGAAGTGTATGCGCAGTCATCTAAGAAAGCATCTGAGCTGATCCCAAAAGTAGAAAAGAGTCATCGCCCAGCTTCAGTCATGGTCTCTTAAGATGGGGTCACTGACCTGCATTTCTGCGAACAAGGAGTCAAAACATCGGTCAAAGTTTACCAAGAAACCGTTTCGGAAGCTGTTGTAAAGCCTCTTAACAATTCCCTGTTCCAAAACCAGCCATGGACTTTCCTGCAGGATTATGCGTCTGCCTATAAGGCTAAAACGTCCCAGGACTGGCTTCGAAACAATCTGCCAGCGTCCATTTTCTCTGAAGAATGGCCCTCAGGCAGTCCAGATTTGAACCCATTGGATTACAAACTGTGGACGGTTTTAGAGGACAAGGTTTGTCACAAAAGATACCCCAACCTTGGATCTCTTAAGACTGCTTTGGTTCAAGCTGTGGCCAATTTTCCAATGGACGAGGTTCGTGCAGCTATTGATTATTGGCCAGTGCGACTTAAGGCGTGTGTAAAGACAAAAAGCGGACATTTCAAATAAGTAGATTCTTTTTGGATACAATCTACATCAATAAATATATAAGTATTAAACAATATTTGGTCCAAAAGCATTCAGTACTTTTTATTTTACAGCATAAAACATGTGTAACAGTATTTATGTCCCTACTAAGTACGAGTATATATTATATATATTATTATATATTTATAATTGAGTATATTATGTGACAAATTATATGCGCTCTAATCTGCACGGAATAAGGACATTTGTGTGGCAGGTTCCAGAAGGGCTAGTCTAACGTCCACAGAACAACGATTTAAGTCCTTTCAAACATCGACATTTGGCTTTGCCGAAATAGTAGAGGCATTTTTTCCAATTGGGTTTTTTTCATAGTTAAATTTTATTTATTTTTCCTTTTAGTATTGTTTTTCACTTCGTCATAGCAACAACGTATCCAAATTGTTCAACTGTATTATAGAAATAAACGTTCGGTGAGAAACTTTTTGCGACCAAAATGTTGTTCAGTGATGAGGCCCATTTCTTGCTCAATGGCAACTTCAGTAAACAAAATTGCTGCATTTGGGACTAAGAGCAACCAGAAGAGGTTCAAGAGGTGAAATTATACCCAGAGAAAACCACAGTTTGGTGCGGTTTATGGCTGGTGGAATCACCGGTCCTTAGCATACCACCGGGCCATGATATCGGACTTTTTGCTACCTGAAATAGAAGCCCGTAATATTGACGACATTTGGTTTTAACAAGACGATGCCACTTGCCATTCAGATACTCAAAATTGAGAGGTCCTTTCGAAGAGCAGTTCTGTTCACGACATAGTCCTGTGAGTTGGTCGCCAAGATCATGTGAGACTTTTTTCTTTGGGACTACATAAAGTCTATGCCGACAAAGCAGCTACGATTCTGGTTTTGGTAGCCAACATTACGAATGTCATTACCGCTATACCGCTCGAAATGATCGCACGAGTCATCCATAATTGGACAAGAGAATAGACACCCTGAGGCATAGTTGCGCAAACATTTGAAGGAAATTATATTCAAAAAATAAATGGTGTAAAGTGTCCTTTGGAATGAACAATAAATATTGTACACCACATTTGAATTTTTAAAAAAATATTTCTAGATTGTTCACACTATAAGCACTAGATTTTAAGATTTGTCTTAACTTTCTGATCTATGAGCCCTAGGAACCCCTTCAGCAACGGAGTATGGCTAACCGAATAAATGAAATATCCTTATAATTCTGAATATGAAAGTAATTTTTCGAAGCGACATAACCAATGGTCTTGGGCTCTAATAATTTGGTCCACTAGAACATGTACCTACTAATATAGGGAATGCCATATTAGAATGTTATTCATTGTGCTATCAAATGTTAGGCACGGTCGAACTAGGGATTTGTCCACCTGTTATTTCCTGGGTGGTCTTGTCTTCACATCCTCATATCATGAATTGGCTATCACATCAGTGGCCCACACGTTTCTCAGCAGATTTGTATATTATTCGCAAATAATTTAATTATTCGCAAATAATTGCGACGTTAATTCAGTTTGACGCTTGTTTCTCTGTTAGATCGAAGTGCATTGTAAAGAGTATTTATAAACAATGAAAATTTAATACATACTTCGATGTAAGTATTTTCCACATTTCCCGTTTCCTGAGAGAATACACATTCTGAGCTCTCCTGGCATTTCTTGGTAACATTCACAAAATCATAACATTCATGCATAATTTTCTAAATGTATTTCAGCGGTGTTGGTTATACCTGAAATATCTTCTGAGGGATATTTTTGCCGCAGTCGGCATATTTCCCATCCCAACTAGAGTTTCCAAAACCAAAACCAACATTTCGGGTTTTTTGTCCAAGCCTGACAATTGGTTCCTCAAAAATTTCTAAAACCCGACGTGTCGGTTTACTCAGTTTTTGTCAGGTTGTTCTCTTTTTATATTGGTTGCTGTATAAAAAAGCAAAGAAGATTCATAAATTGTACGTACGAAATACATAAATTCTAAATACATAAGGTGGGTCTACCACATTTAAGTATGTCCTTCGACTGACTCATCAATACGTAAATTTCAAATACAAGAGCTAGACCCACCTTTAAGTATGTCCTTCGACTGACTCATCAGTTACGTCGATAATCGATATCTGTCTGTCCGCCACTCTCTTCGTCTACTCTTCATCTATAGCTTGTTTCCAAACAACATGTCGAATCTGTGTAATACTCCTGAAATTTGGCAGCAGTAAGTTTTTTGTCCAAATGAGGAGGACGACTTTTAAGACAATTGGTAAAAATTTAGATATATCTTCCACACGAAAATTAAGAAGCAACATATTATAAGTATATCCATTCTAAGATAAAATATAGCACAGTTCATTATGATTAATCCAATTCAATGCAATTTGGGAGACGAACAGTATGTACTAGAATCTGACCTATTTCAACATGAAATACTTAAACAAATTATTTTTAAAATTTGGCTTAAACGGGCTCTAACGTTCAAGTTGTTGAAAAACCTGTTTTTTGCACATCCAGAAGTGGAGGGTATAATAAAGTCTGCCACGCCCGACTATTCTACTTCTTTATTTTTAAATAGAACTAAAGTTCTGTTTACTGCAGTTAATTTAATTGCGTTTATATAGTCTAGAAATGGCGACAATAATTTAACTTTTGATCGAAAAATATTTTCTCTTTAACACAAAAGGCTTAAGTCGGAATGTCGGTTAATACGGTTTTGAAAATAACCAAAATGCCAGTTTTCTGAATCCCACGGTATTTTGGACACTCTTCTCCTAAACGGAGATTTGTGGACCACCGTGATGTGATGCTTAGTACGCAGTGCTAACATGCCACTAAATTCAAATTTAACTCCGTTAAGAATATTGAAAAATATTTCAACGGCGGGTTCTAAACTCGTAAATTCCGGCAAACTCACAGCTAAGAGATTTATCGTGTAAAAAAGATTCTGTAAAGTACATTCGGAGCCGTTCGAAGCACGGGTATTTTGGACACTCTACTCCTAAACGGATTTGTGGACCACCGTGGTGTGATGGTAAGTAAACAGGGCTATCATGCCACTAAATCCAAATTTAACTCATGTTAAGAATATTGAACAATATATCAACGGCTGGCTCTAACCTCGTAAATGGCGGCGAACTCTCAACTAAGAGTTTTATGGCGTCAAAACGTTTCTATAAAGTACATTCGGAGCCGTTGGAAGCCCGATATAAACAGTAGGTCTAGGTCAGTAAGTGTTCGCATTATATCAATCACAGCTCACTGATTAGCTCCCTAATAGAATGGTATGGACGGCAAATAAGTAAGTAAACGGTCTTTTCCCATCTTGTTTGGATTGCTGGCACATAAAATAATTATACGCTCGCTCAAATTGCCCATCTTATAAACACACAATTTTAAGATATTTATGACGATTAGTAGTTCTAACTTACCTTGGCAAAAAAAAATGGAAGTACAACCCCATCTAAGGAAACTAAGGCAAGACAGGCCTGTGTTAAAATCATTAGCTGCTGTCCAAATTGGAAGTATTTCCGAATCACAACTCTCGGGTCTTTACACTTCTTTGGATGGTCAACTTTAACTGGACATGAATGAGTTGATTGCCGTTCTTGTCAAGGTCCTGGATCTCGAATGAATAGTTTGTATATGATTCACGGTATTTCACTGAAAAAAAGTTTTAGAGTATAAGATTGCAGCTCCAATCACCTTTAAAATAATTACCGAGCTTGGCGTTGGCTGTGTGGCATGGCGAGCCATCCTGCTGAAATCAAAGTTTATCCAAGTCCAGGGGTAAAAATTTCGGCCACAAAATAAATGGTTTATCATGTCTTCGTAAAACTCGCCGTTAACCGAAATGGCGTTTCCAGCAGCATTTTTTTTTTTTGAAGAAAAGTTGTCCACTATTCCAATACGCACCAAAACTATCGCTTTCTGAGATTTCATTAGATTCTTAACGATCATAAATGGGCTACCATCCACCTGATTAGGCAGTTTGGCTACTTTCCCTTAGATGACAGGTGCGCCTTATAAGAGTGTATTATTTTCTGCATGTAGTCGTTGCATGTTTCGAGTTGCCTTAAGGTCTAAACTGAGTACTGCATCTTAGTAAGTAGAGAGTAGTGTACGTGAAATATTAAGTTACTGAGTTGTTGGAACCCTCGGCAGCCTCATTCTACTCAGTTGGTAGTGTACAACGAAGGAACCTATTAGTGCAGTGTTTTTTAACGGCAACTTTTGTAAAAACTTGCGTTCAACAGGCGGGACAGGTAGCTCATTTCATTCAAATTTTTTTTTAATTAAGAATCGGTTTGGCCTTCAAAGCCTTGACTGGATTGAAATAGATTTGCATTATTTTCCAATATTGTTCAAGCGTACAGCAATTAATTTCGTTTAAGGAGATATGACCCTAATTAAAATAAAATATGATACGAAAAGAAAACCCGAAATGAACCACCCAGTGCCCATGAGATGAATTACTGCCAACGTATACGTAATATGATTTATTTTAAAAATTTATCATACGCCTACGTGAACTTGTACTACTTGTATTCCTAGTGCTTTCCTCTTCGATGCTTAGTTCGCATTATCAGTCATGCTTACTTACATCCTTAGCGAGGAGGGAGGACAATCCACGTAATTTTCTCTTATTCCACGAAATTTAAAAAACGCTTCATTTCTGAGAACTTTTGGTTTATTTCATAAATACATCATAATCTTTTTACAACATTTTAATTATTTTTGCAATTTATGTTTTTTTTAAATATTTGTTGCCGTTTTTTTTTAGCTCTGA
Source organism: Hydrotaea diabolus (assembly GCA_963513945.1). Taxonomy (NCBI): domain Eukaryota; kingdom Metazoa; phylum Arthropoda; class Insecta; order Diptera; family Muscidae; genus Hydrotaea; species Hydrotaea diabolus. The sequence continues at coordinate 256,016,129 of OY740716.1, forward strand.
ATAATTTGTACAATTCACAATAAGTTTTATAAAATGTGTTTCCTCTCAATAAATGTGGATTTGTTTTTTTTTTAGCAGATCTTTGTTGTCAAGAACACAGCACAACAAGTGTAGTGTATAAGTGTAATGCAAGGATTATATTTTTTTTATAATATTTTTTGTTTTTTTTTCTTTTTGAATACTCGTAAATAATTTGCTTTTTCATTCTTCTAATTAGAAAAGTTAAACTATCAACTGTGTATGCCATGGGGCTAACGACAAAGTCGTCAGTGCCATGTTTGTGGGAAATTCATTTTTTACTATGCCGTTATTTCGTTTTTGTAATATCCTCTTGTATACCAGTTAACTTCCGTTTGCTGTTGACATTTTGATATTTAATCACAAACTTGTGTCCTCTTGCCGAGACGGGGCTTAAATTGAACGGATTTCTTCATGATGTGCGGTAGGTATTGTCGTGTGATAGCTGCATAATCATTTGCCACTGCATTGCCGCCTTCGAAGTCACGTGCTGCCAGTGGGGAGGTAGCCCCTCCACCATTAGCGGCCGCATCGAACAGCTGGAAATCAATGCTGCGACCCAGACGTGGTGTACGTCTGGTGGTTAATTGACGTTCATTATTTTGCACTGTTTAAACGAGAAAAGGCGCCATTAAAAAAAACGATTAATTCTCATCTACCTAAAACGCTTAAAGCTAAGAATTGAAAAAGGTCTAGTCGGCTGTCGTACTTACTCTGTTTAATTTTTTGCACCAGCATGTAGTACACCAAGGGCGACATATTGTCCACATCGATGGCTTCCTGTGATTGTGGCATTAGCGACGTTTGCAGTAAGGCATTATCGCCTAATTCCTCCAGGAACTCGTTGAAATCCTTGAATTCACCAGCACCAGCACCAAAAACACCACCGGCTCCTCCCATATCCAGCTGAGAGCGCTTCTGGCGTGTCTCCGTTTTGGCTTCATGTTCTCTATGAATTCCTTCATCATGATGATGTGTTTGCTGCTGCTGCTGTTGATTCAAATCAAGTTTTTTCGCCGATGCCTAAATGTGAAATAGAATTAACATGTGGCTGTTGGAGGGCATGTGGCATCCACACACACGCTTCAAGGTGTTGACAAGAAAAGTACACACACACATATGCAGACATTCACCAATTGAAAGGAAACGGAAGGAATGAAAGACACAAAAATCTTAAGGATACTTGAGAAGAAAGGTTTTGCGATAACAAGCGGCACATTCTCCCACTTGTGCTCACTCATGTACAAGAGGGGAGCAATAATTTGCCTGTGCAGGTCAAAAACAGAAATTTGTCCAATTTTTCCTTTTTTTATGGAAGAGGATGGGGAACCTTAAATTAGAGTTTAAAGATTATAAAAATCTACTCATATGTCTTACAGTTTTTCGTGACCTTCATAAGCTTTTAAGTCATAATAACGTGTCTTAAAATAAATAAGGTTGTCATTCTTAAAGCCGTTTATAAAATGCCTGTTAAAGCACACTATTTTCGTTTGATTCGACTTTAAGTAGAATATTTCTTTTAAAATAGAAATTAAACATAATACTTAGATTTTAGTCAGATTCAGTTTCTGAACATTTTATTCAAAGAAAAACCAAAAAGTTATTCAAAAGGCAGTCGAAAGGACTTTAAGTTGCAAACAGTTTCGGTGAACGCTACTGCACCATCCTCTGACCCCAAGCAACGAATGTGATTAAGACATGATGGCAATACACTTAAGTGCAGGCAAAATAAACTTGCTTACAGTATTTCTTAAAAACCTTTATTTTATAAACTACAAGCTTTAAACGTTTTATGAGGCACAGATTTATTTAGGTCTTGGATACATAGAAATTTCCAATTTTTCCAATTTTTGTATTAAAAGTTTTAAAGTTATCGTCTTAAGTTATCGCCTTTCTCGAGCTCGCTGAATGATCGTGCTCCAGGCAAAACACGCCCAATATTGCATTAATTTTACGATTCATCTATGATTCATCTATCCGTCCTCTATTGCCTGATTTTATTCAAATCTCGTAAATGGTTGGTTGGTTGGTTGATGAAATATGCATAATGCATAGAACAAAACTGAGGCAAAATTCAAGCAATAGGTTTATGTGGATTTCAATCTACGCTCAGATAGTTTGTGTGGGAGGTACAAGAAGTCAGGTGGCTAAGGCTCAAATCGTTCGTCAGTTAGTTCTAGCTACTAATTTTCATCAAAATCGAATGAATATTATTCAAATTTGGGCGGTTTGCACTGGATGTAACAGAGGGGGCGTGTTATCAAATCTTTCCATATGCGTGTTTAAAGCCGTTATAAAAGTAATATGGAGTTTGCAATTCAAGCAAAAGTCATGCCCTAGGAGACAAGTTATGTGGGTTCTAATTTCCCCAAAAACAGGGTAATTTTTTGTGTTTAAGGTAGCGTGGCTAGAATCCAAATTATTCGTCACCGAGTTCGCCTTTTAACCTTGTTTTAACTATTGAATTGCAGTGATATTGTATGTTTAGTATTAACGATTTTACAAGAATACTAAAAGTTGTCGTAATCATACATTGGTGTGGGAGGTACCAGAAGGGGTTGGCGATATGACCCATTTTAAATTCGCATAGGAAATTTTGAAAAAACATTATAATAAGCAAAATTTAAAAACTATTGCTAGCTCATTTCGTATATTATGAGGACCAGCCACACAGACGGACATAACTCAAATGACTTAAGAAGTCATGAAACAAGGGGGATTTGGTGTATAACATTTTTTGTCCTTAACAAATGATATATATCCTCTTACCCAGTAGGGTGAGGGTATAATTAAATTAAACTTGAACTTTTACCCCCTCTTAATTTTGTTATTATTTCTTTTAGAACTTTTACTTTGTGTGTTTGATCGACCTTTTTATTAAATTTTATTAATAATTAATCTTATTCTTAAAGAAATCGAGCTTCAAAAAAATTCTTTATTTATAAAAGTTTGTTTTTCTATTGGTTTTTATGTCTGAGTAAACAAAACTAAGTTTCACTGGATATTAGAACGATTATCTGTTGCCGTTCCGAATTTTTGGTAGCAACAGCTAAACACAAAACTACTAATTGCTAAAACTGGCGGTTATTAAAACTAATACTTTGGCAACTATTCCATTGCAATAACCGTAAAGTCAGTTACATGTACTTTAATAGCAGCACAACTATCGTCATATAGTATATCGAACCGAATTTAGATCAAGATATATAAAATTTAATGACTGCAACAAAATGTATTTTTTCATTCGAATCTTTGCAGTTAGGACCGATTTCCATCGGACATTTTTTCTTTATATGGGTTTACAAAATATTAAAATTCCCACTATTATCTAGGCTGAGAGTCAACCTAAGTAAGTACTTAGAAAATCGATCCCATTTGACATTGAACAAATATGTGCCGAAATACATTAAAATTAAAGTATCAGAATATGGCATTAAATCTACAATTTAACTAATTTTAAATTCAAATTGTTTGTTACTAAAATTCCGAAAATTTATGCCCAAAATTGATTTGACCACAGGGTCTGTCAAAAACAAACACTCAAAATAACCTGTTACTTTGTAGACCGCCGTGGTGTGATGGAGTGTGTAAGGCTATCATGCCAGTAAACCCTGGCTTAACCGCGGCTAAGAACATCTTTAAATTTTTCAGCGGCGGGTTTCCACCTCGTAATTGCCTGCAACTATACGAGTAAGAGATTTATTTCTAAGCCATGTAAAAACTTCTCAATAAAATGCATTAGCGGTTGCGAGCCGGCGTTAAACAGTAGGTCCCAGTCCGTGAGTATAAGAATTGCATCGTGCACACCTAACTGACTGGGGAGAAGTTAACCCTTGTTTTTAATGGAATGTTGTCGTAAAATTTTCGTAGTCTTTCAAAAACTAGCTTCTGCGATCATGAACATTTAGGTACTCAAAACAGTGTAATTTATCATGAATCAAATAATGGCTCGTTAAGACTTCAGGCCTTTCATACACTCGTCTTCTAAAGCCTAGTAGGTCAAATACTGGCCCCGGCTTATGCTGACATTTTAAATTCACAAACAATGAAATTTGACGAATCGGACTTTGCGGCTATTCGAAGGTTGTCCAACGAAAATGTAAGTACTTCTTAACGTGAAGTATTCGCTCAACTTATTTTGACATTTCAAATGTTCAAATCAAAACGCTCGTCGTGCACTTCGCGATTTTTTTGGTCAGCATAATCGACCAAATGTATCCACAATCAGTAGAATTGTGCCCAAATTTTGGCAAACCGGCAAGCCTGTAGGAAATATGAAAGCAACTGTGCATGCTTGCTCAGTTCGTCCTGCCATTGTTTAGTTACAGGGCTTTACTTCTTCGAAAATGAAGTCGATCAAGCTGTTTGTTACCTTGAATGGAGTTCGCTATCGCGAGATAATAGCGGACTTCTAGTGGCTTGTTTTAAACCATTTGGAGCGTATCTTAAACCAAGCACAAATGCGTAAATTAGCCCACTGTAACTAATCTCTGTACATGCGACCAAAAAAAGATTAGATGTTCTTTCCGTATTACAAACTGTGTTTGCATGTGTGATTGTCATGCACAACAAACATTTTGTTTTCCTTTTGACTTATAACATTACATCAAAGCAAATGCCAAATCGAACAATATCCCATATTTGACCGGGACTGTTTAAACATTCCTGCATTTGTATGTTCAAGAATACACATGCCTATAAAAAGCTAATATCGATTAACATTTTAGCACATTCAAGGGCGGAAATAAGTGTTTAAGGCATTTCACTCAGACAATGAAGACAATCTTTGACTAAAAAGGACAAATTTAAAATTCAATTTAAGTGAATTCACACATGGATAGGAACATTACGAGGACTTTTCTTATCGACACGACAAGATTCTAAGAAATCTCAAACAAATCATGTGTACTCGTATGTACGAGTATAGTCAATGCCGTTGAGTATTTGTAAATCTTAAAGAAATATTTAAAATAGACTTGCCTTTGATAATTGACGGCGTCGCAGTGTCTGCATCATATGCAAGGATTCTTTGAAAAGGTGGTCGAGACATAGACTTGTCAAAAGATAATTGGTGAGAAAATCGAATTCTGGTAGAACAAATTTGATGTCTACTGAGACAAAAAGGAGTTTTTTGGGATTTGAGGTTGATTTTGCTAATTTTTTTTCTTTAGTTGCCATCTATTAAATTGTATGTTTAAGAGCTCTTCAGCCGGTTATAACTCCTATTTAATTTTCTGTAGGTAATAGTATGACTATATCTTAAATGTGCTTCAATAATTCTTCTTCAAAATATTTTAACATATCTTGAAATCAACTTTCATTAAAAGTTTTTCTTCGAGATCGCGAATAATAAGTACAATCTTTTTTTTATCATTGCAGATATTTAATTAAACAAAAAAAGTTATCGGAAATGTATCGATATTTACACCTGACGTCTTTAGGTAAGTACATTATTTTTACTAAATTATAACAATTTTTTTTTTGTCGGTTTTCGTAAATTTGCCAGAATTTTTTTGAAATTTAACTTTGTCGGAATTACGGATGTTTCTGTATTTTTACCAAATGAGCAACAGCACTAATAATTTATTATGGTTGATGAATATTGGTATTTATACGAAGGAAGTGGGTGCAAAGTCCCAAGCCTATGACAGGGATGAAAGAATTTCAGATATGGTTAGGTATAATCTAGCCAATTGGAACTTAAGGCCCGATTGGCTAGAAATATAAAATATATTAGATCCCGCTGACAGCCTAAGTTCAATATTTATCGCACCACTTGCATCCACAATGATAATTTTTACGTGAAAAATCCACTCTGGCAATACCTTTTTTCCATTAAAATCATCTGTCATTTCTTTTCAAATATCTGTACTTGGAACCGAAAACGGTGCCATCTCAGACTGTCATTTTAAATGTTTCATAAATGTAAAATGAATTAAATGCCGTACCTTATTGCAGTTTGTAAAGCGGCAGCGCTTCAAATCGTAGGCCTTGTATGGAGGCTGTAAAACCCATTGACCGATACAGCCCAATTTTGAGCACGTTTGGTCATAGAAGATCTAAAAAAAAAACCACTATTAAATTATGAGCAAGATCGACTGCAAAATTTTTCGTATAGAGCGGCAAGAACTCAAATTGAGAATACACTTTGCATGGTGGCGAAAGGAAACCATGAGCCAATGTGGTCCAACTAATTAAATACTGGTCACATGTACCTTACCATTGGAAATTTAAACTCAATTGGGTTTAGTTTGTGACTTTTAAGTTGCTTTATAAAAATTGCTTGATATGGGACTATTTTAAATTTATGCAAGATCGGATATACTATTCGACTTCTAGAGCGACAGGCACTTAAATCTGAAAGGACCTTTGTAAAGGGATCTATACAAATAGGGAAATATTTCTCGTGGAACAGACAAGTCCAGAATGAACTATGCAAGGTTTGGACATAAAGGAACGAAGCAAAATATAAAGCGTTAAAGAGAAATGATTGGAAATCTTTCACAGCTGTCTTCAAGTGGTCTAAGGTATAAAAAAACTGCCGCTAAAAACGGCCGAATGGAATTTTTTATGCTCGGCGATACCTTTAAAACGCACTTTTGCGCGAAATCCTACCTGATCATGTATGAAAATGGTGACATTTTTTATATTTTCGATTTGAAGAAAAAAATGTTTTTTTTTTGCTGTCTTCTACTGTCTACAATCTAATTAGACAATGTTATTAGACCCAGGTCAACTATACTTTGACTTTTCTGTCATCCTTGCTCTAATCATAGGAAGTACTCGAAAATTTGTCATTGTAATCAGTTATCGGCAATACTTTGTAATCACCAGTTGATTGTGTGTTAAAAAATTTTTAGTTGAAGTCAACTAATATTTTCTACTTTGGCTGACCACAAGTGTTCGCACGACGAGAACAGAAAAAAAGTGTGTGCCCCTTGCGGGAAAAAGATTACTTGTGGGAAAAAAAATTAGAATACTTTTTGATAAGCGAGCGACATTTAAATTTGATAAAAAAATATTCAAATCCAGATTATAATCTTTGTAATTCAAACTTCCCTGTGAGCATTTGTGACAGCTGCAGAAGAACTCTGAACAGCTATGACAATAATGATACTACGAGACCACTCCCAAAAATGCCAAATTATGAGGATGTTTTATTACCAAAAGCAACTAGAAGTACTCAAGACACATGTAATTGCTACATCTGTCTCACGGGGAGATTCAAGGGCCACGCAAAAACTATAACGGGATAACAGTAATGGACTAAATGGTGCATCTAAAATTGACAAACTGCCATGCAAATTGAAAATTAAACAAGAAATTAGCACCATGAATGTCTGCAAAATATGTTTCCAAGAAGTTAGGAGGGGAAGGTACATCCCTGTGGTTCTGAATCAACTGCTCGTGATAATTGTCAACAAATAGTGGTCAGTAAGCTGCCTCAGAAACAGCAAGAACAAGTCGCAACGTATATTATAAACCGGAAAATAGAACCAAGAGCTAATAGCAGAACAAATGTTGACTTGGAATTGAGTACGTTGGGGTTAAAATCCAGAATTATCATCAATCCAGCCACGAGTTCACAGGTAACCTTCAGTTCTGATATGTTACACAATTTCCAAGACAATATTGGGGCCTCACAGAAGCAAATGAAACAGGTCACCAACCTCCTGCGATCGTCTGCTGGAAAAAAATCTGTGCCAGCATATTTTTCTAAACACACGTTAGACCGTTCAAAGCTATTAGAGGATGTCTACTACAATTCTATGCTCAATTTCGATATTGAAGGTTCCAAGCCGAAGGAGCAAAGACCTGTCATTTGGGCGAATGCATCAGAAATATTGGATGCCGTTGTTGAAAAGCGGAATATTATTGGCAATGTCGTAGTGAAAATTATGGCCGACGGAGGTCAAGGGTTTTTCAAGATCTGTATGACCATATTGCCTGAAGGTTACTTTTGTGATGAAAATTATGAAGTGTTGGAGAAAAAACGAAAACTCTACGCAGAAGGGGGTAGTGTGGGTGTGAAACCAAAACTGGGCAGTGTGAATAGATTGCTGATGCTATGCACTGTGCCAGACATCAAGGAATCATACGATAATGTCAAACTTTTATTTGATTTGGTTAAAATCAATGACATCTCTTTCAAATTTGTATGTGATTTCAAGCTGTTATTAATAATTAACGGGCAGCAGACAGCTACATCGTCTCATCCCTGCCCATTTTGTTTTGTCAGTCTAAAAACCTTGCGAAATTGTCAACAACTTGATGATATGCAACACGCCTCGGATTGGAACTACCAAGATTACAATTCTGAGAAAGATAATGGTGATCATCCCTTGAGATTGAAAACTTATGGAGATTTAAAAATAGATTATAGTAGGTTCCTTTCTGCTGGAAACACCAAACAATTTGCCAAAGAATACCACAGCGTAATAAATCCCCCACTTTTTAGTGAGAATGACGAGCGGTTAGTCATTGAAAAATGTATAATCCCAGAACTTAACATTCTGCAGGGCTTTACAAATCACCTTTTTTGGAAAGGATTAGTGCCTTTGCTTGGTAGAGAGAAGGCACTCGTGTGGCCACTAAAACTCAAAGAGATTTCTAAGAATTACAATGGGGAAGTGTTTGAAGGTAATGCTTGTCGGAAATTAATAAAAAATGCTGATAAACTCAACGATGAAGCTATCTACGGCCATGTTGGGTATTTCAAAATTGTGCCCTTTATCCATGATTTTAAGGAGATGAATAAACTTGCTGTTTTTCCAGAGGCCCAGTTCATTCAGACGTAGAAAAAAGAGTAAGTGAAGTGCGCAAAGAGTAAGTGAAGTTTGGCGACTGGAGTTTCGGAAACATTAAAAATGCATGTACTTACAAGACATCTAACCGATTGTCTGAAATTTTTATCTGGCTTTGGACTAGGAGATTGGTCAGAGCAAGCTGGCGAATCCGTACACCGTGAATTTTTGAAATTTCGGAACAGATATAAAATAAATATTGTTAAAGATTCTGCTTACCCAGACAAGTTAAAAAAGGCAGTTGTCGCATTTTCTTCTCAACATATATGATCAATTTATGTTACAAATAAACTTTATTTATTTCGAGTACACATCGTTTGTGAAAATTATCAATTTTTTAAATGTGAAAAATACAGAAAAAATATTCACAGTTCCAACTGTAGTTATGAGTTTTTTTGTAGAACCATCCTCCCCCCATTTACCATTCGTACTTAAATGTGCTCTAATATCTACAAAAGAAGTTTCCGAAGTATAAACTATCTTATTTCAACCTAAATTAGATTGTAGACAGTAGAAGACAGCAAAATTTGAAAAAACATTTTTTTCTTCAAATCGAAAATATAAAAAATGTCACCATTTTCATACATGATCAGGTAGGATTTCTCGCAAAAGTGCGTTTTAAAGGTATCGCCGAGCATAAAAAATTCCATTCGGCCGTTTTTAGCGGCAGTTTTTTTATACCTTAGACCACTTGAAGACAGCTGTGCTTTTTTGTCTCTATATTCCTCTAAGAGACTTGGAAATAAATAATAATTGTCCAATTTTAGCAGACTTGATAAATAATAGTTTATAATGCACTTAATGAAATTTGAGCAAATCGGAAGTCGTTTATTTTGTGAAGTGATAGGAACTCAAAACGGGAATGAAATTTGCATAGGGGCTACAATGTTCAATTTCGCTGTGGTTTGATATTAGTAGCGGAATCGGAATTACTTTGCGACGTCTACAGCCTCAGAACCTCGAACATGTAGGTATTTTTGTGGTTGGAAATCTTGTCTATTATGGCCCAAGGTTCATAACAGTTATGCCGTAATTTACTAAACAAAAATGTAACTATGTAGGAATTAAAATGAGGCTAGTGAATTGGAAAAACCGATTATTGGAGAAAACCTTTGCAGGCTACTGGAAGACATGCAAACCGGTTTTCATTTTTGATTTTCTTAAGAAACCGGTTGAACCGGTGATTCCAATACAAGGAACACATGCTTCTAAAAGAAAATATAAAAAACTGTTAAAGCGTGTTTTGGAAAAACCAGCTGTCGGGTATTTTTTAAAGTTAAAACCCAACATTAACCGACATTCCGGTTTCATTCTTTTGCCTTATTATTGAAAATTATTTTCCAAGTTAGAAGTAACGCAATAGTGTCCTGCAACATATTGCAGTTTAACCAGATTTTAAAAATAAGTTCATATTTGAATTTGTGTTTTTGGTAAAATTGGTCAGATTTTCGGACATAAAAAACGTCACCCAAGTATAGAAAAACTGCACAAGTAATTAAATTTTTTATATAATTGAACAGGGATTAACCGGCCCAAAACCTCTGGCAATAGAAGACAAGTTTTGAACAAAATGGCAATGTGACATTGATTTTCGTAGCTGCACACTGCTTTTTTATGATTTCGGGTCCGTGCAACCCTCTTCAGAAAGCTTCGCAGCAATTGTTGAAAGTAAAACCGAACTCTATAAGGCCAGGCTCTCCCCAAAACATGTTTTATATAATCTATAAACTTGTTCAAAAGCTATATGTCCACGTATATGGAAAGCCCTTTTTTGCGCCCAATTTTTCGAGGATTAAATCAAAAAATAAGCCTCTATGACTCAAATGGGTCCAAAATTAGTTGTTTGTTAATCGTAATATTAATTTTGGACCCATTTGAGTCATAGCGGCTTATTTTTTGATTTAATCCTCGAATTTATAAGGCCAGGCTCTCCCCAAAACATTTTTTATATAATCTATAAACTTGTTCAAAAGCTATATGTCCACGTATATGGAAAGCCCTTTTTTGCGCCCAATTTTTCGAGGATTAAATCAAAAAATAAGCCTCTATGACTCAAATGGGTCCAAAATTAGTTGTTTGTTAATCGTAATATACCAAACTAAATTTGATTGAAATCGGAATTTAAATGGATGTTCTAGAGCGGTTGTATGTTACATCGGGAGAGATCTTTGCACTGGGGCTAAATCAAATAAGACCCATTGTTATCTAAGCTGAATACTGATAAATCTTAATGAACAATTTCATCAATATTGGATTTACTATGTGGCTTCAAAAGCTAAAGACATATGTAAACAACGTTTATCCAAAAAACTTACTTTTGCAAATTGCATGAAGATCGGACAACAATTGCGATCTGTAATTTAAAAAATACTCTCTAAACCGGTAATTTGAATAAAAAAACGCATTATTCGAAAACCGGAAAATTTAAAATTTTGGAGAACGCTTTTCTCTGTCCGAGGAAACCGAACCGCCTGTTTTAAAAACCGAACTAATCTCCCTACCTATACCACACCAGTGGTGTAGCGAGTGCACATTATTATGGCCTGGTATTGCGGCCAAATTAGTCGTGTTTCATTAAAGAGAACGAATTCTTAAAGTTTTCAGAAAATCTGGGCCATGTTCACATTCTTTTAATTCCGCTTTGACATGGCATGACTCATTTAACAAGTCCACATAGTTTCTAAATATAATCTTTATAATATTTTTTCAATTTCATAATCCATTATTCTGCTTCCTTGCGAATCAAGCAAACAATTATGGAATATTACATAACCCCCCATCTGTTAATTATACTAAGAATTCTGCAAACCCCTTTCCCCTTTTCAATTTACCAAACTCCATATTGTGTGCGGTAACACAATTTAATAATATGAGCAATTTATTAGATAAAGTCGAACAAACAATTACAGTTTTTAGTTGTTTCCCTGTTTTTTTGCTTATGAGCAAAACCATTCATATCAAAAGGCATTCTAATGAATTTCTTCAAAAACATGCAGAACCGAGCGGAGTAGAGCAAAGCGCTGTTGCCAACAATGTGAAAAGTTCGAGCAAGTGAATGTGAAAGTTGAATGGCAAGTGAAATGTATACGACGTGTCTTCACTTTGAGAATTATAATGACTACAAGCAACCACACAAGCAGTCAGTCAGTCAGTCAGTCATAATTGGCAAAATTAAGTAGAAAAATCATCTAACCAGAAATTGTTTATTTATTGTGCGAACGAAAGCAATCAGACAGATCTACCAACGAGATGCTGGTGTTCTTGTTTACCGCACGAGCACGAAAGGATACCTTCGCATGAGCTGAAGGACCCCACTCATGATTATGTTGTGGTAATTGCTGGGAAATAAAAAAAATAACTTTTTATACTTCATTTGAAAACTAACCCACACACTCACACACAATTACTGAAATGATATAAAACTCATTAGCATAACTATCATCATAATCATGAGGGAGCAGAGTCAAAAGGGAAAAAAGAAAATAAAGTTTCTTTCAAAGAATAAAAAGTGTGTAAACTTTAACCAAGAAATGCCAAACGGACATTAATGAAGTCAACAATACAAAGGATAATGAATGATAGATGTTTTATCTGGACATTCTTGCTTCTTAGTACTGTGGGAAGATTTTGAAAATGTTTTCCAAATAAAAACAAAGTTTTGGCTGTGCTGAAATTTGGATACCCTCCATCAGATTCCCAAATAAAACCTAATTTGGTGCGGAAGTGTGTTCTAAATATTTCTCAAAGCTCATGAGACCGTTTGTGTAACAGGTACCAGTAGGACTCTTCCGATCTCAACAGAATTTGACGCAGAGGTGTGTTCTATATAAAAATCTTTATGTAGAAAATTTCATCTCGATAGGTCTAGTTTGTAGTGAGTTATTGTCATATTATTTTTCAAGGCCCATGAGACCGTTTGTGTGGGAGGTACCAGTACGACTTTTCCGATATCAACCGAATTCAGCGTAGAAGTTTGTTGCATATAGAATCTTGATGTGTAAAATTTCATTTCGATAGGTCAAGTTTGTGGTGAGTTATAGTCATATTATTTATCTAGGCCAATAAGCCCGTTTGTATGGGAGGTAGAAGAAATGGTGGCCCAATCTAAACCATTTTTACATAGATGATTGCGCCTATATAGAGATTATTATTTGCAGTGATTTTGCCCAAGAGACTGGACGGATATTTCCAAATAAAAACTAATTTTTATGAGGTAGTGTCGGTTGAGGGTCACCAACACCAACATCCCGTAGAGCTATATAGTAGAGCGTACCAGGTTACAAGTAAAAAAAAAAAGTTCGCCGTACACCTTCGAATATGAAGTATTATTGAAAGGTAGTTTCAAAAAATTTTTTTTTATTTTTTTATGCCGAAGAAAAATGTAATAGCGCGACCCCTACGCTTTTACATTTTTCTATATAACTTCTGCATTTATAAACGGATTTTAAAGTGTGATACATCGATGTTTTTGTCTCGACGAGGCCGATTTATTTGACTTTGAAGTCATTGAGCTCAAGCACCCCGCGCGAGCTTTAATTTTCTGATATTAGAGTGGTACATTAGGGTAGTAGCAACTGAGATATGATGGGTAAGTACCAGAAGGGGGTGCTTGAGCTCAATGACTTCAAAGACAAAAAATCGGCCTCGTCGAGACAAAAACATCGATGTATCACACTTTAAAATCCGTTTATAAATGCAGAAGTTATATAGAAAAATGTAAAAGCGCGACCCCTACGTTCGGCATAAAAAAATAAAAAAAAAATTTTTTAAACTACCTTTCAATAATACTTCATATTCGAAGGTGTACGGCGAACTTTTTTTTTGAGGTACGCCCTACTATATAGCCCATTTTCAATACCAACCATGCTAGGTTAACTACACATGTTTGTGATACATTTCAGCTCCCTAGCTGTTTTCATGCAGGCTCTATCTTGTTTTCAACAGACGGACAGCCTGACAACAAGGTTAGATCGTCTTAGAATTTTACGAAGATCAAGAATATATTTGTTGGGTCTCCGATGATTATTTCAAGGTGTTACAGACAGAATGGCAAAATTAATATACCCTCCATTGTATGCTGGAGGGTATAAAAATGGTTAAACATCGCAAATCAACTGTAATACAATGACTAAAGATATGCAGACAAGAGGGAAAAAACATGATGTCTGAGTCTATATGATACATTTCTTTATTTTCTGAAGGGGTATCATAAAGCTCTGGTAGGTCTTTATATTCCTTTTTTTGGCGAGTAAGGTCAGTACTAAGTTCTTTCATGTGGAAAATATAAAACGCCGATTTTTTTCAAGTGCGATTTAGTTACTCGTAAGTGAAATAATAGACATGGGATATTAAAAATGTTTTTACAATTGTTTTAATCAAACCAGATATTGAACACAAACATATTTTCTCTTAATTTTACAGATTTTTTTTATATTAGGTTTGATACATTGCACGTAAATAGTCTTGCTTTGTAATAGCCTCAATGTTGCCAAATTATTAACTTTTTTAAATAGTTTTTTTATTTTTTGTTATTTATTCGATCTTTTATCATTATTATGACAGTTTTCTATTTGGTAGTTTTTTATTCTGGTTTGACTTGGTTTTTGGTAGCTTTTATTCTGGTTTGAGACCTTTATGTTGTTTCTTTTTTAGAATCAACGTAAAAAGAAGAAATTGGTGAAATGTATTTGCTACGGTTGCCAGGCATTTGGCAATTATTTAAAAATACCAATAACCAAATACATTTCAAATTCTTCTAATGAGACAAAAAAACTGGGATTTTAAGGGTTTTAAGGGGTCCTTGGCAAAAAAATGGAATTAACACGTGAAAATTTTAGTGCGAAAAAAATTCACAATTTTCTACGTGGATTATCAAGACAAGAGTGCATCGATGAACATAAATCTTTGTATGGCAATTAAACACCATCCTATAGCACCGTAAAAACTGGTTTAATATATCGTGACCGACGCTCGCTCGAAGGTCGTAAAGGTCGTAAAGGTCGTCCAAAAACGGCCGTTGTGCCAGAGAACATTGATGCCATGCGTGAACTGATAATGCAAGATCGTCATGTGACATACCGTGAGATAGAGGCATTCTTGGGCATTTCTTCCACCAGCATACATTTTATATTGCCTGGCCGTAAAAAAGGTTTGATCTCTTTGGATCCAGCACAATTTGACAATCGCTCAAAAATGGCTCCTGTCGATTAGTGCAAAGAAAATTTGAAAAAATTCTATCGAGGTGCTTTAAAAGACTTTTATAAAATCTTCACAGGTGACGAGTCATGGATCTGTGCGTAAGAGCTCAAAACAAAACAGCAAACGGCCGTGTGGGTTTTCGAAGGCGAGCCAAGTCCAACGAATGTTGTTCGTGGAAGAAACACTTCGAAGCAAATAGTCGCCTGAAACAAAGCAGCAATCGACCGTGTGGGTCTTTGCAGACGAGCCAAATCCAACGAAAGTTGTTCGTGGAAGAAGCACTTCGAAGAAAATGGTCGCCTGTTTCTTCGACAAAACTGGTCATGTGGCGACTGTTCCGCTTGAGCAACGTAGGACGGTCAATTCTGAGTGGTACACCTCAATTTGTTTGCCTGAAGTCTTCGGAGAAATTCGATAAACGAACAAGAAAATACGAATCATTGTGCACCATGACAATGCAAGCTTTTACACATCGGCTCAAACCAGCGCCTTTTTGACCGGCCAAAACGTCGAATTGATAGGTCATCCGCCGTACAGCATTGAATTTTTTCCCGTACATCAAGAAAATGCGTGGTCAACGATTTTTGTCGCCTGTTGAAGCGTTCAAAAACCATGTTTTGGAGGTGTCTCAACCGGAGTGGAAAAAGTGCTTCGACAATTGGTTTGAGTGCATGCAAAAGTGTATAAATTATGCTGGAGAATAGTTTGAAAAACAATAGAACCATTTTTGATGATAAATATTCGCATTTTCATTATTAGGCCAGAAATGTATATAGCAGCCCCCTTAATTCTAATTTTTGACCGAGATGAATTGTTCACACTGACAAAAAGTTCTGAGTAAAGTCATGCAAAAAAAATGAATCATTCCAATAGAAGGTCTTGCATCTGGCAACACTACTATTGTTAGCACCCAAAATATATAAAGCAACCTTTATAATAAATATAAATGGAATTCCGACTCGATTTTTAAAACGCCATGTGTATTTCGCCGTAAGGTCGGTCATCACCATGGCTTCAGAAAGCAGTTAGTGGCTCTATGCAAAAGTTTAAGCGTTAGACCATAATCCGCCAAAAAAAACAGTATCAAAGAAGAACCTAAAATATCGGTTTGGTGCGCATCGGCATATATGGTCATCGGCAGAGAGTCCGCCCGGCTCATTTTGTGGTTGGATATGCGCCAACATCCTAAACAAATCGTGCTGGTTGCCGTCTGTTCGGTTATTTATCGCCAGAAATGTTAGACTGGAACGTTGAATCTGGATTTTATAGAGACCATTTTTTTTACTGCCTTAAAGCACAATTTTCGTTATTAAAGCAAAAACAATCCACAAGTGTCCGACCAAGCTTTAGGGAACCTATTTCGAAGGAAGAACTGTGGTCTTAACAAGTGATGCATCGCTCGAAGTATTAAAGGAAAAGTTCAACTTCTGTGTCCTGGTGAGAGTACATCGGTCGTCGAGATCATCAGGTTGGACACCCCACGACTATTTTCCCTGACATGGCCAAGTCTTTAGTCAACGGTAGCAAGAGGAGGTGGATGCCAACCTTCCATATGCCATGCCTAAATAACGCTGTTTATATTGGACTTAGTCTTCAAAAACCAAATTATTTCAAAGAAATATCTTTCATTGCATCAAACTGAAACTGTTCTATATAAAACGATTTATATAATCCTTTGCTCTTCTACACAGAAAACTATATCCTTAAAGTTTGCAGAAATATTTAAAGTTAACTTAAGAAACTTACAAAGTCACATAAACACGGCATAAAATGACACAATCCAATTTGAGTGAAAAAGTCAATCTCTCAAGCCTGCATGGTGGCACCTCCTTTCCGCTCTCCCTTGGCCAACAATTAAGATTCCATGCGACTCCCCTAGCAGCTCAACTCAAATTGCAGCAATTGAAATGCAATTGTCTGACGCAATTAGAAAAGTGCCAACTTTTTTTTATTTGAAAATTCCAAATCAATTAACATCTGAACTTTTCAAATCTCTGCTGAATTGAACGTACATGTCAGCACAAGCAATACAAGATAGAAACCACAACACCCCGAGAGTGTGTTAAGTGCTGTTGAAAGGGGGAAATACGAGACGGGCAGAGTGACTAAATTGTCGCAAAAAACGAGAGAAATAACAAAACATAATTGTTGCAACGATTTTCGAGCAAAACTTTGTTTCATTTTAACTCCCAAAACAAAAATTCTAAAATTCCATTTAACATCAGCAGCTGTAAGGTGTAACATGCAGCACATGTTCAAATACTAGGGTGGAGGGAAACTGACATTTTTTGGAGGGGCAACATATCGTCTGAAATTTCATAGAAATAAGGATAGAACATAAAAATATGTAAACTTGTCTTAAAAGACTTTGAAAAAGGCATTCAACATCAATTTAATTATTCGCAGATGTGAAGATCGTAGTCGATAAAAGGGGTACTGATAATGTTGCATAAGTCATCCGCGTGAGAGCGGGTGGGCGTGGGTAAGATCATAATCTAAATGATGTTGGTCTTAGTTTTTCTAAATTGTTTGCCAACATTTCGTGGCCAGCACAGGGTACCGCCATGGATGAATTCAAAAAAGACCATTAGAATCTGAAAATAATTATCGCTGCTAGCATTTAAAAAAAAATGGTCTAAGTATGTAACCTAGACAAATTTACATGGACAATCTTATCCGAAATCCTTTTCAATAGATCGATAGGAAATTTTGTTAGAAATATTTACATATAAAAATATTTATAGCAGTTCAAAACGTGAAGAGGACAAATTCATAGTTCACTGAACGGGTCATTACGATAGCTTATGGTCATAAGATGTTTGTGATTATAAATTGTTAGACTCGACCCGGAGTGTCCCTTTAAGGGACTAGAGATTGCTCTTAAAAAATAACGCCTTTTATACTCTACACCAGAGGATGGGAGTACATATAATTTTGCCATTTTGATAGTAATACCTTGAAATTCTTAACTGCGACCATATAAATTATATATGTGACAGCACATAGAGAAAGGGACCTAAGGGTAAAAAAATCAATTTTCATTTTTTTTCTTTTTTTGATGTGGACAACATCTGAGCATCGCATGAGACCGATCCCATGCCCGAAAAGTGTTCCCTCCCAGAGATATGCGCGTTTTATGAAAGTGAAGTCGACGATTCTAAGCGCAAATAGAAAGGGACCTAATCTTTAAAATGGCTCTCCTGAACACAATTGGTTTTTAACCTTAGGTCCCTTTCTATTTTGCGCGTCACATATATTATAAATCTCGTTATAGCTATTTCCGTCTGTTAAAAGTACGATTCAAAAGTGGTAGTCTTCGAACTTACCAGGAACATGTCTTACGGGTTGGTATAGAAAATGGAAAAGCAGTTCCTCTTTGAGGGACTAAAAAAGTCAAGTTTTTAATTTTTTCATATTTCTGCTACGAAATGTGATTAATTACCTTTTATTTCAGTTCTATTTTTTTTAAGTGGTAGGTATAGATTCTACAGCCTTCCCATAAATGGTCGAGTTGTGGTTTTCTAGGGGTCCATCCCCTAGAGGCTACGAGCTAAATATTCTTCTCGTTGAAGAGATTGAAAACCCGCCTCTAAAAATATTGTTAGATGTTCTTACCCGGGGTTGAAACTGGCTTTACTGGCATGCTAGACTTGCACACTTCCATCACACCAAGGCGGATCAAGACTATATTAATGATTGATACGAATTTGGGAATCGGACTATATACTTATACAACCTTTAAAGACCACGTCCATAAGTTAAGGTCTCCAATTCTACCGAATCGTAAAATGAATGCCATATTTAGATACTTCATAAAATGCAACTGTTTCTGAGTACCCAAATGTCCATGGGTCAAGGAATTAATGTAATATTTGATTGCCTGACGATATTTTAATATTTTTTGATGCCCATATGTGACAGCGCATAGAGAAAGGGACCTAAGGGTAAAAAAATCAATTTTCACTTTTTTTTTGATGTGGACAACATCTGAGCATCGAATGAGACCGATCCCATACCCCAAAAGTTATCCCTCCTAGATATATGCGCGTTTTATTAAGTGAAGTCCACGATTCTACACCAAAGATACACGTATTTAAATCTTTAAAATGGCTCTCCTGAACAAAACTGGTTTTTGCCCTTAGGTACTCTTCTATTTTGCGCGTCACATATGTTAGTTTAAGAAGGCCGATTTTTGAACCCCTACGGCCAACGTAGTCCGGCCTGAGTTTGAAATTGGCACAAATAAAAATACAGGCACTTAGTTAAATTTACTAGAAAATGTCACTGTGTCTGGATACCCGTATGGCCCTGATCCCCCTGAGGGGTTTAGTGCCCATAAATCACGTCCATTGGTCAAGGCCAATAGTAAAATTAATCTTATGTTTAGATTGTTCATAAAATTCTTATGTTCCTCACAACCTTTATATCCATGTCCGAAAGGACCAATTTTTCGGCGACCTAGGATCTTATTCCCATGGCTCCAAACCTCATTTTTTTCGAATCGTAAAAATAAAGTGATGTTCAGATTCTTAACAAAACTTGAGTGTTTTTTAAAACCCATATGTCCATAGTTCAAAAAGGACGAAAAACCCAACCCGAAAGGTTTGGAGACACATGGATATCCAACAGGGAAATTTGGTCACAAATCCAAATCACAAAAATGTACCCAGTAATTTGGCATACAGGATCCCCGATGCAAATGTACCTTCCGATTTTGGATTTAACTCATCTTACAGCGACAACTTTCCTTCATGTATTTTTATATAACATGCTTATGGACTAAAGCTGCAGAGATTCGAGATGCCACAAAACGTTCTGATACGCAAATCAGGGCAAATTAAAAAAAATCGTTTTGAATCCATTATTGCTGTATTTTTACGATTTGGCTTAGAGTGGAGTTCAAACTCCTCGATCGATGGCAAAC
This sequence comes from Hydrotaea diabolus, assembly GCA_963513945.1. Taxonomy (NCBI): domain Eukaryota; kingdom Metazoa; phylum Arthropoda; class Insecta; order Diptera; family Muscidae; genus Hydrotaea; species Hydrotaea diabolus. The sequence continues at coordinate 256,036,073 of OY740716.1, forward strand.
AAAAAAGAGGTCTCTGCGATCAACACAAGCTCGCAGTCGTAAATGTGAGCTTCGAATAAAAACAACGCAATTCATGAGTTATTCGAGAGATATGGAAATGCGACTAATTGTATTTACGTATCCCATCGAGCTTGAGAGTATAAACGATACTACCTTGACGAACTTAACGACGTTTTTACTTGAGCTTGAAAATCCATTCTTTGAAAATCAGTTTTGTTAAAGCAAGATTAACCTTACGTTAAGATTTATGAACAGCGGCATTTGTTAAGCTCCTTCGAAGGGATTTTTTTCCCACTGTGAGCAGTCAATTGGTCGATATTCAATAGGTTATGATTTGCCCACACGGCTGGAGTAGATATCAAACAAGTCCATTTAAATATCACGATAATTTGTTTTTCTTTGCGTTGAATGGTTATCTTGGCAGCAAATCGTAGGGCGCCTTAATTTGATAAACAGAACGTTAATTAAAATAATTTCGACTCGGTGTTAAAAGTGGTAGTGCTGGTCAATTGCTGAAGGTAAGCTAGACCTCAGGAGATTTCCCTACCCACAAATCTATATTATCGCTATGTCGTCCATTTTTATTACCACTTCGACGCAAACATATTGGTAAATATTTATCTGTTGACCAGGGTTGATTTCCAGTGAAAAAAAATTGAGGCCGACTTAAAAACGCCGTTTAACAACACTTTTTGAACATACATTGCCAATTGATGTGGCTCCGTGGCGCATAGAGAAAAGGACCTAAGGGTAAAAAAATCAATTTTCACTTTTTTTTTTGATGTGAACAACATCTGAGCATCGAATGAGACCGATCTTATGCCCCAAAAGTGTTCCCTTCCAGAGATATGCGCGTTTTATGAAAGTGATGGTACACCAAAGATACACGTACTTAGATCTTTAAAATAGCTCTCCTGAACAAAACTGGTTTTACCCTTAGGTCCCTTTCTATTCTGCGCGCCACATATACCTATTATCATATCATATTATATATATTCAAGTACATAATAATTTGGCATCAACGACAGATATAAAGCAAAGTTGCCGCCACAATACGATGTTTACTTGTACGATAGTCGTGCACACATCATACTACGAAGGCCGATCTTTAGTCTTATATCCCTTCTAAAATTATTGTTTCTTTTGCATACCACATTTGCTAAAATCTACGAACATACACTTCACACCACCCCAATGTGCAGTTGCAGTTTCACTTGCCTACCTCTAAAGGGCAAAGGAATGTAGTGCGAATTTGCAGTGAAAGTGAATGTTACGTGTACGAAACAGAGTGAAAATGATACTTCAGACAATTGTACAGGAAAGTTTTATGGGAGCACAACATCTCTGACTGCTGCGGCACCAGCACTCGTGTTCAACGTGTAGCTAAAACTTTTTGCAGCAATTTTCTTTCCAAGATTTGTGACACGACAATCACGGCTGCTGCATTTAGAAATTCGTTACAGTATCGTGAGTTTTGCCACTGCGTGGCAATGGTTCTTACTTTTTCAAAGCTTAGTGTGCAGGAACAACGCCACAATTTGAGGCAAACGCAGATTGAGTGCAAAGATTTAACTTTCTATTTTGTTCTTCTACTTTCAGAAGTGACATTGATTGCAATGATTGCACGAAGTCTTCTTAAGAAGTAATACGTGCAGTTGTATAAGAAGAATTTACTCGCGAGAAAGGGCATAAGCTCACTCGCGATTGACATTAAAGTTTAAACTTAGTAAAAAAGAAATAAAAAAGACGTTAAGTTCGGCGAACCTTATATGCCCTCCAACGTCCCTATGCTGCTAAAGCGCAAAAAAATGGTACTTTTTATTTGCCCTATACTTTCTCCCTTATAACACCCAAAACTTCAAAATTACTCCACATTTGGATTAGTAGCAAAATTTGGTTTAACTTGAGAACCCGTATGTCCATATTGACAATTAATCGCCCGTTTTGACCATGTGTTTCATGAGCAAAAAAGTCCGACAACTATGCCATTTTTTAAGGTATTTATTGCTTTCTTACTAGCAGTACACATTAACCCATTGCCTGTCCACAAAAATATTGCAGTAGTTTAATTTAGATGAACAGCTTTAGATGAACAGCAGACAGACGGACGGACAGAAAAACGTCGTTTAATCTAATTAGCTGGAAATTCTGAGTCGATCGGTACTCTAAAAGGTAGAACTAGCTCAAATATGTGGTCACAACCAATATATGGCGCAGACTATTGCGAACCAGAACAAAATCTAACAGAATTTACACCGTGAAAGTTAGTTCCCACTTTACCACAGCCGGATACTAAAAATGAGCCGTTACAAGAAAGTTTTGAAAATTTGAACAAGATATGTTATCATGAGCAATGATATATTTACAATATATTTTTTTAAACTGCATGGTCGATAAGTAGTAAGTCAAAAAGTTTGAGTGACAATAATAGTAACGCACCATACTATTGTTGTTGCAACCATATAAAAACTTTTCAATATTGTCATGGTATAATTCAAGTAACCATCAGATTATTTCTACTTAGTAGGCACATAAATACTGTTACAACATTGAGCACACTCATTTCACTAGTAGAACTGAACATACCCCGTTAATGTCATATGGGGTTTGAAAGCTAACCTCAATTGCGTTAGTCTGTAACGGGATTTTAAAATTGTTTCAACTTTCATCAAGGAGTGGCCAGATAATGATAACCGTATCGCTGTAATAGTGTGAAATGGAAAAAATAGCGATATTTTCAAAACGCTCCGGCCACTAGGGATTAGCCGCATTTTCGTCTACCGATGCATAAAACTGTTTGAGGAGACTGGAGATATAAAAGACCGCCACCGGTCGGGGCGCCCACGCTCTGTTCGAACACCGCATGTCATCAAAGCCGATAAATCAAGAATTCACAGGAATCCGATCATGGCCCGTGAGATGAATATCACGCACAAGTCCATGAGTCGAATCATTAAAAAAGACTAGGGATTTGGGGCTTTCAAACGACGTACCGGACATTTATTGACTGCAGCTTTAAAAAAAAATAGGATTGAAAAGTGCAAACGTCTTTTGGCGAAGCACGCTGAAAACTAGCACAGAAAAATTTTGTTCACCGATGAAAACATTTTTACCGTTCAGGGCCTGGCCTTATAGAGTTCGGTTTTACTTTCAACAATTGCAGCAAGGCTTTCTGAAGAGGGTTGTCACGGAACCGAAATCATGATAAAAGTAGTGTGCAGTCACGACAATCAATGTCACTTTGCCATTTTGTTAAAAACTTGTCTTCTATTTAAATACAAAAGCAAGAGGTCTTGAGCCGGTTAAATCCCTGTTCAATGTTCAGGAAAAATTTTACAAGCTAAATGATAGTGTGTATGCGCGGTCATCTAAGAAAGCATCTGAACTGATCCCAAGGGTGGAAAAGGGTCATCACCCAGCTTCAGTCATAATTTTGGTTGGGTGTCTCTTACGATGGGGTCACTGACCCGCATTTCTGCGAACAGGGAGTCAAAACATCGGCCAAAGTTTACCAAAAAACCGCTTTGGAAGCTGTTGTGAAACCTCTTAACAATTTCCTGTTCCCAAAACCAGCCATGGACTTTCCAGAAGGATTCTGCGCCGGCCCATAAGTCTAAAACGTCCCAGGCCTGGCTTTGAAACAATTTGCCAGCGTTTATTTCCTCTGAAGAATGGCATTCAGGCAGTCTATATTTGAACCCATTGGACTACAAATTGTGGACGGTTTTAGAGGACAAGGTTTGTCCCAAAAGATACCCCAACATTGGATCTCTTAAGACTGCTTTGGTTCGAGCTGTGGCCAATTTTCCCATGGACTAGGTTCGTGCAGCTATTGACGATTGGCCAGTGCGACTTAAAGCGTGTGTAAAGGCTAAAGGCGGTCATTTCGATTAAGAAGATTCTTTTTGGATACAATATACATCAATAAATATATTAAAAAATATTTGGTCCAAAAACATTCAGCACTTTTTATTTTACTGCATAATACGTGTGTAACAGTATTTATGTCCCTACTAAGTATATTTGGTTTTAAATATTCATCTTTTACAGAAACACTCTGTCCCACCAAATTTTCTAATTTCCACCTTTTTCTCCTATTTTACAGCAAAGGATATTTTTAGACATTTTGACCCGAGATGAAAACCCCGCTTGAAGTCATATCCTGTACAAATGGATTAAAAAGACTTTTTATGTTTTTTTACCCAATCTTTCCCCTTCCTTTCTTCTTTCTAAATATGTCTCCAAAAAGCCCACACGTTTCACAAATTAAATTTTCTAAAGTGTTCAACGCGAAATGTTTGTGTGCGTACCATTTCTTGTCGTTACGTTTTGTTCGTTCTTCTTGAAATGAAACAAACAAAAAAATAAAATAACAAAGACTACCGCAAAAACTCACCTCATTTCGGGTTGGTTTTGAATTGCTCAAGGCATAACAACAAAACGCGACCAATAGAAAAGTTAAGCAACTTAGACCGGTGGTCATGATGATGATGTCTTCGAATACAGCAACCAAACAGAATAACAACAAAGATAGTTTTTCTTTTTTGCCTGGATTTGAAGATGTTCTTTAAAAAGCACTGAAACTAATACAGCAACAGGTTATCTCTGTTTACAAAACAACAGCAAAAATATAAGATTTCTTTCTTGTATTACACTCGGAATAGTTGAAAAAAGTTTTTTTTTTATTTTTAACAAAAGTATTTTAATTTTTATTTTAGTTCACTAAATGTTCAACTATAGAAAATAGTCTTTGTTTCTTTCTATTTGTGTTACACTTTCGGAACTTTGCAACCGCTTAAGGGTTGCTGAACAACTGATGGCATATCACTAGAACAATTGAATATTTATAGGCCAAGCATGGATGCGTTGGACCACTCAAAACTGGAACAGTGGAACATTTTTGTCGTATAGAGAAGATGGAGGTGGATACGAATTGGAGCCAGATAGCAGCCGTATCCTGTAGAGACTCTGACAGTTGATAATTTGTTGCCGTTCGATTTTATATTTATCATTGGAATTAATTTATTAAAAGAGTCAATCATCACATACTCACATATGGTCAGTGTAGTGTGAGAGAGGAAACAATTACGAGGGTGGTTAGGCTGGTGTGGTCAAAGCACAGGAAAATCCACCATTTCTACTTACGTCTGTATTTCCCTTGATATTCCATTATTTAAGAGAAGCGAAAACTTTATCAAATCAATGATATCTTCCCGATATACTTATATATTCACTGGCAAGGACCAACTGTTTAAAACATCTTTCGAACGACATTTTAATAAAAATTCTAATTATAGGGTGATCCAACCATAATGCACGATGTAAATTGTGATTCACACCTTAACGTCAAGTTTTATGCTCAAATTAATATGACATTTCTTTGTTTCAAAGTTTGACAAATTCAACAATGTGGTACACAATTGAGAAGCACGTTAAATTTGTTGAAGCCTTTTACGAAAATGGGCCATCAAAACAAAATTCATTTCGTGGTTTTTTTGGGTAGAAAATGTGAAAACAGCTGTGCATGCTCGCCTAGCTCGTTCTGCGGAAAAAAATTAATGCTGTTCTCGATAGTGTGGCAGAAGAGCCGTCTACCTCGACTCGTGAATGGTGTTTGCTACCGCGAGATGATAACGTAAATTGAGTATATGGACCTGGACGATATGTGGTTCTAACAGGATGGTGCCAATTAAACAATGGCTCTTTTGCGCGAGACATTCATTGGCAGTGTTATGTCACGTCGTGGCGATGTTAATTGACGGCCACGATCATGTGATTTCACACCGCTGGACTTCTTTCTTTGGGGATATTTAAAAGAAAAAGTGTACGTCAATAGGCCAAGAAAAATTTAAGATGAGATAATTTGGCTTGTTTACGATATTGACCCTCCATAATTTCTCAGAGTTAGTGAAAATATGGACCTTTGGTTAGAGGTTTTCCACCGAAGCCGTGGCGAGCATTTGGCCGATACTTTGTTTAAACGTAATTGTCTAAAGGATGTTTTTTTAAACGTTTGGTTTTCAATCTTTCCACACTTTTTTCGGAGTTGGTCTTTTTAACAGCTGTCACCTGATTTATGCTCAGTTTGGTTTGCCATTTCATAATGAATAGACTTACTCCAGAACAACGTTTACAAATCGTGGTGAATAGGCGAACGATCCTTATTTTTACAAGAAAATTTTGCTCAGCAATGAAGCTCACTTTTAGTTGAATGGGTACGTTAATAACCAAAATTGTCTCATTTGGAGTAAGGAAAGTCCACAAGCAAATGTTGAGACGCCGTTACGTCCTCAAAAAGTCACTGTTTGATGTGCTCTATGGACAGAGGGAATCATTGGTCCATATTTCTTATAAAATGAAGCCGGCCAAATTTACAAGTCAATGGGGAACGCTATAGAGCCATGATTAATGACTTTTTCGTGCCTGAATTGTAGGATGTTGATGTGGACGTCCTTTGGTTCCTACAAGATGGTGCTATATGCCCTGCAGCCAACGAAACATTCAAATTATCAAAGGTAACTTTTGGTGAGCGGACTATCTCGCGCCGTGGAACAGTGGCGTGGCCTCCAAGATCTTGCGATTTAACACCGCTGGACTTTTTTGTGTGGCTATGTGATGTTGCTTGTCTACGCAGATAAGCCCGACACGATTGCCGCCTTAATAACTAAGCAATGGCTAAATTATTGTTTTTTTGTGGTGAATGATTTATATTTTTCAGACTGACAATTCATTTGATTTATTAGTGCATTTTTAGTCAGCTGGTTACCTCTGAGACTCTGCTAATGTCTGCTCCCAATAATCTGTTACAGACACAGGATGTACAAAAAACTGCACACTCGTTATAATAAGCAGGTAGCAGACACCTCACTTACAAATTACTTTGGCTTAAAAATAGTCAGATCCTCTTTGTTGAGAATGACCTCATAGATTCGATTGGGAAGCGACTCATACAATTTTCCAATATAATTTAGAAAAATAGTGACCCAAGCGTCCTTAATGCCTTCAATTAGCTCCTCTTTGTTGGAATATTGTTTCCCAGACTCGTGAACTTCACGAGACAGCCATCCCCATACGTTTTCTATTATACTAATGTCGAGTGAATAAGGTGGCCACTGCATTAAACGGACGTTTTGGTCCTAAATCCATGACTTAACCACCCGGGCAGTGTGGATCGGGGCATCATCATGTTGGAAAGTCCATGGCAGATTTCCGAACAAGTTTTGGAAATGGGGAAAAGCCATTTCAAGTACTTTTTTGTAGGTGTTTGCATTCATATTTGTAGTCAAAAACTGTAACTCGCACATTCCATAATAGGAGATGGCTCCCCACATCATCACACCCCCAACACTACTATGAAGGCTATCCAACTGGTGTTCCTCTTTGCAAAGATCATGAAAGTAGTAGTTGTATCCATCTGGACCATCCAAATTATTTTTTTTTTCATCCGAGAAGACAACGTAGCGCCAATCAGAATTCCATGTCATGTGCTCCCGCGCAAAATCCAAGCGCACTTCATTTCGAGCAACGCCCAATGGTGTTTTTTCTTCAATTTGAGTCTTTTTAAATGGGGTGCACCACGTATCACTCTTTGAATTGCAAATAAGCTCACTTTAACATTAACATTTGCCCTGATCTTTGCGGTCGAGGCGTGGGAGTTCGAGGCTTCTCTCAAAATTGCTTATCAGCAGCGAAAATCACTCTATTATTCCCTCCTTTATTATTTTTGCCATATTTCAACTTATTGCTCATGAATGATGATATAACTTTACGACTTCTGCCCATTTTTTTGGATATTGAACATATTGACAGCCCTGCTTAAGCTTAAATTTTGGACTTCTCCTCTACGGATATCGATTTTCCTTTACTCATATTAAAGCTAATAGGCAACTTGAGCAGTACACAAAATTTGGATGCAATACGCGTTCAACTGTTAAAGATAAACAAAAAAGAATTTACATGTGCTAACCTGATGACGCAAAAATAGAGCACACTTTTCCATCAAAAATAATGGAAAGTAGCAAAAACCAGATAGCGGGATCTTGCCTTCGCATGTTCACTTTGCCAATGATGGAGTATACGAAGATTAGAAATATAGAGTAAAAAAATTTTGCTGCATCTTAACAACAACAAATACAAGAGCAATTATATTAAGCTTATGGGGGTGTGCTAACCTGATGACGCGTTGTGTATATATGTATTTCTGGCCTAGGCAACACTAAGTGCAAATCGAACGTTTGACGTTTGGCGTACGACCATCATTTGTGTTGTTAACAGTGACTTGAAAATATCAATTTGGCAAAAAATGGAAATAACGCGTACTTATAAACATTTTCGTGCGATCATTTTTCACAACCCTCGACGTGGATTATTATGACAAGAGTGCATCGATGAACTTAAATCTTTGTATGGCGATGAACCACCTTCCTATATCACTCTGAAAAACTGGTTTAATAAATTCAATCGTGCACGACGCTCGCTCAAAGACGAAGATCGTCCAAAAATGGCCGTTGTGCCAGAGAACATTGATGCCGTGCGTGAACTGATAATGCTAGATCGTCATGTGATATGCCGTGAGATAGAGTCATCCTTGGGCATTTCTTCCACCAGCATACATTCGATATTGCATGAACACCTGGACGTAACAAAAGGTTGGTTCTCGTTGGATCTCGCACAATTTGACAATCGCTCAAAAAAAGGCTCGTGTCGATTGGTGCAATGAAATTTTGAAAAAATACGATCGCAGTGCTTCAAAACGCGTTTATAATATCATCACAGGTGACGAATCATGGATATATGCGCCCGAAACAAAACAGCAATCGACCGTGTGGGTTTTCGAAGACGAGCCAAATCCAATGAAAGTTGTTCGTGGAAGAAGCACTTCGAAGCAAATGGTCGCCTGTTTCTTCGGCAAAACTGGACATGTGGCGACGGTTCCACTTGAGCAATGGTCAATTCTGAGTGGTACACCACAATTTGTTTGCTTGATGTCTTCGGAGAAATTCGAAAAACGAACAAGAGAAGACGAATCGTTGTGCACCATGACAATGCCAGCTCTCACACATCGGCTCAAACCAGCGCCTTTTTGACCGGCCAACTATTACACATCGGCTCAAACCAGCGCCTTTCTGACCGGCCAAAACGTGGAATTGATGGGTCATCCGCCGTACAGCCCTGACTTGACACCCAATGACTTCTTTTTATTCTGGCACATCAAGAAAAAAATGTGTGGTCAACGATTTTCGTCGCCAGAAGTTGCTGCAAAAGAATTCAAAAACCTTGTTTAGGAGGTGTCGCTATCGGAGTGGAAAAAGTGCTTCGACAATTGGTTTGAGCGCATGCAAAAGTGTATAAATCAAGCTGGAGAATAGCAATTTATATAGCAGCCCTTGTATGTGCATATTTTATAGATAAGTCTACGACTGAAAATTGGTGCAACCAGTATTGAAAGCATTCTGTTGAACAATTTAAAATAATTTGACCTTTTTAGAAAGTCATCGGAGTGGAAAAAGTGCTTCGACAATTGGTTTGAGCGCATGCAAAAGTGTATAAATCATGCTGGAGAATAGAAATATGTATAGCAGCCCTTGTATATTCATATTTTATAGATAAGTCTACGATTGAAAATTGGTGCAACAAGTATTGAAAACATGACGTTGAACAATTTAAAATAATTTGACCTTTTTAGAAGTCAACCTTACCCAACATAATAACTAAACAAATGCCTAAAATTTTAAAAAAAATGTTTTCTTCTAAAATTGGTAAAAAAAGAGTTTTCTTAGTTACCATAAAGTTGATTTTTCCACAAACTCTTGATTTCATAACCCATAAGTAAGCACCTTCGAGGTGTAGCACCCTTTCCAAGCACTTATTGCAATGGCTTAATAATTATCTGGTATAATAATGTCAATCAAATTATTAGATTATCTTGTTCGGTTCAAAAGATATGATTTTGCGATAAATCGTGTGCAACAAATCAATGTGCAAGGCAATCATTCATATAAACCCAGGTTCTACTCCAGTTCACAATATTTATCAATTTTTGAGAGCTAACTGATTTGAGAGAAGTTCTGCCTTGTTTCTCAATAAGATGTTAAGGGACTTCAGTGATTAAGTACGAAAAATGCTCCACCTAATGTGGTACAACTCACCTTAATTTTCATACCAACTCGTCGGGCATATTTTCGCAAAACAACACGATGATAAATGCCAATTTGTTTGTTTTGACTTCAAATCACAGTTATGCAAATTAAAAAAGGAGAAAAAAACTCTCGCATACAACAATAAAGTGACCGAAAAACTAACACACAAACATCACTGCACAAAACGAGAGTATTCAGCGCTGCAGGATATCCTAGCAATATCCATTGAGATTATTCTTGTTATCGCCAGTGTTGACACCGAACACATACACACACTCGCACCTCTATAAGGACATGCATAACACCATCACACAGCCAGGATGTCAACACCAAACGGACTTGAATACGAGTGTGACGCTGACTTTTGTGAATATCTCCTGCCTTTAAACTTAAACAAAATTCCTGCTGAGGTGCTTGCGAATGGATAGCATCCCAACAATCATTACGGGCATTTATGCAAATCTCCAGCATGCCCTAAGATACACAACTCACACTGCATCTGTCAGCTTCAAAGGGAAGGAGGGGGAGCTTCGAACAGGATGTACTTGTATGGGTGCGTAAAACGTAATAAATCATTCAATCAATCATTGAATACTTATCTGGCTTAGGAGCAAGTGACAAATGTCACATTCAGCCAACCCCATCATTTGCTAGCTATACAGCCATTGGGAGCCGTACATGATTTGAGAGGTCAACAAGTGTGCGTGCAAAAGGCTTACGATGACAATTGCTGGCCATGTTTGTATAACCTCTGACATCACATACATGTGTACGCATCTAATTACAGACAATGATGAGTCAAATGCCATGTCCTGCAACAACAGAGGCGTTCCAATGAAATCGAAAATGAAGATAAATGATGGCTTCTGCGAATAATGGTAGAAGCAAATAAGGGACCTGTTTCGCTACTCATTCAAGACTAGAGGGGGATATGACTCTATTTAGATGGAAGGGAAATTTCCACGAAGAATTCTGAATGCATCTGAGGTTGAGGTATACGAGTAAAATATTTCAGTTTAGAAAATACTATTGGTGTTGATGCATTAGGACTTTAATGCAATGTCTTTAAAATTTTATATGGCTACCTGAAAAATGGTCCATTGCATAATAGCCCGAATGAAAGAAATTAAAAATAGTCCCGATCTTGGGTTAAGTTTCATAATGAGAAATCGCCTTACTATAAAATATGAAATTAAGCCCCAATTCAAAGTGAAAAAATGCTCCAAAAAATAGTATAAACTTTTATAAAAGGAAAAAAGGTCACACAACTGTAGAATTTGCAATATGCATCAAACCACAATAAAACTTGTAAAAAAAAAGGAAATGTCGGACGTGGCCGACTATTTTATTCCCTGCACTCTTTGATGTTCAGAAAATCCAACTAAAAATTGGCTTTAAAAGTTCTAATGTCAGATTGAAGAATTGAAAAGAAAATTTCATTCTTGTTTGCTAAAATCGGTTAAATATATATGCCAGATATATATACATATGATATGATATATCTTAATGTGAACCGATTTGCTCAAATTTTAACAGCGCCCGTTCTTGGCAAACGAAACTATGTGCCAAAATTTATCAAGAGCAGTTGCAATGTGCTACTGAAGCTTGAAACATTAAATCGGATGAATATATGTGTGGGAGCTATATTGAAATCTTCCGATTTTGTTCAATTTAAATTACATCCTTCCTTGGTTCAAAAAACAAACGTGTGCCCAATATCATCAAAATTGACTTAATGTAGAGTAGTCCATTTAATTTTAAATAATTTTTAATTTGATTCGGCTGTAAAAAAAGTACTGATAATATTTTGTAAGCTCTAGTTTTATTAAAAAGGCTGAACTTTGTCATTTAATAATGAAACTCCATTCGATGCCTTTTCACTTCGCTCAATGAGCTGAAGATTGTTTGCCGAAAAATCGTGTTTTCAGATAAAGCTCATTTTCATCTCGGTGGCTTTGTCAATAAGGAAAATTGCCGCATATGGGATGCAGGGAACCCATTCCATTTCTCTTCGAAAATCAGCATGAAGACACCATTACCGTCAACGGTGAGCATTACCGAGTCATGCTTAATGAATTTTTGTTTTCAACAATTTCAAGAGAATGACATGGACGACATTTGTTTTCAAAGCAGCCAATCGAAAAATCAGCCGAAATTGTGATGCCAATTCTCTGTGCTGTGATTTGAGAGATTCAACCCAAAACAATAGAAAATGTACTGAAAAGTTGGGTTGATGGGATGGGGTACAGCCGAGCCAGTTGTGGTAGTCATATAAATGATATTGTCTTCCATTATTAAATGACAAAGCTCAACCTTTCCCATAAAACCAGAAATTTGAAAAAATTATCTGTGAGCTAAATCTAAACCGATTTTTATTAACTTCAATAACGTCCTTCCTTGTCCCAAAAAACTTTCTCATGTCAAGTTTCATCAAGATTGGATATAAGATGTGGCAACTACAGCTAAAAACATAAAAATCATATGAACATATAGGTGGCAGCTATATCTAAGCTATACCATTTCCGTTTCTTTCTACTGACAACAACGCAAGATGAAAATCGGTTTGTGTTCATTCAGTGGGTACAAAATCTACCCTGGTCATGGCAAGACCATGGTCAAAATCGATACTTGATGAAGCGCAATCCCCGCAAGGTTACCTGGACCCTCTAGTACCGTCGCAAGCATCGTAAGGGTATCGAGGAGGAAGCCACCAAGAAGCGTACCCGCAGAACACAAAAGTTCCAAAGCGCTATTGTCGGGGCTTCCTTGGCCGAAATCATGGCTAAGCGTAACATGAAACCTAAGGTACGTCGCGCTCAACGTGAACAGGCTATCAAGGCCGCCAAGGATCAAAAGCGCGCCGCCAAGGCTGCCAAGAAGGCCACCCAACCTGCCAACACCAAAGCTAAGGCTGCCCCTAAGCAAAAGGCCGCCAAGGTTCAACAAAAGGCTACTCCCCGTGTCGGTGGCAAGCGGTAAATCAACAGGAGGGCTTTGAAGGAAGCGAAGTGTTTTTAAATTAAGTGCTTTTTTAAAACAAAACATCCCAAAAACAGAAGAAAGTTTACGGAAGTGAAGTGACAAAAAAAGAATAAGATAAAAAAGTAAATAAAATCTTTTACGGATGTTCAAATCCATATGGAGGAAAAAAAATCTAAATCGATTTTCGTTAATTTCAATAGCGTCCGTTCTTGGTCCAAAAAACATTCTTCTGTCAAATTACAAGAAAATCGGACAGCAATTGAAGGCTGTGGTTTAATTGTAAACTTTAGATGGAAGGACAGACAGACATCGTTCAATGAAATCCGCAAGTAATTACACATAGATCGGTACTACTAGCTGAAATATTTTTGGTAGTTACAAACATTTGCCATTAACTAACTTATAATACCCTGTTCCACAGAGTCGTGTAGGGTATAAAAATGGCCGCAATATTATTTAAACAGATTCATATTTATCAAAAGGTCAGAAATAATTTATATAATACTTCTAAAGTATCTTCTACTTAACATCTACAATAAAGATAATTGAAGTAATCCATTTTAGTTGCAATGGATTCCGCCTGAAGTTTGAGATCGCATTTACTGCATACTTTCAAATGCCAGCAAGGTAAGAAATCCATATCTGGAATAGCGTCTCTACAAACGACACAATCGATACGTTCAGGAACTGAAATATGAACATTTTCTCCATCTTCGGTTTCATCGATCCTAAAATATATTCTTCTGCGAAATCATATCAACCATTATTGGATCCATCCACCATTTCATTTAGGAATGCTGTGGCATTGTTTTTTGCTTCCTGTAGTAGTTGGGTTCCTTCTTCAATTATCTTTTTTTTTTAATAAACCTAGCTTTTTGTCCTTTCAGCCTGAGACATAATGAAGTTTCAACGTCGTTAATGTGCCGACTTATCTTAGCCTTAAGCTTTTGAATTTTTTCTTGTTAACCTGTTACTGCCCGCCATAGATCGGCTCGTACGATTGTTATGGAATTTGGAAATTTATGTCTAAAAGACCATAGAAGTTGAAAGAAAAAAAAACCTCAATTTGTTCACCCATGCAAGGTGTTTGTTTGAAGTGGAAGGTGAATTTGCATCCCGCTACTTGCTTCCTGAACTATAAAAACGATGTTGCACCAGATCAGAACAAAATTGCTAAGGCTAAGTGATTTATTTCTTTTCAGTACCATATTTTCTAAATAAAATTACCCATTTGACTTGATCTGGAGGCCAGGTGTGTTGATGTATTGCTTCCTGGTTTTGTTTTAATTACATAGTAGACAACTTAAGCTATTTGGTAAAATTAGAAAGTTTTAATTTGTACCATTTTCCTATGTTTGACAGCACTTTTTCCGGAGCATTTTCCGAAAAACAAGATATTCGATTTTTGCCTGCAACAAACAAAGTATAAAAAAATCCTGCTAAATGCTTTAATTTAGCCCAATCTTTCCTTTTTTCTATAAAAAAAATTTACCGCGTTATTGCTCACCTGAATTATTTATTTACGTATCAACACTTTCTTGGGTATTTAAATACCCATTAGGCAGGGATGGGTTAATTGACGTACACTTTTTCTTTTAAATATCCCCAAAGAACGAAGTCCAAAAGTATCAAATTACATTGCTACGTGAATTTCTTACTCAAAAGAGCCATTGTTTTTTTGGCTGTGTGGCAAGTAGAACCATCCTGTTGAAACCACATATCGTCCAGGTCCATATCCTCAATTTCTGGCCACAAGAATTCAGTTATCATCTCGCGAGGGCGAACACCGTTCACAGTAACTGCTTGGCCGACCTCATTTCAAAGAAATACGGCCCGATGAAGCCGCCAGCTCTTAAACCGCACCTAAAAGTTACTCTCTGTAGATGAACTACAAACCCCCCCCCCCCTTTTCATTTGCCCAAATGCCCTAATTCTGCTTGTTAACGAATCCACTGAGATAAAAGTGTGCCTCCTCTCTGATGATGATCTTCTTTGTAAAGTCGCCCTTCACTTCAGTCTGTTTCATCAACCATTCGTCGTATTGACGACCCTTAAAATGGTCAGTAGGCTTCAGCTCTTGAGTCAGTTGAATCTTTTAAGCGAGAAAGTTAAAATCTTTATTCAAAATTTGCATCAGTGATTTCCGTGAGATGTTCAATTGTTAGGCACGACGACGAGTCGAGATTGGCGACTCTTCTGCAACACTATCGCGAACAACATTAACGTTTTCCGCAAAATGAAGTAGGCGACCATTCACAGATGTTTTCACATCTCCTGAAGACCCGGCTTGCTAAAATTTGCGCATATTTCTCCTGATTGTGAACAAAATTAGACGTTAATTCTGACCAAAAAAAATACGAAGTGCACCAAATGCTTTTTGATTTGAACGCCCATTTTCCTAAAAGCTTTCAACAATCATAACCCGCTGCTCAATTGTGTACCTCTTACCGGTTTAATTTTCCAAACGCTGAAACAAAGAACTGTCAAACAAAGTTGTACAAAAAACTTGTCGTTGTGACTCACAATTAACGGCAAGCGTTATGGTTGGACCAACCTTTATCTGCTAATCGAAAGCCTTATAAACCATATAACACAATCCGAGCAATTTGCTAGATTGAGGCACCCGCCAACTAATCAATTTAATAAGTAATTCAGTTTGCGAAATTATACACTTAGAAAGTCTATAACAAAATCTATTATCTTTCATGCTTATTGGAATATTTTAATATGGCTCAGAACGACCACAATCGGCCTAACTGCCATGCATTATTGTTGACTGCTAAGAACTCATGTGAATTTTAACCGAACTAAATTGTCTGAAAATGCCAAATGTTACAGTTCATTAACGGAGAATATCATCGACACCATAAGACCAAAATCATTGTCATTACTCGTATCAACGGCGTCGTCACAGCAACAACAACTTCTTATATGTTTTAGAAACCGTTTCTACCATGGATAACGTTCGGTATCCGTATCCGTCCATATCTGTACATGTATGCTCCCATGTACGTGATTGTTGTGAAGATTGCAACGTTGAACGTTTCACATCGACTCGAAACGAATGATTCAAGTCCGGCACATCGAACCAGGTGGGTGTACTCGTCTATATGTATGTGTGCATAACAACATCCACTAAAGTAAATAAAATGTAAATCATTTAGTCATACATGTACATTAGACCGTACTACCTTAGAGGTTAAGAAAAAAAGTTTGCCGTCACCTTGAAATATTATTTTTTTTTGCCAAACGTAGGGGTCACGTTTTTACATTTGCGTTATATCTTCTGCATATACAGTCGGATCTTAAAGTGTAATACATCTATGTTTTTGTTATGAGGAGACCAATATTTCAAAAGTTATTGAACTCATGTACTGACCCTTGATATCTCTGTTGCTACTACCCTAGTGGTTCCCTCTAAAATCAGAAAATTTATACCCGCACAAAATCATAACTTTTGCTAAGCAGAAAAACTTTAAAAATATATTTTTGTTTTCTTTTTCGAACGTAGGGCCTTTTTTTAGCAGCTCGTTGAATCTTCAGTGTTTACAGTCGAATGTTAAAGTGGGATGTATCTATGTTATGTCTGAAAGGTTTTTGTTTTTAAAGTCACTCACCTCATGTAAACATTTCTGGTATTTTTCCATCTTATCTCAGTTGCTACTACCCTACTGTACAACCTCAGTATCAAAAAAATATATGTGACATATATATTTTGATGTGGACAAAATCATTTGGGACAACGCCCCAAAAGCGTTCCCTCCCAGAGATATGCGCGTTTTATGAAAGTGAAGTCGACGATTCTAAGCGCAAATGGAAAGGGACCTAATCTTTAAAATGGCTCTCCTGAACAAAACTTTTCATCAACTTTTCACTTTTTTCTTGATGTGGACAACGTCTGAGCATCGAATGAGACCTATCCCATGCCCCAAAAGTGATCCCTCCCAGAGAAATGCGCGTTTTATGAAAGTGATCTCGATGATTCTAAGCGCAAATAGAAAGGGACCTAATCTTTAAAATGGCTCTCCTGAACAAAACTGGTTTTTAACCTTAGGTCCGTTTCTATTTGGCGCGTCACATATCTATATGTGAGGATTTAATTAATTATTAATTCGAATATTTGGGGTCCTGACAACACTAGTGTTGCCAGATGAAAACTGGAACTTCCATTGACATTTTGATATTGTTAAGCATAACTTCACTCAGAACGTTTTGTCATTTGAGAGCGAGTTGTTTTGTTTACAGTGTGTTGGAAAATTCATCTCAGTCAAAAAATAGAATTATCCCGTGAACATATCCGTGCGATGATTTTTTATGATTTTCGGCGTGGGTTATTGAGAAAAGACTACTTAAATCAACTTGTTTCGACTTTAAGCGATGAGGCACCATCAAAAGCCACTGTTAATTTCTGGTACCAACAGTTCAGTCTCGGACGCCGTTCGCTCCAGGATGAATTTCGTGAAGGACGTCCAACTTCGGTCACTTTACCAGACATGTGACATACCGTGATATTAAGGCATCCTTGGGCATTAGTATGACAAGCATTAATAAGATATTGCGTGTTCATTTCGCCGTGAAAAAAATTGGTGTTTGGTGCAAAGAGATGTTGAGAAAGTATTACTCCGGTACCTCAAAGGCAGTGTTAACATTGTCACAGGTGACGAATCATGGATCTATGCATATGAACCCGAAACAAAACAGCAATCGACCGCTTGGGTCTTTCAAGACGAGCCAAATCCAACAAAAGTTGTTCGTGGAAGAAGTACATCGAAGCAAATGATTGGGTTTTTTCAGTATAACCGGTCATGTTGCAACAGTGCCTCTAGTGGAACGTAGGATGGTCTATTCTGGGTGGTATACAACCATCTGTTTGCCAACAGTGTTCGAAGAAATGAGGAAAGATAATAAGAGAAGACGGATCATTTTGCATCACGACTATGCGAGCTCTCACACATCAGCTGAAACGATGAGCTAATTGACCAATTAAGATGTCAAATTGATGGGCCATCCCCCGTACAGCCCTGAGTTGGCACCGAATGACTTCTTCTTTTCCCTAGCATGAAGAAAAAATGCGTGGTCAACGTCTTTCATTGCCCGAAGCAGCTGTTGAAGCGTTCAAAAATCATGTTTTGGAGGTGTCTCAATTTGAGTGGAAAAAGTGCTTCGAAAATTGGTTTGTGCGCATGCAAAAGTGTATTGATCTTATAGGAGAATATTTTGAAAACAATAAAACCATGTCCAATGATAAATTATTGTGTTTTTATTGCTGGGCCCGAAATATAAATAGCAACCCTTGTAGCACAGCGCGCTAGCTAAAAGCCTCTCGAGTCCTTCGCTATTATGTGACTATCGCTTAGCTCATTTTAAAAGTGTGTGCGCCTTTATGTTGTCCTGGGAAAAGCCAACCACTGGCAATTCTTGGAAGTCGCAATGTTTTCCTTTATGTATGTAAGATTTGTAAGTTGCCGATAGATGTTCAACCGGTCCTCCTTCCATTCATAGAAAATATATGGCTCACACAGAACATGTTTTGTTGTCGATGATAACAGACCAATAGGAACTATTGCATTCAACTGACCATAGACAAATTTCATCTGCCCGCAACCGGATGCATAGGACAAATGTTCGACCCGAAAAATGAACAATTTCATCAATTTTAAAAATCCCTCATACCTTAAAACAATCAGTTCTAACAATTTCGAATTGACTGGGCTGCCATGCTTGCAGTTCTATACGCCAGAGCAGCTAGAAGCATTACAATTTAAAAAAAATCAAATTAATAGGTAAGCACAAATAAACTAACTTAAATCCATGGTTTTCTTTGCTAAACTTAACTATTTGCACAGCTTATCTATGCAATTCTCAAAACACCGAGCGTTTTTTTTCATGTCGTATACACGCAGAAAAAAGTGTGGTTGGGGTGACAATATTGGTTGAAGCACAACAATATTATGATCCTCACAACAATAGTATGATTCAAATACAATCATACTATGATTCTCACAACCATACTTTCATCCTCGCAACAATAGTATGATTCACAATAACCATACTATGATCTCCACAGCCATAGTATGAATCACACTCAACCATACTATGATTTCCACAACCATAGTATGATCAACCATAGTATGATCAACCATAGTATGTTTCACATACAACCATAGTATGATACTCATAACTATATTATGATTCACACGCAACCATGTTATGATCCCTACAACCATAGTATGATCCCCTCAAACATACTAGGATCCCTAAAATTATTTGTTAGAATTGCGTTAAGTTGTCAACAATAGAATTGAATTATGAAAATTATTTAAAAAAAAACATTAAATTCAATTTAATAGGAGTGATTTATTTAAGAGTAGAAAAAATCAGTTAAAAAAAAAGTAAGCGTTTTTATTAAAAATAGTTCAGTTAAACAAAGCCAAAGCAGTTTGTTTGAAAAATTTTAATTGCCATATAAAAAGTACTTTTATTGCATTAGGTCCGTAACAATAACATTTTTCTAAAAAGCATATTCAAATGAAGAAAAATTACAATCATTCAGTATGATTGCCGTTATCATATTATTGTTTCCATAAAACTCAAAAAATAATACTTTTGTCGCACCAACAATATTTATATTGTTCTACAACCGTATTTTCATTTTTAAATTTGCAATAATACTAATGTTCTATTTCAATAATATTAATATTGCGGCAATCATTAAGAATTCACAGAAATCCGCTCCGAAAACAGAAAATCACGGCCCGTGAGATGAATTTCACGCAATAGTCCATGAGTCGAATCATTAAAAAAGACTTGGTACTTGAGGCTTTTAAACGACGTACTGGTACTTTATTGACTGCAGCTATAAAAAATAATAGGGTTAACAAATGCAAACGTCTTTTGGTGAAGCTTGAACCCATTGGATTACAAATTTTGGACGGTTTTAGAGGACAAGGTTTGTCACAAAAGATACCCCAACAATTTGATCTCTTAAGACTGCTTTGGTTCAAGCTGTGGCCAATTTTCCAATGGACTAGGTTCGTGCAGCTATTGACGATTGGTCAGTGCGACTTAAGGCGTGTTTAAAGGCAAAAGGAGGACATCAATAAATATATTAAAAAATATTTGGTCCAAAAACATTCAGTACTTTTTATTTCACAGCATAAAACGTGTGTAACCGTATTTATGTCCCTACTAAGTATACTATGGTTGCGACAAACATACTTTTATTGCGGAGAACATATTGTTATTGCCGTGATCGCATAGTAACCATATTTTTCTCTACTGTAACCGATGAGCAACTGATGGGCCACATATTTTTTGAACTTGAGATTAGCAAAAAATACAGCCAACTTATTTTTAAGTCGCAATAGGGTTGATTACAATTTTCATTATTTTAGTTTAGCTTCATTTTTAAATTCTTGTTGTATACGTTGAGATATGATTGGTAAATCCCAAAGATCAATGAAATTTGAAACAGAAAAATTGGCCTCATCTGGCTGTAAACACCGATGATGCAACGAACAACTTTAAAAGACATACACTTCGTTCGGCAAAATAAACAAAAACATTTTTAAAAATTGTTCTGCTGGACAAATCGAAATATAAGTAAGTTTAATGGTTTTGTACGAGCTTTAATTTTTTGATATTTGAGTAGACCATTAGGATAGTGGCAACTGAGATATGGTGGGTAAGTATTCGGAGAGGGTATTTGAGGTGAAAAACTTTTGGTCTCCTTAAGAAAAAAAACATAGATCTATCACACTTTAAGATTCGACTGTAAATGCAAAAGATATAACGAAAAATGTTATACATACTTATATATATAAAGAATATTAAATTTTTATTTGAAACTGCCTAGCAAAAATTCTTTATTTTTCAAGGTGTACTGGGAATTTTTTTTAGGTACGGTCTAATGTACATATCTGTACATGGTAATATTTGTCAGAAGGTGTATAATTGATTCGTGTGATACTTGTCGATAGTGAATACTAAACCATGGATATTTTATTTATTTAATTTCGTTTTCATTAAATTAGAAATCATTCTTGTCACCAGACTGTGAGGTGTTAGTGTAATCAATTTAAAGATAATTTGTAATTCAAAGCAGTCATTGTCACGGTTAGACTACTAGAAAGAAAGATAATGCTCTTAAAAGGATCTAAGCCGAAAAATCAGAAATATTTTAGGGTGATTTTTAGTGTTCATAACTACAGACAAGTAAACAAAGTTTAAGTCCAGTCAAGTCCTCAAATATTGCAGAATTTTTCATTTTCGAAAAACCGTCATTTGTATACCTCAATTGTAGAAGGTAGTATATACAATGTGGTCCAAATAAGACTGAACAGTTAAAAAAATTATATAGGTTTTTATGATCATATATGAAGGTTACATATGATGTACTGCAACGCATCATAATTGTTGAATTTTATTATTCTTCCATTATCACATTGGGAGAGAATGTCGGTTTATACTTATACTTAGTTGGCACAAAAATTCTGTTACACACGTTTTTTGCTGTAAAATAAAAAAGTACTGAATGTTTTTGGACCAAATGTTTTTTAAAATATTTATTGATGTATATTGTATCCAAAAAGAATCTACTTATTCGAAATGTCCGCCTTTTGCCTTTACACACGCCTTAAGTCGCACTGGCCAATCGTCAATAGCTGCACGAACCTCGTCCATTGGAAAATTGGCCACAGCTCGAACCAAAGCAGTCTTAAGAGGTATCTTTTGTGACAAACCTTGTCCTCTAAAACCGTCCACAATTTGTAATCCAATGGGTTCAAGTCTGGACTGCCTGAGGGCCATTCTTCAGAGAAAATGAACGCTGGCAAATTGTTTCGAAGCCAGTCCTGGGACGTTTTAGCTTTATGGGCCGGCGCAGAATCCTGCTGGAAAATCCATGGCTGGTTTTGGAACAGGGAATTGTTAAGAGGCTTCACAACAGCTTCCAAAACGGTTTCTTAGTAAACTTTGGCCGATGTTTCGACTCCTTGTTCGCAGAAATTCTGGTCAGTGACCCCATCGTAAGAGACACCCCACCAAACCATGATTGAAGCTGGGTGATGACCCTTTTCCACCCTTGGGATCCGTTCAGATGCTTCCTTATATGATCGCGCATACACTCTATCATTTTTCTTGTTAAATTTTGGCTGAACGGTAAAAAATTTTTCATTGGTGAACAAAATTTTTCTGTGCAAGTTATTAGCGTGCTTCACCAAAAGACATTTGCCTTTTTCAATCCTATTTTTTTAAAGCTGCAGTCAACAAATATCTGGTACGTGGTTTGAAAGCTCCAAGTCCCAAGTCTTTTTTTATGATTCGACTCATGGACTTTTGCGTGATATTCATCTAACGGGTATGATTTTCTGTTTTCGGAGCGGATTTCTGTGAATTCTTGATTTAACGGCTTTGACGACATAAGGTGTTCGAACAGAGCGAGGGCGGCCCGACCGGTGGTGGTCTTTTACATCTGCAGTCTCCTCAAACAGTTTTATGCACCGGTAGATGAACATGCAGCTAATAATTAGTTGCCGGAGCGTTTTGAAAATATTGCTTTTTTTCATCTCACACTTGAAAAGCGCTATTACAGCGAAACGGTTCTCATTATCAGACCACTCTATGATGAAAGTTGAATCAATTTTAAAATCCCGTTACAGACTAATGCTATTGAGGTTAGCTTTCAAATCCCTTATGACATTAACTGGGTATGTTCAGTTCTACTATTGAAATGGGTGTGTTCAATGTTGTAAATGTATTTATGTCCCTACACGCAGAAAAAAAGTATTGTTGGGGTGACAATATTCGAAGAGGATCATACTATTGTTGGGTATATGGTTATTGCACAGCAATGTTATAATCCTCACAACAACAGTATGATTCATACATAACCATACTATGATCACCACAACCATAGTATGATTCACACTCAACCATACTATGATTTCCACAACCATACTATGATCCTCACAACAATAGCATGATTCACACTCAACCATACTATTATCTCCACAACCATATTATGATCCTCACAACCATAGTATGTTTCTTATACAACCATAGTATGATCTTCACAACCATAGTATGATTCAAACGCAACCATGCTATTATCCTTACAAACATAGTATGATTCACTCAACCATACTATGACCTCAAAATTATTTATTGGGATTGGGTAATGTTTTTATTTAAGAATAGAAATTTGTATCAAGCAAGTTATATTAAATTGCATTACAGTAAGTTAATAGCCAGAATTAAGGCCATGTTCTTATTGAACATTTTATTCAAAAAACAAAAATATATTTTCCAATGGCAGTTGAAAATACTTTTAGTTTCCAGGAGGGGCAAATGCTACTTCACCATCCGTAGACCCCAAGAAACGAATGGGATTAAACCATGATCAATGGCTATAAACTTAAGTGCAGGCAGATTTTAAATAAATGAGAACCAGTCGGTATTAGAGCATTTCGCCGAACAAAGTAAAGACAATAAAAATCCCTCGAACTACCTTCCGATTGTTGTAGTTTTATTTAATGGACAACAACCATTCACTGTACCGTGTGTATGTTTTTTTTTTGTATATCAAAAAAATATACGCACACGCATACATCTATGCTTTATAAAACCTGTTTTGTTATGTTCATAGTCGCAACCATACTGTATGATTGCCGTAATCATATTATTGTTAACGTACATTTTAAACTTTTGTCGCACCAACCATGTTTATATGGTTGCTACAACCATATTTTCATTTCAAAATTTTTCAATAATACTATTGTTACAATAGTAATATTGTCACAATCATACTGTAGTCACAATGAAATTCATAAAACAATACTATGGTTGCGACGAACATGCTTTTATGGTAGAGAGCATACTATTGTTGCGGTGACCATAGTGTAACCATATCTTTTCTCTGCGTGTACTATGTACAACCGAATATGTTTAGTTCGGACCGATTTCTAACTAAGTTTTTCGCTGTGTGGGTATAAAAAGTGCACTTTTACAGAGACTGCCTTTGTTTTCGTAAAGGCTTCTGATCATAAACTGGATACGATATAAAAGAGGCGAAATTGTCCTGGATGGAAAAAAAACTTACCCTGAACATTCTTAATGTACTTTTGAAAAAATGGGATTTAATGCAGTCTTATTTCTTTCGTTCAAGGTGCTACAAATTTCAGCACTAAGTTAGTGAATTTATTTAAATTATATTAACTAGGTTGGTTAAAGAGAATAATTCGACTTCAATCTCAGCGGGATTTAATCTGTTTAAATTACATAAACAATAACAGAAAGGTTTTTTAATATACAAGTAACAATCACGTGTTATATTAAACCATATTACACACCTTTGGTGTCGAAAACATGAAAATGAAATTCAAACACACATATAAAACTTAAGGCTCTGCCCAAATCATTTAATTTTTTCCCCGTAACAAAATATACGACAACAGGCACACGTTTTAGCTCTTGATAGAACTCACAAAATATTTACACACTTATTCGAAAAAAGACCCAAAAAAAGATTTCTTCACACCTTAAAGTGCCTTTTGGTTGAGAAAGATCGAAATTAAATTACCACGCACCAAAAAATGCTTTGTACTTCTCTATCCTTGTTCAGGACCAAAAGCACTCGAAGTATGAATGGAATATTTAGGCTGGCGTGAAATTGTATTAGCTGGTCTTTTTATTGATGACAGAGTGGTGGTCAGAGTGGACGGTTCGTTATGGTTTTTTGGAATCACGAGACAAAAAACGCCAGTACAGGGCAATACAATTTTTAAACTGTTAAGAGGGAAATTGAAAATTATTTTGTATCTCCAACATAACCCCCCCCCCCCCCTCAAGTTCACTTGGCAATGTTTAAATGTAGAACAAGTCGACCGAAACTTAAATACTTGTTGATATACTCTATAGCAAATTTTTAAAATTCAAGTAGGTGTCAGCTTAAATTGCGTACATTATGCTGCGTATGCTCTCCATTATAATTTCTTCAATTTAGCCTCGTATTTTTTATAGCATTAAGTGAAAAAATATCTAAGCTGTAGTTCATTTTGTTTTCAATATAATATTTCATGGGTCTGTACACTTAAATTGCTTAAATTATTTTCTCCGAATAAAGAAAATAGGTCCTGGGTATTGTGACTTAGTGCTAATGTTTGTAATACTTGAAAGAAAAAAAAGACCACGTTTAGTGCCCTGATCGATTCACAATTATTATCAGATTCTATTGAGCGAACTTCGTCTGTCTTTCTATGTGACGCGCAAAATAGAAAGGGACCTAAGGGTAAAAACCAGTTTTGTTCAGGAGAGCCATTTTAAAGAATTAAATACGTGTATCTTTGGTGTACCATCACTTTCATAAAACGCGCATATCTCTGGGAGGAAACACTTTTGGGCGATCCCATGATCGGTCTCATTCGATGCTCAGATTTTGTCCAAATCAAAAAAAGTGAAAATTGATTTTTTTTACCCTTAGGTCCCTTTCTCCATGCGCTGTCACATATATTGCCAAAGATTTGGGCCAAACATATCAACTATTGAAATTGATCCAAAACAGTCCATTGTAAGGATATGCCTCCACTTGTTACTGGGGTTTAGCTCGCGGGGGTAGGTTTTGCACAGTAAATTTATAATTTGCACTAATAAAGAGTAAGAGAAATGTCATGTGAGTTTGATTTTCTCAATTCAGGTTTTATGATTGGAAATTTCTGTTTTAGTTCACTTAAGCTATATTCTTAATTCGCTACTGTGTCTTCTGAGGGAACCTGGCTACTAAGCTTTTTCTCGGCACTTTGTTCACTCTGCACTAAATGTACTCTATCTTTTGAGGGACAGTAACGGGAGGAAAAAGTTACACTTTAAAAATGGAAATTTTTTTCGGCTTACCAAATTGGTACTGCCTTCTTTAAAAGCTTTTAAGGGAAAAAGTTATGCTGATCCAAAATTATTTTTTTTTAAAATTAATCTGTTTTGAAAAAGTAAATATTTTCGGTACACACAAAATGTGGACGTCAGAACAAATAAATAAAAAAACAACAATTAATAATAAAAACATTAAGTGCAATAACTCCTAAAATGTGTGAGATATAATTTGAAAAGTTGAAAAATTAAATCACTCATTTTCAATTTGTACTACCTAATTTTGGGCTGCTTTCTCAATTATACCAGATTTTAAATAGCAGTAGATCAAAGTAATCCTTTTTATAGAACTCACGAATGTTGAGTTGATAGAAGAATATAAATTAATTGTGGACCACTGCACGGCGTCATCACCACCGAAATATCACGGGCTGAAAAAGAACACATTTGGCTACCACGAGAAGTCTGAAGTTCTGCGAAATCAGCCTTAGTGGCTTACGGATTTAGTATGGAAAGAGTTAGGCGAGGATTACTATATATACGAAGGCGACCGCAAACGTAACTGGCCTAACTTAAAAAGAACCGTTTTTTTGGATTTATTATTATTTATTTTTCAACATACTCTCCTTCCAACTCAATACACTTCATCAAACGTTTTTCAAGTTTTTTAATTCCATCCGGAAAAATAAGATTTTTCATGACCTTCAAAATTTGCCTCAGTTTCAGCAATAACCTCGCAATTGGACGAAAATTTTTTGCCACCGAGAAATTTTTTTAAATTTGGAAACAAGAAATAATCAGAAGAAGCTAAATCTGGACTATATGGTGGATGCGGAGCAATTTCAAATCGTAATTCGGCCAGTTTTTGTTGAGTTAAAAATGCAGTGTGTGAAGGAGCATTATCTTGATGAAAAAGAACTTTTTTTTCTAAATGCACAAGTAAGTTCATATAAGTGCATCGACTTTTGCATTTTGACTAGTTTTCCCTGAGTTTAATACAGTCATTGTCCATTCAAAAATGTGACTCTTTGTCGGATCCTGCCTATTTTGAATTCTAATTGTTTGTCACATTACTTTAATATTGTGATTATCAGTTTTCTGTTCACATATCTGTGCTTTATCAGCCTTTCTTTTCTATAGGCATCATAAAACTTACTGGGCCTTAATACGAGTACCTGGGAGAAATGACTAACTTCATACATAAGATGCCGTATGATAATAACCACAACGAGCAATAAAGGAAAATTTGCTTATTTGGGAAAGAAATAAAAAAATTATGAACCTTAGAAAAATTTATTTTATATTTTAATTATATTAAACAGTAAAGGAAGTTTTAAATTACGTGGTTTTAAATAGTGTATCTGGCAAATGTCGACCTTCGCTGTCCGCACACTATTGCATACGTTTTCTGAAGTTTTCAGTAACTCATTGAACAGGGATTAACCGGCTCAACCCTTTTGCTTCTATATTTAAATAGAAGACAAGTTTTTTAACAAAATAACAATTGTGTGAAGAAAACTTGAAAAGTAAGGTTTACAACAGTAGTTCTCATTCGTTTTGGGAGAGCCTAGCCTTATAGAGTTTGGTTTTACTTTCAACAATTGCAGCAAAGCTCTCTGAAGAGGGTTGTCATGGACCCGAAATCATGATAAAATCAGTGTGCGGCCACGAAAATCAATGTCACTTTGCCATTTTGTTAAAAAACTTGTCTTCTATTTAAATACAGAAGCAAGAGGTCTTGAGCCGGTTAATCCCAGTGTAATGTAACAGACCGAAACAGACCGAAAAAAAACGAGTTAAACATTTTTATTAACTCTAACAAGTATGTCGACTGGTATTCTGCCAATTTCAGCCTCAATGGTGTCAGTTAGGTTTTCCAAGGTTTTGCGACGGTTGATATACACCTTCGACTTTACGTAACCCCAAAAGATAGAAATCACATGGGGCTAAGTCTGGTGAGCATGCCGGCCAGTTCATATCACCCCTTAGAGAGATAAGCCGTCCAGGAAACATTTTGCTCAAACAATTCATGGCAACCCTCGCTGTGTGTGCAGTGGCTGACAATTGTTGGACCTAGCACATTTTGAACGGGTGAAAATTCAGTTCATCATGAAGAATCCGGTGGAGAGAACGTCTGGAAATGCCAAGAGCAAGTGATTGCTTTCGAGCAGAACGTTTCGAAGATTGCAGTACTGCTGCTTTAACTCTCTCGATTTTTTTCTCTCACCCTTCGTACACAATACACATTCCCTACTGTTCTCAATGTAGTTACCCAATTTACAATTGATTGCCGTCAAGAAACACGTCCGCGTGGGAACAGGGAATCTAAAACGAAATGCACGCTGCACTGCAATGATCGAGTGCGCATTTGAAAAATACGCTTCCACACAAAATGAGGTCTGCACACGCGTCCAATGCATGGTGGCAACTGAAAGGCAGACGAGTACAAATCTCCCGTCAGCCATTATAAGCCACGTACAGTCTCCACTCTCTTCGAACAACCGCCACAACCTGCAGTGCAAAAAAACAATTTACAGCGCTCCACCCTGTGTGCCTAAAGATTAGACTCTTGAGTATTTGAATAAAAAAATTTAAATATTTGAATACTTGTTTACTCCTATAGTTGATTAAGTAAAAGCTTGAATGTTTGAATTCTTGAATAAAAAAAAATCTTGAACACTTAACTACCGAAACCCTGCATGCCTAAATACTTGACTACCTGAGAACTTGAATACTTGCATTTTTAAATCCTCAAATTCCAAATATCAGCACTTTAGAAATCGTGAGCTTATAATGCTTATTGTGAAGTTATTGCAAACAATTTTCCGATGATACAAAAAAACGCTTTTTATTCGCAAGTGTTAATTTGTTATTGATCCTTTGCCACATCAAAATCCTCTCAAATTCAATAAAAAAAAACACCAGCTTTAGTGTGTGTAACATTTTCATACCAAGGATTAGATTGATTGCTATTGACACAGTCTGTTGTTATCCGGCAGTAATCCAAATGGCAAATGGCATTGAAAATATTGGTACCCGACTTTGGCACTGAATTTCGCTGTTCATCTGCAGCCACACAAAAATGCTTTGTTGACTTAAATTCTGCACTGACAGCACAATCCTGCCAAGGATATCATTCATTCGCAATACAACGCAACAATTCGAAAGCTCCCCGCTGCCGTATCCTTGCTAGGTTGAGCGATGGAGGGTGCTCGGTAGTGGCTGAATGTTAGAGGGGGGGATGAAATAAAAACATAAACAAACAGTGGTTTAAGTTTATTTTTTTGGCTTTAGGTTATGACTTATTTGCGTTGCCACTTACACCGCCTCCGATGCACCATAATCTTGAGGCCAAGCTATAGAGTCGGAGATGTCGGTGTGTGTGAATGTTTTTGAGATTTTCTCTTTGTATTGTTTTTGAAAGAACCACTTGAAAGTTCTTTGTAAAATAACATAAAAAAAGATGTGAAACAAAATCGTGACACTGAAGGGTTCTCTTAGACGATTCCTATTGTTTATGTGTTTACATTAATATTTCAAATTTGTGCCACTCTGCACACTGTGTGTAGCAGAGTTTACTTTATTTGTCAAACGACAGGGAAGCTAATCGCCAGTAGCAGTACTATTAAGGGGATTTTAAGGTAAAACAGCATTGAGAGGAGAATCCCTATTACGTAGGGACAATTCTGATAAAGAGTTCCGACTTTTTCATTTGAGACACCAAAAATAATGCCAACAACTTAAAACGTCGCACAGTGGTTTCTATACTTACAGTCGGATTTTAACAAAATTGTACACACTTATGGAAAAGGTGTTTCGAGCTTAAGTTTTAAGTTTAGGCCCCACGATATACAGGAGCGGAGCTACAGGACACCCAAGTTTGGCACCTCAATTTTATACAATTTTAAAAACATGTAACATTTGTATTTGTGAACCGATTTTTTTTTTGGTATTTTCTTCCGTGTCTGAGCAGGGTTGGTTGAAATTACAAATACTTATATTTATATACCAGGGCTGTTTTGCATTAGAGAAAACTTTGATATTTTTGTGATTTGGTTTGTTGGTTTTTTTTTATTTTGCTGTCTTCTTTTGCTATGTGTAGTGAAGCGATTTGAATGTTTTTTCCTTCAAAGGACCTACCTGGTTTACAGAGAGCTCCACAAGTAGTTGTATAAATTAATAGTTCGATATTCGATATTTATCCAAGCAGAATACTTCAATTGCAATCTCGATTCAGATTAGCTTACGGATTTCCAATTTTAGTATTTCTGTATTCGCTATTTTTATATTATAAGAATAATATAATATAATAAATGATAAATTAACTTTTTCTTGACAACGGCTGATGCGTTTTTCCACAAATTTTTACACCGAGTTTAATTTTTAAATGTAATCACCATTTTTTTAATTGCAAAATAAATAGAATTTTTATTTTGTGTGTAGAATTTCATCAAAATTAGACATTTAGTTAAGAAACGGCAGAATTTTTTTCACTTTTTTGAATCTTATCACACTGTGCATTGTTAGGTTCGGTCAGGGCTATTCTTGTATCGTAATCGGGTGAAATTTGTGGCTTCTAGAGCTGAAGGACTTCAAATCGGAAAAACATGGACCAATATGGTCCAATGTTACAAAACGTGGGTATTGGTCACTCTTTATGCTCCTTGCGAAATTTTTTATATTTTAATTCTAAAGTTGACAATAATGGGTTAGGGATGGACCTTCTTATGGGGGCTGCTATACGAAAATATGGACCTTTTTTGTCCAGTTTTCAATATTGTTCAATATTGGTCGCTTATTTCTTCCCATGGAGAGGACTTTGTGTTGAAGCTATTCGAAAACATGGCCCGATGTGGACCAATTTTAATATGGTTTGTTTTTGGCCTAAACTAGAGGAATGTACTAAGTTTAATCGAAATCTGTTCTTAACTGCGACCTGTACTTTGATTACAAAGATGAATGAAAAGACGAGTACTTATAATGTAGAGACGAAAATGGTACCGAAAAATGTATGGACGTTTCTTAACACATAGTTAGCAAAATAAAAATAAATTTTCTACAAACAAACATATCCTAAAATGTTATCTTTTGGTCAAAGTCGTTCACATTTTTTACTCATACGCCACTTCCAGCAAAATTTCCGAAAATGTTGATGTTTTTAGTATTCATATTCCGATGTTTAAAAGGACCTAATTTTCGGTTCCCTATTGACAGATTGGCAATGGGAAGGGTCCCCATTCAGCCACATCGTAATATTAATGTCAAGTAATTACATATTTAGAATTGGGAGCAAATGTCACTGTTTTAGGCAGTTAGGCAGGTCTTAATTTTATATTCGCCTAAGTCTTTGTTTAGGTAGATTTTTCAGTTTACATTTGGGAACTGTGTTTGAATCCCTTTAACTTTAGGGCCCAATGATTATACCATTTTGGGGGATCTTCAATGTATCTATACCTGAGACTTTTAAGCAAAGCTTATTTTGAACTTAATTTTTTTAATTATATAAGTATTGTGGAAAAAGATGTGTACACGATTTTTTTAGTCCACCAAAGAAGAACGTTTTCTCCATTTATTTTCATATATTTGCTAATTTCAATACCAGCCAATCTAAATCTAAAAAATTAAAATTTTTCACACAAACTACTTCGGTTTTATTTAACTGAAATATTTTTAATAAAAAGACTTACGTTTTTTTAACTGATTTTTTTCTAATGTTAAATAAATCACTGCTATTATTTCGAATTTAATGTATTTTTAAATAATTTTCATAACTCAAATCTATTGTTGACCACTTAACCCAATTCTAATAATAAGTAATTTTGGGGATCATAAAATGATTGTGTATGATCCTACTATGTTTGCAACATGGTCGCGTGCGAATCATACTATGGTTGTGAGGTTTAAATATGGTTGTATGTGAAACATACTATGGTTGTGGAGATCATAATATGGTTAAGGTGATCATAGTATGGTTGAGTGTGAATAATACTATGGTTGTGGGGATCAAAGTATGGTTATGTGTAAATCATACTATTGTTGTGAGGGTCATAGTATGGTCGTATATAAATCATACTATTGTTGTGAGGATCATACTATTGTTGTACCACAACCATATACCCAACAATATTGTTATCCCAACCATACTTGTTTTCTTCTTGCATACAGCTGCTCAAACAATGGATCTATTGCTAGGTCATTTCGAAGAGCCGCTAATTTCACGTTTTTGACCGTGTCATGCTCGCCATACCAGTCGAAATGCTCGAAAGAGTCATCCAAAATTGGACCCTCAGAACGGACACCCCGAGGTGTAGTTGTGGTGAAGAAAATTATATTCAACAAAATTAATGGCATACTTATCCTTTCGAATGAACAATAAAGGTTACACACTTGACTTGAATTTTAGTATTTTTTTTTTGAAAAAAAAACTCTAGATTGATCACCTAAAATTTAACACAATTGTATTTTCGAATTAAGCTATTTGCTGTGTGATTCAGACCTCGGATTTTGTGGTTCACTTTTTAACAGCATTCAATGATATTTTGTCCGGTTAGCAAATGATTATTCTTAAATAAAATAATTTGTATGACTTGAACAGTTTTTATTCTGGTTTGATACCTTTCTGTTGTCTCTTTTTCAAAATCAACGTAACAAATTGGTAAAATGTATTGGCTTAGTTGCTGGCAGACTGTACAGCTGTTTCTGAACCCGCTAAGGTTTTTCTTCAGAAGTATTTCTCAAAGATTACTTCGGCTTCAAATCAAATTTTTACGTTGATTCTGAGAAAGAAGCAACAAAAAGGTCTCGAGCCAGAATAATACAACTGATAAAAGAGCGAATGAATATACACAAAAAGAAAAACTATTCAAAAGGATTGGTACCCCCTAAGGGCAACGCATGTATGAATACATGTACGCACAAAACATGCACACTTTGTACATGTGTGTGTGAAAACCATTTGTGGTTTCAGCAAAAACCTATGCGAAACGGAATAGGTGGAAAAGATATTGCGCTTTAAAGATTGCTCTACGCACAGTTCAAAGACTATATGCAAAGGGTAATTCTCATTAATTAAAACGAGTCTCCCGTACGAGTATAAGTCATATGACTTGTTGCCGAAGTAATCGTTGCCAAAAACAGCTGATGAAAAACCTTGGCGGGCTTAGCCACAGCTGATACGTTGATTCTGAAAAAGAAACAAAATAAAAGTTCTCGAAACAGAATAACAACTGTTCAAGTCATAATAATGATAAAACATAAAAGAATAAATACAAACAAAAAGAAAAAACTAATAAAATAATTTCTTAAAAAGGGTGATCCTAGTAGAGATACTTTTTTAATAGCCCTTTTTGACAGATCACGTGTGAGTCGTGTCATGGTGTTTGGCATTTCATTATGGAAAGACTTACGCCTGAACAACGTTTACAAATCGTTCAACTATATAACGAACCTTCACGTTCGGTGAGGAATGTGTTTCGTACACTTCGTTCAACTTATGGTCAACATAATTGGCCAACATTTCTGGCTCTGGCTTGGAATCAAGCAAAATTGCCGCATTTGGGATGAAGAGCAACCAGAAGTGGTTCAAGAGCTGCCACTTCCTCTTGAAAAAACAACGGTTGAATTATCTGTGTTTTTTTCTTTAAAAAAGTAGAGAACCTCGAAATGGAACACCCAATACAAATGCATCAAATAAAAAAGTTTCCCGTCTGTTTCTCAAAAAGCCTAAGTGCTCCTAATAGGGATACCCTAATGCTCGTTACATGAACATCTTCATGAGCAGAATATGTACATTTTTGTAATGGTCCTCCCCCCATCATAACGAAGGTCACATGACAGCGTGCATAACGAGTGAGTACTCAACTGAAATATAACATTTACACATACGATTAAACACCTTCACACACATGCACCCCTCTCGTATTTTGAACGATTCCATAGGAGTGATTGAGAGGGTTGCTTCTGTTATTTTTGGAATTATCAAAGTGCTTACGTGGCTTTTTATTGCAGACTGACTTTGAAATATGTCGCCTTCTCCTTAACCCCCTCTCCCCCTGTACCATGTTTATGTCATAAAACAAATACATGTTCCCTCATAAACAAAAACACATTCAAAGCTTTCACCTTTTGCAACGTAAATCTGGACCATAAACAGATTTCAGGTTCGTGCTGAAATACAATTTAAAAACTCACACTCCATCATCTGGCTTGAAAAATTGTGTGCACATTTCTCTGTTGGAAATGGAATTTCTAAAGTATTTTTACTTAAAACATGTAATTTTCGCTACGGTATTTGGTAACTGTTGGAATGACAAGAGCTCATAAATCAAGACAACCCATGATTGTGCAATTTTTTGAATACTTCATTTTAATAACGAAAAAAATAACCCATCAAGGAATTCTTAATAAACATTTCAATGTTCCTTTTTTTGAAATAGTTTTACGAAAGCAATCAATCCAAATGAATAATTATTCAAATTGGTTTGAAAGCTTTTAAAATAATTAAGTTGGAGATTATGTTTAATTTAGTTAGATGAGAGAACTGTGTTCATGCAGACACAAGAGCTTCAGTAAGAACGGTGTCTAATAGTCATAAGGAAATGAGGTCTAAAGGCCAATCCCACCAGTACCAGTACGAACGAAGCGTGTGAAATGCACATAACTTCCCCTTGTTCAGGGGCCGAGGCTGACCTCACTGTACTTAATAGCGATGCACGAGAGTCGAAATCCCCCATTGCAGCAGACTTGTCTCTTGCTTCTTTAACACCAACACGCAAACCCCAAGCACTTACCGTGTCCATCATCCTGGAGCCCAGCTGTTCCATCGCAGAACGAGACTGAGACTCAACAAGGATGGGTGAGCAAATCATGGGCATATGCACAAGCCGTTCACTCGAGACTGAGCTGCCGCAACAACGGATCCATTATGAGGTTTCAAATAAAGGGACCACATATGTAGCCCTATGGACAACTCCGAAAGACATCGATTCAAACATGATTGGAAGCACCAATGGCGTTATCAATCATCACACTTCACCATAAATCAATGATAGAAAATGGAAGAACACAAGTGGTCAGATTAGGTTGCCAACCTCAGAGCTTTCCTACACGACATTTGTTCTTACTAGAGGTCTGGAAATTCACCTTATTTATAACTGAAATTTAATGGATTTACGACAAGCACAACAGATCTCAGACCCCTATTTCTAAAATATTACGTTTTTTAACCACTGTGCTTTGCCTTATATTCTCGTAGAAAATCTTGAGAAACACGGTGGGGGTCTATCTCCAAAAATAGTCAAGGGAATTTATATTGCAATAATACTTCCAATACTATTATAAGGCATCGTGGTGGACGGTAATTGATAGGCGATCCATTAGCAACCAACTAAACAAAATAAGATGAGAAATTTTTGCTTAACCCTTTCGACCCCGCACCTAAACCACCGGCACAATTTTTTTTTTTACCTCATTTCCTGACTTAGTGGACCTTAATAAACTATTCTGGGAGGTTTTAACTTTCCAGATTGTTCCAATCACTAGATATAGAATGTTGCTTATAAGCAACTTTGGGCCGTTAAGGGTGT
This sequence comes from Hydrotaea diabolus, assembly GCA_963513945.1. Lineage (NCBI taxonomy): Eukaryota > Metazoa > Arthropoda > Insecta > Diptera > Muscidae > Hydrotaea > Hydrotaea diabolus. The sequence goes on from OY740716.1 coordinate 256,071,639, forward strand.
ATTTTGAGTGTAAAAAATACGCAAAGAAATGTGTGTAATTAAGGCATTGTTTATGGTTCAAATGTAATTTTTTAATATCTTACGTGTGATACGATAGAAAACAATTCTTATGTGTATTGCAACATAGGTGTATACCGCATTTAATGCATTTTGATAGTGGTGTTACCGTCTTACAAAGGCGGCATCTACCTTTTTCTCCCCAAACTATCCAATGGCCGCTGTTGTCATATCTCTTAGTAGATGGGGGCTCATGTGTTATTTGACGGCGTTTGGAACTAGGAACATTAGAAGATGATGATGCTGGAGCTGAATCTATGTCCGCGTTTTGCAAATCATTTCCACTACGGCGTCCTCTTTTCTTTTGAACAGAACTTGCAAACGAAGGCGTAGCATGTAGTAGCTCATTTGCTATTTCCATCTGGAATTTTATGAGAGGCATATGTTTCACGTTTGGGTCAACAATTTTGTGATGTCTACGATATAGAAGCCAAGAATTTGTCACCACTGTTCCCAAAACCCAGTAAAATATCCTCATGTACCATTTATTAGAGCGATGGTCGACTATATATCCTACATATCCACGTTCTCCACAGACCCCTTCCACGTCACATCCTTTGAATCACATGGTCTCTTTCTCCATTTTAACTTAGACAGGTCCACTTTTTCAACAACGAAATAATTAGAGCTTTCTGGACTCTCTTCACTTTGCTCTATATGGATTTCCTCACCCTTTTCTAAATTTTCTTTTACACCGTTCTCCACAAGTTCGGATTCGTCATCTTCACACTCTTCATCAGAAGATTTGTCCCAGTCAAAGACCAAAATCTTCTGTATGTCAGCATCACACAGCCATTTATCCATATCTGCAATTTAATTTTTTTGTTACCTCCGTTGCCCAAAGTTGCTTATAAGCAACTTCCATAAGCAAAAAATAATAGCGTTATAACAATGATATATTTACCAAATGTTTTAATTTGTTATTTTTATATCACTATATATGCGTTCAACTACGTATTTATTTTTGTGATTTCTGTTGTTTTAATATTTTATTTAATTTTTTTGATTTTGCACTAAAATTAGAGCACACGCGAATAACTAGACTACACGTCGCAAATTTCCACGCGGTTTACTTGCTAATGATACTTTGCTTTGGACTTCACTTGATCAACAGCTTAAAGACTTTTATGTCACTATTGGTTGTATGTCATTTTAAACTGTGTCAAAAGTAGAAGTTGCTTATAAGCACCTTTGGGGTCCAAAGGGTTAAGGAAAAGTCGAGGACTAAGGAGTATAGCAATAGAATACTGATTGAACTTTCGGGGACTATTTCTGGAATATGTACATCTTTTTCTATTTAAACCTCCCATTATCACTACCATGCAGCTCTTGTTGCTACACTCTACAACTTTGCGTTATGTTCAGTACTTAGTATTTGCTGTAACTAGTTGTCATACCATCAGTACCGTGAAAGCGATGTTCTGTACTCGACTTTTTCCTCGGCAACTGTCGACAAAGTCCGTTAAGAAGTTTAGCGATCATCTGTCTGAGGTGTGGACAAAGTGCCTTAAGAAGTTTAGCGACCATCTCTCTGAGGTTTGTCTTTTGATAGAACTTTCGAGTTCCATTTCTACTCCATTAAATCTCGTTCTCCTTACACTTACGCAGTTTCATTTATCATTTTTATATTTATCGGAATAGGCACATCTCTTTCTCTTTTATCCTTCCGATATATCTCCCATGCAGCTCTAGTTGCTACACCCTGCTGTGTTGCGTTGTGAACAGCATTCTTTGCAGCTCTGGCTTTTTACCATGAGTTCCGTGGGAGCAGTTTCCATTCCCATTTCTACTAGTACTTCCTATTTTCATCACACTCATACAATTCTTTTTATATTTTTTTTGGCGGAATAGACACATCTTTTCTCTATTTTATCCTCCCGACAGTATTCTTTGCAGCTGTGGCTTTTTACCACTCGTCGTCGTACCATGAGTTCCGTGGGAGCGGTGTTCTGTACTCTTCTTTTTCCTTGGCTTCTGCTGACAACGAGGGTTAAGGAGTATAGGGACCATCAGTTTGATGTTCGTCTTTTTGATAGAACTTTCGGGTTCCATTTCCTCTCCGTATTTTCCTCACACTCACGCAATTCCTTTTATATTCTTTCCGAATAGGCACAACCTTTCTCTCTTTTATCCTCCTAATTTAGTTTGCATGCAGCTCTTGTCGCTATACCCTGCAGCTTTGCGTTATGGGCAGTATTTATTGCTGCTGTAGCTTTTTTACACCCGTCGCCATGCCATGAATTCCGTTAACTACCGTCGACAAAGAGTAGGACATATCTTCTACAGCGCATTAACATCATTGGCAGGAGAAGTGTCGCTTCGTAGCAGGAGTCAGAGTTTTGTGTCTCGAGTCAGCAGTTTTTGTCTTTAACTCTGAACTTCGATTATTACCTTTAACGACAATTGTGCGTATTTTGAGAAGTAAACTAACTTTATTGTTGAATATCTCTGGCCTTATCTCACTTAATTAACAACATTAATCTTTAGATTTAATTAGGTATTATTTTCTCTGCATTTGAAATTTCTAATTGTCATTGTTTTTAATCTCCTCTTCGTACGCGGGGCAGGAATGTAATCCATTTCTAAGCATTAATTAAATATTAACAAAGCTCATATTGTGCTAAGCGCAAAGGGGAAAAGAGTCAAGAGACAACAAACGACGAAGAGAAATAAAGATTTTAAGCCAATAATGGCTGAAATCTAATCCAGACCGAATGTATTTGCTTTCATTGCTTGTTTGTTATTTGCACTTCAATTGTAGGAGATGATTGTGGGACTAGGGAGGCAGGCAGGAAAGGAAGCCGCCGTCATCGCCACTCTTCCTCGCACTGGAATCGTACAACAAAAGGATGGCAATCATTTGAATTAGAGATTGTTGCAAACAATTACAAAGTAAGCAAATGTTGCCACTCAACGATACTGCAGGATATAGAGTCATAATGACAGTAACAGATGCTTATTTCCTTTCAAACGATATTTAATTTCATCATTTATTAAAGAGGTCAAGTTGTTTAGGAAGTCGACGATTATGTTGATTCTACCGGGTAAGGAGGAAAACAAAAAGGGCCGAAAATAAAAAAATAAAACTTATAAACAAGCACATAAGTCTAGCTGGCAATTGGCAGGCTGTGTTTCCATTTCATGAAATACGAGAAAGAGTTGATAAAATGTGCGGATTATGATGACCTTAGACAGAAAGGTCATCATAATCCGCATCGAATCATCGAATAAAGAGTATATCCACATTTTTATTCCGTTTGCAACTCCTTGACATACGGGTCGGAAATCAAATATATGACGCGCAAAATAGAAAGGGACCTAAGGGTAAAACAAGTTTTGTTCAGGAGAGCCATTTTATTAGGTCCCTTTCTATTTACGCTTAGAATCGTCGACTTCACTTTCATAAAACGCGCATATCTCTGGGAGGGAACACTTTTGGGGCATGGGATCAGTCTCATTCGATGCTCAGATGTTGTCCACATCAAAAAAAAAGTGAAAAGTTGATGAAAAGTTTTGTTCAGGAGAGCCATTTTAAAGATTAGGTCCCTTTTTATTTGCGCTTAGAATCGTCGACTTCACTTTCATAAAACGCGCTTATCTCTGGGAGGGAACACTTATGGGGCATGGGATCGGTCTTATTCGTTGCTCAGATGTTTTCCACATCAAAAAAAGAAAAAAATTAAAATTGATTTTTTTACCCTTAGGTCCCTTTCTCTATGCGCTGTCACATATAGTAAATATACAGTTGAAGGTCCATAACTCCAACCACCACTATCCCGAAAAAAATGGTCTTACTTCTTATAAACGTTTTTCCGGTGAACAAGCGCGGCATGTGGACTTTTAGATTAACAAATTCTTCTCTCGAGGTTCGGATACTTCGTATTTTCTACCGATACTACAGTTGCAAATCACCAACCATTATTATTATTATTTTTTTATTTTTATACTGATGTAGAATACTCCAGATGCATCTGTTCTCTGTGGGCGCTGTGAAAAGCCGAGACAATCACAAAGACTGACTGTTTGTTGCAGATCATAGGCTGAGACGGTGTTATCGAGCCGTTTATCTTCGAAAATGAGGCGTCATCGGGCCGTATTTCTTCGAAAATGAGTGATGTAAATGGTGTTCGCTATCGCGTAATGATAACGGCCTTCTTGGGTTCAGAAATTGACCTGGACGATTTGTGGTTCCAACAGGATGGTGCCACTTTCCACACAGCCAACGAAACAATGGCTTTGTTGCGCGAAAAGTTCACTGGCCGTTATCTCACATCGTGGCGATGCTAATTGGCAGCCACGATCAGGTGATTTGACACCGTTTCCTTCTTTGGGTTTATTTAAAAGAAAAAAAATGTACTTCAATAAGCTAAGAATGTTTCAAGAGCTGAAGGATGAGATAATTCGACATATTAACGACATTCACCCTCTATTATGTTTCATAATCATTGAAAATATGAACCATTGGATATAGGTATGCCACCTAAGCCCTGGGAAGCATTTGGTCGATATTTTATTTCAAACATTATTGACTTTGAAAAACCCGTAGGAGTTATTGTTCGTGCCTGAATTGGAGGATTTTGATGAGGACGACCTTTGGTTCCAACACGACGCTACATAACATACAATCAACGAAACAATCAATTTATTAAAGAAAACTTTTGGTGAGCGCATTATCTCGCGTTGTGGGCCCGTGGCGTGACCTCACAGATCGTGCGGTTTAACACCGCTGGACTATTTTTTGTTGGGTTATGTGAAGTCGCTTGTCTACTCGGATAAGCCCGATACGAGTGACGGATTGGAAGAGAATATTTAGCGCGTTATTGCTGACATACGGGCCCAAATGCTGCAAAAAGTGGTCGATAATAGAGCCCCTCGACTGGAATTTATATGAGCCAGCCGCGGCAGCCACTTGTCCGGAATCATTTTTAAATCATAATCTCAAACCATTATCTTAATATTAAAGCTAACTTATTGGACATACCATTAAATTATATGCGTTTTATTTCTTCTTGAAAACCACACGTCTGAAAAAACACCCTACTTGAAGTACTCCTAACATATGGAGGGTCAAGAGAGAAAAACTGGAAAAGATGATGGACGTTTTTTTACTGAATAAATTAGATTCTTTTCGCTTTAGGTTATGATGGCAGCTTAGATATCATCACCAATCTTCGGTTAGTAGTTTCAACCGAGTTCCCACTAATTATTTTCTGTGTGCTGCAATACTGCTTGCTATCGAATCCACTGTGATTACATTTGGTCGAATAGGCTGACCAAAAAAGTCACTAGCTGCACGAAATTCAATTTGAATTGAACTCCCATTGTTGTAAAAGGTTTTAGCAATCTTAACGTGCTGCCCAATTGTGTACCTCTTTATGGTTGAATTTGTCAAAAACTGAAACAAAGAAATGTTAAATTAAGTTTTTCAAAAAACTTGACGTTATGGTGCGACAATTAACGTCGTGCATTACGGTTGGACACCCTTGTATGACAATAGTCCTTAAATCTGCATAAATTTTAAGCCCGTCCAAATAAGTCCCAAAAAGCTTTTTTCTTAACATCCAAAATTACATGGTATAATAAAGTCGACCACAACTTTAGCTTCAGCTTTTTTACAAGTTTGGACCAAAGTAGGACTGCTAAACATCGCCAGTCTATAGCCTTTCTACTTGTTTTTCCTAGGCTGTATTTCTAATGCAATCTCCTCTTCTCGGTGTATGGACTTAGAACGTTTTCTCGAAATTTGTGAACGGAGCCACGCGAGTAAGTCATGCCACCCAGTTCCTGGAAAAGTGCAACCTTTTGAACAAAGTCAATGCTGTGTGGTTCAAATGTCCTAGAGCTAAAGACATAAAATCGGATGAACAAATAGGTACACGCAGAGAAAAGATATGGTTACACTATGGTCACTGCAACACTAATATGTTCTCTACGATAAAAGCATGTTCGTCGCAACCATATTATTGTTTTTTGAATTTCATTTTGACAACAGTATGATTGCGACGATACGAGTATTACTATTGCTGAATTGTGACAATAGTATTATTGCCAAATTTAGAAATGAAAATATGGTTGTCGCAAACATGTAAACATGGTTGGTGCAACAAAAGTATTGCTGTTTAAAATTTACGTTAACAATAATATGATTACGGCAATCATACAGTATGGTTGCGACAATGAACACAACAAAACAGGTTTTTTAGAGCTTACATATATGTGTGTGCGTATGTTTTTTTATGATATATAAAAAAAAACATCAACAATCGGAAGGTTTTTCGGGGGATTTTTATTGTATTTATTTACTTTGTTTGGTGAAATACTTTACTACCGATTGGTTCTCGTTTATTTAAAATCTGCCTGCACTTAAGTTTAAAGCCATTGATAATGGTTTTATCACATTCGTTACCGGGGGTCTACGGATGGTGAAGTAGCATTCACCCCTACTGGCAACTAAAAGCATTTTCTACTGCCGTTGGAATAAATATTTTTTGAAATGTTTAATAAAAACATGGCCTCAAATCTGGCTATGAACTAATTGTAATGCAATTTAAAATAACTTACTAAATAGGAATCTCCATTTTTGAATAGCAACATTACCCAATCCTAATAAAAAATTTTGGGGATCATAGTATGATTGAGTGTAAATCATACTATGGTTGTGGGGATCATAGTATGGTTGCGTGTGAATCATACTATGGTTGTGAGGATCATACTATGGTTGTATGAGAGACATACTATGGTTGTAAGGATCATAATATTGTTGTGCCACAACCATATACCCAACAATAGTATGATCCTCTTCGAATATTGTCACCCCAATATACTTTTTTTCTGCGTGTAGGAACCTAATATAAATCTGAACCGATTCAATTTTCAATTTTGTAACCGCCCTTCCTTGGTCCATACAACTTTCTAATGCTAAGGTTTATCGATATTAAATGTAAGATGTGGCATTTAAAGCTTAAAATATTAATAGATTTTCTCCAACGTGAAAAAATCCTGAAAATCAAAATTTTTTTTTTATTTACTTATTTATTTCGTACCAAGTAATATTTACAATTCAAAAACAAATAATTGGCCCAGCGCCACGTGGACATTTTTGGGGCCAGTTGGCAAAGATTTAGCTAAAAGTAGTTTGTAGCTCGAAAATTAGATATAACAAAAAACTGTGCACTTAAAAACTAAATTAACTTACAATAGAAGCAATTCAATATTATCTAAAAAATATGTTTTTAATGTTGTTTTGAAAATGGAGATTCGTAAAATATTTTTGATATATTGAGGCATACGATTATATTCAGAGCAACCGGTATGCTCAATACGTTGTTTTGTTGATTCCAGCCTACATCTTTTGATAAGCAAGTTTGATCGATGTCTAGTATTGAAAAAAGTTTGATTTTGAGAAAAAGAATAGAATGATAACCAATGTTACGCACTGATTTAAACACGTACTCGTACATTAACAACTGCATTTTATTTAGTCCATATATAGGCAAAATTGTTTTAGATACGTCCTTAGACAAGGATACCGTCGACTACGTTTGTGGAAGATTGTAAACAATTCTGAGTGCTTTATTTTGTGCTCGTTGTAGATATCTTTACTCGAGACTTTTTTTGTAAGAGTATATCATCGGTAAGTAATTAAAATGACTATGGATTAGCCCATTATAAAGCAATAATTTAGTTTTTCATCGAATTTATTTTTAAGTTTATAGACTTGTCACATACCTGAAGCTATTTTTTCCTAAAATGTTGCATATGTAAGTTCAATGATAAATTTCCTTGCAAAAGTACTCCTAAGTATCTAACTGAACTGGATTCAACAACATCTTTTTCACAAATAGAAATATTGAAAGCGTTATTACCAACTGAGTAAGGTCAAAATCGCGCTAACTTAGTTTTCTCGGCATTCAACAATAGTCCATTTATCCTGGCATTTGCCGTTATAATACGCGCATCCTCCACTATTTGAGCTTTGAGAATAACTTCATGACAATACGAGTAGGGATAACAGAGACCTATATCATCAGCATACAGTATTAATTTACTGTGTAACTTCAGATTTGCAATATCATTTAGATCAATTTTTTTTTTTTTTTTTTTTTTTTATTAAATTTATTCAAAAACGTTATAATAATTCAAAGCTTAGAAATAACAAGGGCCTCAGTGCCGTAAGGCATTTTTGAGGCAAGTTGGCAAAGTTATCGATTACAATTATTTTTAATTTGAAATATTATTTACGTTACAAAAGAAAATTTTAAATATACATTTAGATATACATATATAAATTTATTTATCTCAGGAGCTCATCCATATTTTGCGTTAAAAACTCTTTTAATCTTGATTTGAAAAGAGAAATTGTTGTACTAGACTTAATTTCATCAGGTAAATTATTAAATTCCCTGCTACCAGAATACTCAATGCGTTGTTTTGTTGTTTCTGTCCGACAAAGTACGACGCTCAAATTATCATTATTGCGAGTGTAAAATCGATGTTGGTTTTGGGAAAACGAGATTGTATGGTGACCTATGTTATGCAGATATTTGAAGACATATAATAATAATTGCAACTTATATGTTGCTTGTATTGGTAAGATCGACGGAAAGATATCTGTATACAAAGAATATGTCGGATATCGAATTGGAAGTTTTGCCACAGATTTTAATGCTTTGTTCTGGAGGCGTTGAAGAGATTTTAACTCTGTGCTTTTTTTATATCCATATATAACAGCAAGGTAGTTGCAATGGCTCTGTATTAGAGCCTGATATATTAACAATTTCGTTTCTTGATCAAACTTGTTTTTAAATTTGTACAGCAAGCCTACAGCAGGTGCAATCTTTGATTTAACATGTTGTATATGTTTGTCCCAAGCCAGGTTTGTTTGAAGATGAAGTCCTAAATACTTCATAGAAGAAACTTCTTTTACTTCCCTGCCGTCCACAAATATACTAAAGGAGTCATTAAAACGAAAATGAGGTCTAAATCTCATAAGTTTTGTTTTAAGTGGATTTATAAATAATTTGTTTATGCGTGCATACTCCAAGATCAATGCCGCATCTCGTTCAATATATGGTTTAGCAGCTGTCTCATGCATATATGGATAAAGCATGCATATATCATCTGCATATACGAACAGTTTACCAGACAGCTGAAGATTTACTAAATCATTGATGTAAACAGAGAACAACAATGGACCTAGTACACTTCCTTGAGGTACTCCGTATTTAACATTAGCAATTGTGCTCTTATGCGCATTAATTTGAACAAACTGTTTTCTGTGCTCTAAATAGCTCCTTAAAAAACAAAGTTCAGTATTATCCACGCCATAATATTTAAGTTTTTGGATTAATATAGCATGATCAATAAGATCAAACGCTTTACTGAGATCATAAAAAACACCAGCAACACCACTTTTACCTTGATCAAGACCTTTACATATAAAATTTTGAACGTTGATCGTGGCCTCCTCTGTACCACAACCTTTTCGGAACCCGAACTGATAATCGTTGAGTAATCTGTTTTCATTAAAATAGGTTGTGAGCTGATCGTATAAGATCCTTTCAAAAATGTTGTCAATGATGGGCAATATCGAAATAGGACGAAATTTATCCACAGTCGAAGGAACCTTTTCTTTGGGTATTGGTATGATTTTATGTATTTTCAAAATCTCAGGATATTTTGAAGTATTGATCATTGCATTGAATATCTTTACCAAATGTGGTATTATTATGCTACTGCATTCTAAAATAATCTTTGGAGATATACCATCATGTCCACAGCTTTTTCCTGGAATAATATTGGACATCATTATCCGAACCTCTTCATTTGTTGTACATTGCAGATAGAATCTGTTATTACAGGGATGCAAAGTTAGTAATGCATTACATGTATCTGACGGATAACTGACAATTTGTCGCTTTAGCTGCTCAACAGACTCCAAAAAGTACGTGTTTAACATATCACATGTAACAACATCACTCTGAACTACTTCACCATTCGAATCAATTATAGATACTTTTTTAGTGGGCTTTCTACCAAGTGTTTCATTAATAAACTGCCATGTTTTCCTAGAATCATTTTTTACCTTCTCCAATCTGGTAACATAAAAATTATTTATTGACTCTTTGTATGCATTTTTAATAACTTTACTGACTCTTTGTAATTTTTCTTCAATATCTTTATTATTCGGGGTTTTTCTTCTCATTTTCAAAAGACGATCTTTAAGTTTAAAAAGTTTACTTAAGTTTGCATTTATCCAAGGTGTAATTTTACATTTCAAACTTTGAGTTTGATTAATTTGTATGGTCGAGTCATCAACAGAACTTTTAATACAAGAGATTAAATTGAATGTGTCAACTGACGGATCACCTGTAGTCTGCAACGCAGTTAATTTGTTTTGCACAAAAGATTTAGCTTTGCTAACATCACAGCGAGTAAGACTTTCTGTCACAATGTCTTGTGTTGGTACATTTAAACCCAATAAACACGACACAATGTTGTGATCAGATAACTTGTTTTCCACAGAATTAATATACATTGGTTTAAAAATGTTACTATACAAATGATCGATGGAAGTTTGACTCAGTGGACGGGTGATTAGGCTGTGAAAGTTTCTGTAGTCATAACTTGAAAGAAGAGTTAATATATCTGCTGATGAAGTTGTTGCCAGAATATCAATGTTAGCATCTCCTACGAAAATACAAGGGCTTCTTCCATATCGTGCAAGTAAACCATCCAAAAAGTGCAAAAAGTTTGCTGGGTAACATTTTTGTGATTTATAAAATGAAATCAAAAGTATTGGCCATCCATTCAATTTTACTCCATTTAATTTAATAACAATTGAATCTATATAGTCCTGACTCAAACACTGTTCCACCGTATATGCAAGATTATCCCGAATGAACATGGTGGTTCCACCGTAACTATCAGATCTACAACAATGCACTGCATTATAGCCTGGTAGCTTATACATTTCAACCAAATTATGATTTAGCCAGGTCTCTTGCACTGCAATAATTGCAGGCAGTTTTGAAAGTTTTGTAATAAGTGATTTAAATTTGTTAAACTTTAAAATGGATTATATACTCCTGATATTAATAGAAATTATGTTAAAAAAATTACTTTTATTAATTAGTTTTGCATTAAATGCTTCAAAATTAGAAAAATATTGGTTATTAATCATTAAAATAAGAAAATATATAATATAAAACACATGATTTAATAATTCATCTAAGATACTGAATCATATTCATCTGAATCATCATTTTTTGGAACATTTCTAGATTTACGCCTCTGAGCATCATATGTAGCTGCTTCCAATAGCAGTTTATCGACTTCATCTTTGTCTCGAATTAGCCTTGCTTTGGATAACTCACTTCTCTTCTCACATACACTGCTCGATAACCCACACTTTTCAAAGATTTAGCGTAGTTAAATAAGTTCATCGTTTCACGGCTCAGAAAGTCGTTGATATAAACGTTTTTAGTAGCTTCGCCCTCCTTCAATTTTGCTTTTAAAGACATTAACTTCTCCTTAGATTTCTTCGAATCAAATTTAACAATAACTGACTGCTTCTCAGTTTCTTTCCTTTGCTTAATAAAGTAAGCTTCACAAATACTATTCGGCTGAATCTCAACACCTGCATCCTTTGACAATTTTAACACAGTCTCAGTGGCCGATACATCTTTAATTGGTATAACTCCAGTTACTACACAATCATTTCTAACCCTTTGGTCATTTAAAAATTTAACTGCATTTTTTAACTCTTTTACTTCTTCTTTTAAAACTTTATTTTCCTTCTGCACTACATCCAGTTTTTTTTTTGTTTTCAGCAACTCCTTTCAGTATATCATCATATTGCTTTGACATAAAATTCATTGTTTCATGCAAAGCACTCAGCTGATCAAGTTTTTTTAATTCTGTTTTGATCGCTACTAGTTCAGCTTTAACTAAGCCGCTGCTGTTGTTGTTGCCGCCATCACAGAGATGGCAAATAAATTCTTCTGTTTCATTCTCCAGCAAATAGTTGTATTGACGTTTGTCTAATGCAGTACAAACAACATGAAAAGATTTAGTGCACTTATCGCACTCTATGATTTCTTCATCTTCTCCAACCTCCAACTTACATTGGCCACAAAAAACTTTTTTGTTTTTCATGCTACGTCTGCTTGTTGTAGGCATACTTCACAATTTTCGAATTCACTGTTGACTTTTGGAGACAAATACCTGTTGCTTAAGTCGTCAGGGTTGCTTTATTTTTTGTAATAACGATTTGAATTTTGCGATTGCGGAGCTTGTTAAATTATTGACGTTTACACGAACAGGGTTGCCAATAATGGACGTAAAATACTCCTTTGAGGCACTCCATATTGTATATTTCCCATTTCACTTCTACTTTTTTCTATTTCAACATACTGCTTCCTATTTTGAAGATAACTTCTAATAAGTTTATTAGCACTTCCTGCAATCCCGTAATAGTGCAGTTTTTGTTATAAAATATTGTGATCTACTAGATGAAAAGATTCCATCAACTCCCCCATAACCATTTTTCAAACCATCACATATTGTATTTATAACGTTCACTACCGCTTCTTTTGTACCACTTCCTTTCCTAAACCCAAACTGTAATTTAAACACAAGGTTATGCTCATTTAAATACGCGTTAAGCTGTTAATGTACGATTTTTTCAAAAACTTTATCAATGCTTTATAATAACGCAATAGGCCTAACATTTTCAATATAACAAAAATCTCCAGCTTTTGGAATGGTAATTATTTTTGAGATCTTCAGTATCTCAGGATAACTTGAGGTATTAATAGTAGCATTAGAAACTGTCACCACACTTGAGAGAATTGCATCTTAACATTTCAACAGCATCTTCGCCGATATTCTATCATGTCCTGGACTCTTATTTACATGTAAATTTGAAATTATTTCTTCGACTTCATCATTCCTGGTGTTACGACACACGAAAGAATGTTGACATTGAAACAAAGTGTTGAGCATATTACAGTTATACCCTGGGTGATGTGTTATGTTTTCCTTTAATAATTTGGGAACTTTTAGAAAAGAGTTATTATTATTAGTAACCATTTCACGGCGATTATTTTTTACTTGCAATTTTGAATGTGAAACTCTTCCTAGCTGTTCGTTTACAAATTTCCAGCATTTTTTCGGATTCAGCTGAAGTGTTTCAAGATTGGTTTGATAAAAAGTTTTGTTTGATTTTAAGCTTTAGATGGACGGACGTTAATAGAAAGGCAGACATCGTTAAATTAATTCAGCAGGTGATTATAAGACTACTTATACGTCGATCGGTATACTTAATCTCTCAAACATCTTTGGGAGTTACAAATATTTACCATGTTACTTACTCATAATACCCTGTTGTATAGAGTGGTTCAGGGTAAATTAAGTATGCCACCTTGTACAAAAAGTTCGTGAAGCGAAGTATGTGACTGCCGTAGACAAAAGTGTGCTACTCATTCCTAGATCAACGACTCACCTTTGATCTCAAAAACTTAAAATTTTACACAAATTTAACGCAAATAGCTCGCATTATTCAATTACATGGTCTAATCCGTTTTATTAGTTTTAAGTTTGAGCTTCGAAGCTTGCGAAGCCCATTTTCAATTCGATAGACTAAAATGCCTCATTTGTGGATTGGAAATTATATTCCTAGTGATGGCGCGCTATTCATTTCAGGAGCAACTCATAATGATACACATGACGTTTTCTTATAAATAACAACTTACATGTTGTAGTTGTACTCTTTGACTGACCCCTAGTGCTTAAAGCCGTCTCTAAGCTACTGCATTTTTTGAGAACCTGTAACATAACTTAGAGATGAGTCTTTTACTCGTAAAGTCAAGACGTTTTCTAGGGAAAATCGGCACAAAAAATAGTCAAAAGTTCCTACGAAAGTGGTTCACAGTAGTTCCATAAACTCAAAGTTCAATAAACCTATAGATAATAGGTTCACTCTGCTTGTGCCATGATTCAATACCGCAGAGAATTATAAGAAGTATATTCGTGATGTCAAGTGTGGCCGAATCAATGAATTCCAAAGAAATTGAAAAAAATCTTTCTAAATATCCGCTACAATAAACATTCGAAATTTTATATTTTTTTTTTTGGTAGTTTACCCAACCTATTACGAATGTAATTCCATTTACAATACACATGTATTCCATTAAATTTCCTTAAATAAAATATCACTTTACTGAGTGTTGGCCTTTTCCCTCGCCGTAAACAGAAATAACTTTTTTACAGTAAATAAATAAAAATATTATCATCGTAATTCAAATAAACGCCAACAGGTTGTAAGAAAAAATATACGGACAGGCGTACGAGTACGTACGTACCTAATGGAGGGAAAAAATAACAGAAAAAGCTGCTTACTTTGCCCCACAACCCATACACAGACAGGCACACAAATATCCTCAATATCACCGCCAGCCAATGTTTGTTTGTCATTCATAAATCTCCCCATAAAAAGGTTTTCATAAGTGGTATATTTTCTTTGCCCCTGTTCAAGCGACCGTGGCTAATGTTTAGATTGCTGGCCACCTGAGAGATGATGGACGTATATGGACGCTCATATGGACGGCTGGACGGACGGACGGATGAATGTATGAATGAATTGAATCAACGAAGTGTCGGACGTTCATGTGTGTTGCGGTGCGTCAATAAAAGCTACAGCAAAGGCGGGAGGTAGGGTGTTTAATTGAATTAGTGTCGGCCTTTTGCAAAGAACAAAATTGCTTTAGTTACTTTACTTTGCGTTACTTAACTTAAGTTGTACAATAAAGTTGTGCACAGTGGTTTGAAATCCTTTTTATTTGCATACTTTTTGCCCTGGAATAGAATGCACGCAGAGAAAAGTAGTTTATGTAGTTTATGATGTTCTATTTAACATTTTGATGCATATTGTAATTTAGCTTTAATAGGCCCCAGTGGGCTTCGAATTACATAATATTGTTTTTTTTGAATTTCATTTAAAAACAGTATG
Source organism: Hydrotaea diabolus (assembly GCA_963513945.1). NCBI lineage: Eukaryota > Metazoa > Arthropoda > Insecta > Diptera > Muscidae > Hydrotaea > Hydrotaea diabolus. The sequence continues at coordinate 256,086,706 of OY740716.1, forward strand.
ATTGCGGCAATATTTATATTGTTGTTAAAATATTGGCTAGTGATTATAAAATAATATTTTTTAAGCGTTCAATTGAAATGTAAATCAATAGCAGAAAAAAAGCGCTAAAAATTGTTCCATTTTTTTTTTTGGTTCAGTCCGTTAGTCCCAACCCTTATCTCAGTTAAAACATACATATTTTCAAATGTTGCTTTAATTTAAGTAGCCATATGTCCATATTGAGTACCGATTGCTGTTTTCAACCATGCGGACCGTCTTTATATAGTTGTGTTTGAATCATACTATGGTAGTGAGGATCATACTAGGATTGTATGTGAAACACACTGTGGTTATGTAGATCTTAATGTGTCTGAGTGTGAATCAAAATATGGTTGTGCGGATCATAATATTGTTGTGCAACAACCATATACCCAACTATAGTAAGATGCTTTGCGAATATTGTGACCCATACCATACTTTTTTCTGCGAGTCTGTACTAAATTTGTCTAAATATTTAAACCACCTTAAAATTTTGGTGATTATAAAATAACGGTTTTTAAAGTCTGATAGAAATTTTAAATGTAATAAAATAGCAGAAAAACTAAAGCCCAAATAAATTGTGCGTTTTTTTTGTTCCATTCGGCCCATGCCTCCGACCCTTATCTCTGCTAAAACTTTAAAACTTATCCTTTCGAGTATTAAGATTTTTAGCAAACTTTGCTCTATTTTGAGTATTTTTATGTCGCTTTTAACGATTGATCGTCCGTGATGACCATGCGGTCCGTTTTATGGACCACAAAAGCCAAAACGTCTAGCAACTATGTCCTTTTTTATGTACTAAGTGCATCCCAACTAACAGTGAAAAGGTACATTTCTCAAAATCAACTCATCAATGAATTTAGAAGAAAATACTAAAAAAGTGTACTTATTACCGAGTTATTATAAGTCTTTTGAAAGGAACTTTTTTACCCCTGAACCAATAGATTATGACCATAAACCACTGCTATGAAAAATCTCAGGATCCTAGGTCAATTCGTTTGACCGCTATCGAGCTTTCAACCGACACATGGAAGGAAGAACCCATGTCTGCCCAGATCGCCAAAGAATTTTACTATGATCACTAATAAAGGTTGTTCCGAAGTTAATTGTGAGTCACACCTTAATGTCAAGTTTTTTGTCCAACTAAATTTAACATTTCTTTTTTTCAGTGGTTTGACAAATTCAATCGTGAAGAAGTACACAAGAGATTGTTGAAGCCTTTTACGAAATGGACTTTTAAATCAAAATTTCGTGCAATTCGTGATTTTTTTGGTCACACATTTGCACTTTAGTGCATACTTTTACAAGCAAAATTGCCGCATTTGGGCAAGTGAAAATCCACCAGTGATTGTTGAAAAGCCTAAGCATCCACAAAAAGTGCCTCTTTGGTGCGGCTTATGGGCTGGCGCCATCATATGGTCGGCCAAACAGTTGCCGTAAATGGTGTTCGCTACCGCAAGATGATAACGAAATTCTACACGCAGAAAAAAAGTATGGTTGGGGTAACAATATTCGAAGAGCATCATACCATTGTTGGTTATATGGTTGTGGCACAACAATATTATGATCATCACAACAATAGTATGGTTCACACACTACCATACCATGAACCCCATAACCATATTAGGGTCCTCACAACAATAGAATTATCACACACAACGATACTATGATTCCCACAACCATAGTATGATTCACATTCAAACATACTATGATCTCCATAACCATATTATGATTTGTAAAGATTGGGTTAAGTTGTTATTCAACAATAGAGATTTTTATTTTATAAAGGGAGTGATTTATTTAACAGTAGAAACAATTCATTTATTAAAAATATTCCAGTTGTACTAAGCCGTAGTTTGTTTTGAAAAAATTTTATTTATATGTAGAAACTACTATTGTTGCGTAAGATTTGTAAAAATAACATTGTCAAATTGAAAATAAATTACGATTTTGCCTGTATAATTGCCGTAATCATGTTATTGTTAACATAAAACCCATGAAACAATACTTTTGTCCCACCAACCATATTTATATTGTTGCTACAACCATATTTTCATTTTTTAATTTGGTAACAATGCTTTTGTTACATTTCAACAATATAAATATTGCCGCAATCATACTATTGTCAAAATTAAATTCAAAAAACAATACTAAGGTTGCGACAACCATACTCTTATTGCAGAGAACATGCTATTGTTGCCGTGACCATATAGTAACCATATTTTTTCTCTGCGTGTAGTGGCCAGAAATTGAGGATATGGACCCGGACGACATGTGGTTTCAACAGGATGGTACCATTTGCCTCGCAGCCAACGGAACAATGGCGCGAGAAATTAAATGGCCGTATTATCTTACGTCATGGCGTTGTTAATATGCCACGACCATGAAATTTTACACCGTTGTCAAATCATTATTTTTATTTTTAAATCATCAGTTAGAGGTATGCTACCAAAGCCCTGGCGAGTATTTGGCCAATTTTATGTTTCACACATAATTTTCATAGATCCTTCTATCATAATAAAAAGTATTACATAATTCTCCGCAAACTACTTGATTTATTTGCTATCAACATCGTACGTTTTAGTTGGACTACCCTTTATATATATTTTACAGGGTCTCCGATTAATATTTTGAGGTGTTAAAAGCGAAGTGACTATTTAAGTATACTTCGGGGGATGGTTTAATAATTTGTATTTATAGAGAACATTGATGCCGCACGTGAACTGATAATGCAAGATCGTCATGTGACAAACCGTGAGATAGAGGCATCCTTGGGCATTTCTTCCACCAACATACATTCGATATTGCACGAACACCTGGTAGTAAAAAAGGTTTTTTCTCGTTGGATCCCGCACAATTTGAATATCGCTCAAAAATAGGCTCGTATCGATTGGTGCAAAGCAGTTTTGAAAAATACGATCGCGGTACTTCTAAAGACGTTTATAAGATCGTCACAGGTGACGAATCATGGATCTATGCGCATGAGCCCGAAACGAAACAGAAATCGACCGTGTGGGTCTTTGAAGATGAGCTAAATCCAACGAAAGTTGTTCGTGGAAGAAGCACTTTGAAGCAAATGGTCATGTGGCGACTGTTCCGCCTGAGCAACGTAGGACGGTCAATTCTGAGTGGTACACCACAATTTGTTTGCCTGAAGTCTTCGGAGAAATTCGAAAAACGAACAAGAAATCTAGTCCTAAGAACGGTATATGCAAAGCATATGCAGTCGTACAGATAAAGAAAAGCGGTTGCAATTTGTTTTTTTGAAATAAGCAGATTCAGAACAACCAGGAACTACTCGTAAGTCGAGACTTGTAGCACAATTTTATAATAAATTTCTAAATTTATTTAACAAAAAAGATTTTAATATTTCTTCTAATAAAAAAACCAGGATATTTCCACAGCAATAAACCCATTCACAACCCACTGTGCAAAGCAATACCTATTCAACTTTACACAAATCCACTCTGACATAACTTATCACGTGCATACTTCATGCATGTACCCATACACATATGAATTGTGCCCTGCGAACAATTTGACGATTGTTGGATGATGGATCGTCCGCTCGATTATTCCGCGACATTACAGAATGGATCACTTTACCATTACCGATGGATTTTCAAGCCTCAGAATACCTCAGCAAACACCTGGGAAGATTAATCGGCGGAGCATGGTCACCGCAATTCTTCCCGCCTATCATTTGTCTATGCAACGCTAGATCATTGTTCATGCGATGCTTTCGCGATTCTTTCTGGCTTTCATTTTACCATACAGAAAGGGACCTAAGGGTAACAAAATCAATTTTCATTTTTTTTGCTTTTTTTGATGTGGACAACATCTGAGCATCGAATGAGACCGATCCCATGCCCCAAAAGTGTTCGCTCCCACAGATATGCGCGTTTTATAAAAGTGAAGTCAACGATTCAAAGCGCAAATAGAAAGGGACCTAATCTTTAAAATAGCTCTTCTGAACAAAACTTTTCATCAACTTTTCACTTTTTTTTTTGATGTGGACAACATCTGAGCATCGAATGAGACCGATCCTATGCCCCAAATGTGTTCCCTCCCAGAGATATGCGCGTTTTATGAAAGTAAAGTCGACGATTCTAAGCGCAAATAGAAAGGGACCTAATCTTTAAAAAGGCTCTTCTGAACAAAACTGGTCTTTAGCCTTAGGTCCCTCTCTATTTTGCGCGTCACATATACTTTTTCAGGTCCGTTTGGCTTATAAAGGAAGAATTTATTTCTTTTTTTTGTATTATGTTTTTTGGTAAAACATTGAAATTCTGCCGTTATTTATTTTTTGTACCTTGTTTTTATATTTAATTTTTACAATCACGAGTGCTGCTATATATATTTCTGGCCTAATAATGAAAATACGAATATTTATCATCGAAAATGGTTTTATTGTTTTTCAAAGTATTCTCCAGCATGATTTATATACCTTGAATGCGCTCAAACCAATTGTCGAAGTACTTTTTCCACGTATTGAGACACCTCCAACACGGTTTTTGAACGCTCCAACAGCATCTTCTGGCGACGAAAATCGTTGACCACGCATTTTTTTCTTGATGTGCGGGAATAAAACGAAGTCATTGTTTGCCAAGTCAGGGCTGTATGGCAGATGACCCATCAATTCGACGTTTTGGCCGGTCAAAAAGGCGCTGGTTTAAGCCGATGTGTGAGAGCTCGCATTATCATGGTGCACAATGATTCGTCTTCTCTTGTTCGTTTTTTGAATTTCTCCGAAACAAATTGTGGTGTACCACTCAGAATTGACCGTCCTTCGTGGTTTCGAAGTGCTCCTTCCAGATACAACTTTCGTTGGATTTGGCTCGTCTTCGAAGACCCACACGGTCGATTGCTGTTGTGATTCGAGTCATACGCATAGATCCATGATTCGTCACCTGTGACGATCTTATAAACCTCTTTTGAATTGCAGTGCTTCGTATTTTTCAAAATTTCTTTGCACCAATTGACACGAGCTTTTTTTGAAAGATTGTCAAATTGTGCGGAATCCAACGAGAACAAACCTTTTTTACGGCTAGGCGTGCATGCAATATCGAATGTATGCTGGTGAAAGAAATGCCTAAGGTTGCCTCTATTTCACGGTATGTCACCTGACGATCTTGCATTATCAATTCACGCACGGCATCAATGTTCTCTGGCACAACGGCCGTTTTTGGACGACCTTCGTCTTTGAGCGATCGTCGGCCACGATTGAATTCAATAAACCAATTTTTTACAGTGCTATAGGATGGTGCTTTATCGCCATACAAAGATTTAAGTTCATCGATGCACTCTTGTCGTGATAATCCATGTTGAAAGTTGTGAGAAATGATCGCACGAAAATGTTCACGAGTTAATTCCATTTGTTTGCCAAATGGATTTTTTCAAGATACTGTAAACAACACAAATGATGGTCGTACGTCAAAACGTTCTGAGTACGTTTATGCTAAAAAAATGTCAAACTTTCCAATGGAAATGTCAGATGGCGCCAGACAACAATGTGGATTGCCTGGCACCATCCAGAAAGTTATATATTGTTTCTCAGATGGTTGTTAGAGCGAAATAATTTATTGTCATTACCAATTGTTGGTTGCATCGAACAGTGCTAAAAAACTATTTATTGTCACAAATGACAGTTCTGACAACTGTAAGTTGCCTGTATAATAATATTGTCATATCAAACACCTTTTAGTAAGTCCGAACGAATTTCCATCATAATTATTATCATTTGGAGACTGGAACTGAAAGTCTGCTCGTCTAACAAAAATTTCGGGCCAATCTCCAACTAACTTTTCTCTGTGTGTAAAGTAGTTTACGATAATAGAAAGGATTTTGGTCAAAGGAAAATAAGTAAAGAGTAAAGAATGAAAACTAGTATGTATAAATTTCATCATTAAACTTTAATGCAATCGTACCATAAAGTACATTATTTAACTGCGATGATATTCATTCAAGTAAAGAAATTCTATGAAATTCCTTCAGTTCCAATTCCAGTGTCATTTATTATTTCTAGCGAACTGATTCACCACGAAGACGAATCTCTTTAATTAATATCGTAATCGATAAAGAATCGCTCAAAAGAATTGCTAACGAATCTACTTGGCAGTTTGCTATAGATTCTACGCCGTGTAACGCACAAGATTCTTTCTCGCATATCGCTCAGATTCAGACGATTTACAGCGACAATGACCGTGATCGTTCTGGCGAATCGCCTTAGATTTTCTCTCAACCAAAAATGTTTGCAGGGCAGTGAGGAACAAAAGCCCACAGAGTACACTTTGTAATCATATTTATTTAAAGTAGCAACAAAAAAAAAGAACAAGGACAATAGTAGTAGCACCAACAACAAAGACTAAGAGTAAGCAAAACAACTACCATACGAAAAAAATTGCCGGCCTTCCGGTATAGCGCCCACTTTTCTGATTGTTTAGTTGTTTTTTCTCCCTGTGCATTATCGTATTTTTGGGGATTTACCCTCCTGTTCCCACTGTTTTCGGTTCCGGCCACCTTGGCGTTACTTAATAATCCGATGATGTTTGGTACGGTCGATTGGGCACCTTTTTACGAGGGTCGCTTAGCTGCGGCCAACAAACTATTTATGTTAAATATGTCGGCATGAATGGAAACATCCAAAAAACAAAAAGGTACCTTGACTACCTTTCCCTGTTGCTATTCGATGCAAGTGAAAAAATATCTTCTACTGATTTTGGTATATATTCTCATGATTTTGCCTGATGTCTACTTTGTTAAAAGCATCAGACGATAAAAACAACAGTAATATTGAGAGGGGAGGTTGGGAGGGGGTATATTAAACAATTCAAATAAATGTTTTACAAAATATGCTTATGGTTGCGTTCCAGATTTGAATACTAGCGGCTGCAAACATAACAATCGAATATAATGGATAATGACATTCTCGTCGTGGTTCTCGTGATTCTCTGGTCTTTGTCCAGCTCCAGTGTAAAAAGTAGTCCTGTAGTCTTCGAAAACATGTTTTTTTTTTAAATGTATGAAATGTTCAACAAACGTGGTTTATATTTAGACGCAGATATAAAGAGTGGCTAAATTTTAAGGGCCGATGTTGATTTTAAATAAATCACAAATTATTTAGAAAACTACAGTCATTTCTTTTTATTACGATAATATTGGTATGATTCAATTATGTATCAAACAAAATATCGGCCAAATGGCCGTCGCACACCTCCATCCGATGGTCTAAAAAACTTTGATGACGCTGAGGCATAATTGAGGTTCTATGCCGTTTATTGGTCGAATTATCGCATCATTTGTCTCTTGAATTGTTGCTGACTTATCCACGTACACCTTTTCTTGGCGTACCATTACCATTGCCAGGACGTGAGATAACACGGCATTTGTCACGCAAAAGAGCCATTGTTTCGTTAGCTGTGTGACAAGTGGCACCGTCCTGTTGAAACCACATATCGTTCACATCCATATCTTCACGGCATTTGTAGCACAAAAGAGCCATTGTTTCGTTAGCCTTGTGGCAAGTGGCACCGTCCTGTTGAAACCACATATCGTCCACAACCATATCTTCCAATTCGGGCCATAAAAAGTTCGTTATTATCTCACGATAGCGAACACCATTCACAGTTACAGCCTGTCCGGCCTCATTTTGGAAAAAAAATACGGCCCGATGATGCCGCCAGCCCATAAACCGCACCAAACAGTCACTCTTTGTGGGTGCATTGTTTCTTCGACAATCACCCTTGGACTATCACTCTTGGACCAAATGCGGCAATTCTGCTAATTGACGAATCCACTGAGGTGAAAATGTGCCACATCACTGAGGATGAATGATTTGCTTCGAAAATCGATCATTCCCTGTTGCCCGAAGCCGAAATAACTTTAACGCGTTGCTTGCTTGTGCATCTTTCCATGGTTCAAATTGATTTAGTCTGAAATTGAGAAATATCAAATGAAATGCAGAAAAAAACTTGACGTTAAGGTGTGGTTCACATTCAACATCGGCCCTTAAAAATTAACCACCTGGAAGTCAACAAACTATATTTGGCAACAGGTTTTTTTGTTTGTTTATATTTATTTGCTCCCTTATCATTATTATGACTTGAACAGTTTTTATTCTGGTTCGAAACCTTTTAGTTGTTTTTTTCAGAATCAACGTAAAAAATTGGTGAAATGATTTTGACCAGCATCTGTATAAGATTATACTTATGCAAAATCTTAAAGCAGACTCAAAGTATGGACCATATCAGTCCATGTTTTAATATATAGGATGGACTATTTAAAATTTTAAATTTGAATCGGCTGAAAAAAAAGTACTGATAAAAAGTACACATGCCACAGCCAATCGAATAATCATCTGAAATTGTGATGTCAATTGGCCGCCTCTGAGCTGTGGCTTGAGTTATTATTATCACGGAATAATCGAATATGTACTAAAGAATTAAGTTGATCGGTTGAGTTACTGCCGATCCATTTGTGGTAGTCATATGAATGATATTGTGTAATGATGACAAAGTATAACCTTTCCAATAAAACAAGAAATTTAACAAAAAAAAGTATTAGTACTTCAGCCCATTAAAATCTATAGTTTGAAATGGCCCACCCAGTACCATAAATGACTTTCCCAATTTCAGAACCTGCAGCATAATATGCCACATCTTATAAAGGGTGTCCTAAGAAGAGCGCAATTTTTAAATTTTAAATAAAACACAGATATTTAAGAAAAAATCGTGAAACTTTATTATATCGTAAAGTAGACAGAATGAGGTTATGTATGGAACAATATATCGTGCAGATTGCCGCCGCGGCTTTGCTGGCATGCACGCGATCTTTTAATGAAATTTTCAATGACCGTTTTGCATGAATGCTGCGGTATTTCATTAATGCAGCGTCCAATTTCGTCTTTCAAGGCTTGAGTCGTCGTCGGCTTATTCGCGTAAACCATCGACTTCAAAAAACCCCAAGAAAAAAATCTAATGGTGTTAAATCGCACGATCTAGACGGCCAATTCGGATCTCCAAAACACGAAATAACAAGACCGGGAAATGACTGATGCAGCAATTGAATTGTTTCTCTGGCTGTATGACATGTGGCGCCGTCTTGTTGGAACCACATGCCCTCCACATTCATTTCTTCAATTCTAGGCAAGAAAAAACTGGTTATCATTTCACGATACCAAACACCATTGACTGTTTGCGCTTGACCTGCCTCATTTTCATAAAAAAAGGTCCTCCAGCCCAAAAACCACACCACACAGTGACACGTTGAGGATGCATTTGCTTCTCGTGAATCACTCGAGGATTTTCCGCACCCCAAATGCGACAATTCTGCCTATTGACGAAGCCATCAAGATGAAAATGGGCCTCGTCACTGAAGATGATTTTATCGGCAAAATCAGCATTTTCATGTTGTCTCTCCAATACCCAATTAACGAACTCCCTTTCGTGTAGCGCTCCATTTTTACTAACCTCGTACCTTCTACTAACAAACAATAACAATTGTTCAAATGTCAAACAATGACACTTCGAATGTTGCCAGATTTAAAAATTGCGTTCTTCTTGGGACACCCTTTATTTGTTTCTGATCAAATGTTAAAAAAAAACGTAACTGACCATGATTTCGAATAGCCGCCAAACAAAGGTCCCCCATATTTGAGGTTTAAACCGCTCAAAAACCTACTAATTAAAGCAGATATTTTTCAAATTCACATGGCACCTCAAAAGTGAGTACACTTTATACTGGTGAAAACGATCCTTATCAGTCTATGCTTTTGTATACAAAATTCCCTCTTGACTTAAGGTCTTTCCGCTCAAAAAGCAAAACCTTTAACCTGATATTGATTCCGCATAGCACGAGATAAGCAACCAATCATTATTTGGTAGGCTTGGAGCATATCCATACATGTTTTTATACCAAAAAGGGAGCCCCCATCTAAAGTTTCATCCAGATTGTATAATCTCCTTACAAAAGCGATGAGACTGTTGTATACAATAGCGATGAGACTGTTGCACTTTAAGCCGAGCTTTTATGGTCATAGGTCAACTACATAGATATATCTACGTTAAAACCCCCACAGATCGGAGCTACATGCCAAAAAAAAACATTCGAAGCAGCCAGGTAATAGTTTTTCGACTGTGTCATCTTAGAGCGAGCGATCGTCGGCCACGATTGAATTCAATAAACCAATTTTTTACAGTGCTATAGGATGGTGCTTTATCGCCATACAAAGATTTAAGTTCATCGATGCACTCTTGTCGTGATAATCCATGTTGAAAGTTGTGAGAAATGATCGCACGAAAATGTTCACGAGTTAATTCCATTTGTTTGCCAAATGGATTTTTTCAAGATACTGTAAACAACACAAATGATGGTCGTACGTCAAAACGTTCTGAGTACGTTTATGCTAAAAAAATGTCAAACTTTCCAATGGAAATGTCAGATGGCGCCAGACAACAATGTGGATTGCCTGGCACCATCCAGAAAGTTATATATTGTTTCTCAGATGGTTGTTAGAGCGAAATAATTTATTGTCATTACCAATTGTTGGTTGCATCGAACAGTGCTAAAAAACTATTTATTGTCACAAATGACAGTTCTGACAACTGTAAGTTGCCTGTATAATAATATTGTCATATCAAACACCTTTTAGTAAGTCCGAACGAATTTCCATCATAATTATTATCATTTGGAGACTGGAACTGAAAGTCTGCTCGTCTAACAAAAATTTCGGGCCAATCTCCAACTAACTTTTCTCTGTGTGTAAAGTAGTTTACGATAATAGAAAGGATTTTGGTCAAAGGAAAATAAGTAAAGAGTAAAGAATGAAAACTAGTATGTATAAATTTCATCATTAAACTTTAATGCAATCGTACCATAAAGTACATTATTTAACTGCGATGATATTCATTCAAGTAAAGAAATTCTATGAAATTCCTTCAGTTCCAATTCCAGTGTCATTTATTATTTCTAGCGAACTGATTCACCACGAAGACGAATCTCTTTAATTAATATCGTAATCGATAAAGAATCGCTCAAAAGAATTGCTAACGAATCTACTTGGCAGTTTGCTATAGATTCTACGCCGTGTAACGCACAAGATTCTTTCTCGCATATCGCTCAGATTCAGACGATTTACAGCGACAATGACCGTGATCGTTCTGGCGAATCGCCTTAGATTTTCTCTCAACCAAAAATGTTTGCAGGGCAGTGAGGAACAAAAGCCCACAGAGTACACTTTGTAATCATATTTATTTAAAGTAGCAACAAAAAAAAAGAACAAGGACAATAGTAGTAGCACCAACAACAAAGACTAAGAGTAAGCAAAACAACTACCATACGAAAAAAATTGCCGGCCTTCCGGTATAGCGCCCACTTTTCTGATTGTTTAGTTGTTTTTTCTCCCTGTGCATTATCGTATTTTTGGGGATTTACCCTCCTGTTCCCACTGTTTTCGGTTCCGGCCACCTTGGCGTTACTTAATAATCCGATGATGTTTGGTACGGTCGATTGGGCACCTTTTTACGAGGGTCGCTTAGCTGCGGCCAACAAACTATTTATGTTAAATATGTCGGCATGAATGGAAACATCCAAAAAACAAAAAGGTACCTTGACTACCTTTCCCTGTTGCTATTCGATGCAAGTGAAAAAATATCTTCTACTGATTTTGGTATATATTCTCATGATTTTGCCTGATGTCTACTTTGTTAAAAGCATCAGACGATAAAAACAACAGTAATATTGAGAGGGGAGGTTGGGAGGGGGTATATTAAACAATTCAAATAAATGTTTTACAAAATATGCTTATGGTTGCGTTCCAGATTTGAATACTAGCGGCTGCAAACATAACAATCGAATATAATGGATAATGACATTCTCGTCGTGGTTCTCGTGATTCTCTGGTCTTTGTCCAGCTCCAGTGTAAAAAGTAGTCCTGTAGTCTTCGAAAACATGTTTTTTTTTTAAATGTATGAAATGTTCAACAAACGTGGTTTATATTTAGACGCAGATATAAAGAGTGGCTAAATTTTAAGGGCCGATGTTGATTTTAAATAAATCACAAATTATTTAGAAAACTACAGTCATTTCTTTTTATTACGATAATATTGGTATGATTCAATTATGTATCAAACAAAATATCGGCCAAATGGCCGTCGCACACCTCCATCCGATGGTCTAAAAAACTTTGATGACGCTGAGGCATAATTGAGGTTCTATGCCGTTTATTGGTCGAATTATCGCATCATTTGTCTCTTGAATTGTTGCTGACTTATCCACGTACACCTTTTCTTGGCGTACCATTACCATTGCCAGGACGTGAGATAACACGGCATTTGTCACGCAAAAGAGCCATTGTTTCGTTAGCTGTGTGACAAGTGGCACCGTCCTGTTGAAACCACATATCGTTCACATCCATATCTTCACGGCATTTGTAGCACAAAAGAGCCATTGTTTCGTTAGCCTTGTGGCAAGTGGCACCGTCCTGTTGAAACCACATATCGTCCACAACCATATCTTCCAATTCGGGCCATAAAAAGTTCGTTATTATCTCACGATAGCGAACACCATTCACAGTTACAGCCTGTCCGGCCTCATTTTGGAAAAAAAATACGGCCCGATGATGCCGCCAGCCCATAAACCGCACCAAACAGTCACTCTTTGTGGGTGCATTGTTTCTTCGACAATCACCCTTGGACTATCACTCTTGGACCAAATGCGGCAATTCTGCTAATTGACGAATCCACTGAGGTGAAAATGTGCCACATCACTGAGGATGAATGATTTGCTTCGAAAATCGATCATTCCCTGTTGCCCGAAGCCGAAATAACTTTAACGCGTTGCTTGCTTGTGCATCTTTCCATGGTTCAAATTGATTTAGTCTGAAATTGAGAAATATCAAATGAAATGCAGAAAAAAACTTGACGTTAAGGTGTGGTTCACATTCAACATCGGCCCTTAAAAATTAACCACCTGGAAGTCAACAAACTATATTTGGCAACAGGTTTTTTTGTTTGTTTATATTTATTTGCTCCCTTATCATTATTATGACTTGAACAGTTTTTATTCTGGTTCGAAACCTTTTAGTTGTTTTTTTCAGAATCAACGTAAAAAATTGGTGAAATGATTTTGACCAGCATCTGTATAAGATTATACTTATGCAAAATCTTAAAGCAGACTCAAAGTATGGACCATATCAGTCCATGTTTTAATATATAGGATGGACTATTTAAAATTTTAAATTTGAATCGGCTGAAAAAAAAGTACTGATAAAAAGTACACATGCCACAGCCAATCGAATAATCATCTGAAATTGTGATGTCAATTGGCCGCCTCTGAGCTGTGGCTTGAGTTATTATTATCACGGAATAATCGAATATGTACTAAAGAATTAAGTTGATCGGTTGAGTTACTGCCGATCCATTTGTGGTAGTCATATGAATGATATTGTGTAATGATGACAAAGTATAACCTTTCCAATAAAACAAGAAATTTAACAAAAAAAAGTATTAGTACTTCAGCCCATTAAAATCTATAGTTTGAAATGGCCCACCCAGTACCATAAATGACTTTCCCAATTTCAGAACCTGCAGCATAATATGCCACATCTTATAAAGGGTGTCCTAAGAAGAGCGCAATTTTTAAATTTTAAATAAAACACAGATATTTAAGAAAAAATCGTGAAACTTTATTATATCGTAAAGTAGACAGAATGAGGTTATGTATGGAACAATATATCGTGCAGATTGCCGCCGCGGCTTTGCTGGCATGCACGCGATCTTTTAATGAAATTTTCAATGACCGTTTTGCATGAATGCTGCGGTATTTCATTAATGCAGCGTCCAATTTCGTCTTTCAAGGCTTGAGTCGTCGTCGGCTTATTCGCGTAAACCATCGACTTCAAAAAACCCCAAGAAAAAAATCTAATGGTGTTAAATCGCACGATCTAGACGGCCAATTCGGATCTCCAAAACACGAAATAACAAGACCGGGAAATGACTGATGCAGCAATTGAATTGTTTCTCTGGCTGTATGACATGTGGCGCCGTCTTGTTGGAACCACATGCCCTCCACATTCATTTCTTCAATTCTAGGCAAGAAAAAACTGGTTATCATTTCACGATACCAAACACCATTGACTGTTTGCGCTTGACCTGCCTCATTTTCATAAAAAAAGGTCCTCCAGCCCAAAAACCACACCACACAGTGACACGTTGAGGATGCATTTGCTTCTCGTGAATCACTCGAGGATTTTCCGCACCCCAAATGCGACAATTCTGCCTATTGACGAAGCCATCAAGATGAAAATGGGCCTCGTCACTGAAGATGATTTTATCGGCAAAATCAGCATTTTCATGTTGTCTCTCCAATACCCAATTAACGAACTCCCTTTCGTGTAGCGCTCCATTTTTACTAACCTCGTACCTTCTACTAACAAACAATAACAATTGTTCAAATGTCAAACAATGACACTTCGAATGTTGCCAGATTTAAAAATTGCGTTCTTCTTGGGACACCCTTTATTTGTTTCTGATCAAATGTTAAAAAAAAACGTAACTGACCATGATTTCGAATAGCCGCCAAACAAAGGTCCCCCATATTTGAGGTTTAAACCGCTCAAAAACCTACTAATTAAAGCAGATATTTTTCAAATTCACATGGCACCTCAAAAGTGAGTACACTTTATACTGGTGAAAACGATCCTTATCAGTCTATGCTTTTGTATACAAAATTCCCTCTTGACTTAAGGTCTTTCCGCTCAAAAAGCAAAACCTTTAACCTGATATTGATTCCGCATAGCACGAGATAAGCAACCAATCATTATTTGGTAGGCTTGGAGCATATCCATACATGTTTTTATACCAAAAAGGGAGCCCCCATCTAAAGTTTCATCCAGATTGTATAATCTCCTTACAAAAGCGATGAGACTGTTGTATACAATAGCGATGAGACTGTTGCACTTTAAGCCGAGCTTTTATGGTCATAGGTCAACTACATAGATATATCTACGTTAAAACCCCCACAGATCGGAGCTACATGCCAAAAAAAAACATTCGAAGCAGCCAGGTAATAGTTTTTCGACTGTGTCATCTTAGAGCGAGCGTTAGTCAATTGGACACTGTAAACATGCGACTTGATAGGTTAGTCCACGGTAACAAGTCTGTCGGATTTTCCGGATTTCAGTTTTTTGTTTGGGCTATGTCAAAGCACAGAAAATTCATAATTTAAACTAGACCCACCTTTAAGCATACCGATAGACTAAGAATCACCAGCTAATTCGATTTAACGATGTCTGTTTGTCTATCCCAGGGTTCGTCTGCAGTCTCTTAAGCTTGTTTTCAAACAGCTGGTTGCACTTGCTGCACGATCTTCTTGGAATTTAGCAGAATCAAGTTTTATGAACGTAGGACGGCTGTTGACCCTTAAGAAAATCGGTTAAAATATAGACATGTCAGATTAGTAAAAACTGCATACTTAAGTTCCACAACATTCCATTAAGGAAGAAGGAGAAACTTCTCTAAAATCTGTGAACTGTGCATGATTCAATTTTTATACTCACTGACCGGGACCTACAGCTTAACGCCGGCTCCGAACGGCTAGTGCATTTTAAAGAGAGGTTCTTATATGGCTTAAAGATAAATCTCTTACTCGTAAAGTTTCCGGCATTTATGATGTCGGTTAAACCCTCTTACCGAGGGTTTAACCTGTGCTTACTAACATGATAGTCGTACCCACTTCCATCACACGACTGCGGCCCACATTTGGATTGTGTCATTTGTGATTTGCGACAGTATTGTACTAAATGAGCGATATACGAGTATATCTCTGACTTTTAGGGTAAACCAAAAAATCGAAGATATTGCTTACATAGATATAATGGAAGATATTACCATGTCTATGGAGTCTAAATCGTGTGGTGAGGTCATCTTATGCCCGGTCTTTCCAGACTTTCCTTATTCGTTTAACTTAAATTTATTTCCCTATCGGTCTTAGCTGGCATCAAATTGGACGAATTGGATGAATTGCATCAAATTGGACGTGGCTGTGAAGCCAAGACTGCTATTTAAATGATTAAGTATAAAGGTTTTTTTAGACGTGTGGTTTTCAAGAAGAAATAAATCGGTTACAATTTAATGTTATGGCCAAGGATTTAGCTTTATTAAAAAGATATGGGTTTGCTATTATAAAAATGGTTTTGGGCAAGTGGCCGCCGCTGCTGGCTCAAATAAATTCCAGCCGAGAGGCCCAATTTTCGACCACTTTTTGCAGCATTTGTAGCCGTATGTCAACAACTACGCGTCGTATATTCTCTTCCAATCGTGTCGGGCTTATCTGCGTAAACAAGCGACTTTACATACGAGGGTTCGGAAACTTCTTAGCCTAGCACAAAAAGCGCTGTGTAAACAGAAAAAAGTTAAGTGTTTTGGAAACTTCCATCTCTGCTATGAACACATGTTAAATTTTGTTTCGATCTGGCAACTCCTTCATATAGAAACAGGTGTTCACAAAAGACGCATCCGCGTCTAGAAATGCGTGGTGTCATTAAATATTTACATAAAAAAGGTTTATCGGGACAAGAAATTCATAATGATATGGTGAATGTGTTAGGTGAAAGTGCTCCTTTATATGCAACAGTAAAAAATTGGGTTGCTGAATTTAAACGTGGTCGTACAAGCATTGAAGATGAACCACGTAGTGGACGTCCAAAAACAGCAACAACAACAGAAATTGTAGCCAAAGTGCATGATATGGTATTAAATGATCGACGAATAAAAGTGCGTGAAACAGCTAATACTCGTATCATGGGCATCTCAAATGATCGAGTCCATTTAATTTTGCATGAAGAACTACAGATGAAAAAGCTTTCTGCAAGATGGGTGCCGGACTTGTTAACAGTCGACCAAAAACGCATAAGAATGAACATTTCTCAAGCTTGTTTGGATTGTTTTCAGCGAATTAAAATATATTTTAAGCGTCGTTTCATAACTGTCGATGAGACATGGATCCACCACTATACTCCAGAGACAAAAGAACAATCCAAACAATGGACTAAAGCTGGAGGAAGTGCCCCAAAGAAGGCAAAAACAATTCAATCGGCTGGTAAGGTTATGGCAACGGTTTTTTGGGACTTCAAAGGTATTTTATTGATTGACTATCAGCAAAAGGGTAAAACAATAAATTCAGAGTACTATTGCAACCTTTTACAACAATTAAATGTACAAATTCGAGAAAAACGTCCTGGCTTACAACACAAAAAAATAATTTTTCATCAAGACAACGGACCAGCGCACAAGAGTGTTTTAACAATGGCTAAAATCAACGAAATTAAGTACGAGTTGCTTGACCACCCACCTTATTCTCCTGATTTAGCTCCCAGTGACTTTTACCTGTTCCCAAATCTAAAAAAATTAATTGCTGGCAAGCGTTTTACCTCAAATGAAGATGCAATTACAGTTGTAAACCACTATTTTGAAGACCTTGAGGAAAACTATTTTAAGCAAGGGATATAATTGCTAGATAAGCGTTGGACTAAGTGTATTGAAGTTTCAGGAGATTATATTGGAAAATAAAAATATTTTTGAAAAACTAATTACTCTCTTTTATTGATAGGCTAAGAACTTTGCGAACCGCCCTCGTAATCTCACAAAATAGTCCAGCGGCATTAAATCGCACGATCTTGGAAACCACGACGTGAGATAATGTGTTAACCAAAAGTTTCCTTTAATCAATTGATTGTTTTGTTGGCTGTATGGCATGTAGCCTCGTCTTGTTGGAACCAAAGGTCGTCCACATCAACATCCTCCAACTCAGGCATGATAAAGTCATTAATCATGGCTCTATAGCTTTCCCCATTGACTGAAACATTATGGTCGGCTTTCATTTTTTAAGAAATATAGACCAATGATTCCCTCTGCTCATGGAGCACACCAAACAGTGACTTTTTGAGGATGTTGCGGCGTCTCAACAACGGCTTGTGGATTTTCATTACTCCAAATGCGACCATTTTGGTTATTAACGTACCCATTCATCTCGTTTTGAGCACATTCACCTCGATTTACAAAAGTTGTTTATTTTAAAATGACATATCACAAGCTGAGCATAAATCAAGTGACAGCGGTGAAAAAGACCAACTCCGAAGAAAGTGTGGACAGATTGAAAGCCAAACGACTAAAAAACACCCCTACCTTCAAACTAACTAATGTCAAAATATAGACAATATTTGTATTCGTTTGTAGCTCGTTTTTTAACGAGTAAGAGGTCGCTAATGCGAAAACTTCGCACCGATGTACGAAAATTGGAAAATGGTTTTGTTTACAGACATTTTTTACAATCCCCTTCATTAACAGTTTATTTTGAAAATTTTCAGAATTTTGGGAAACAAATGTTTAAGAATGACCTTTAACGAGCTCAGTTATTACTCGTTCATGTCGAGGATTCAATCAAGACGTATTTTTTTGAAAATAAAAAATAAATACAATAATTCAAATCAAGCGTGGAATCTTTATGGTTTATACGAAAGAACCACTCATTTCATAACCACATAATGTAGGGTCATTAGCAGGTATTGAAATGTCATTACCGGGTAATAAAATGGCATAACCTTATAGCAATAAAATACCCTTATCGGTTGGAAAATCCATAGCCGGTTAATGAAGTGCCTTTAAGGTGCAATAAAATGTCTTTAAGGGGCACTGAGATATATGGGGTGATCAATCTAAAGGTATTTTTTTCAAAATATAAATAAATACAAAAATTCAAATCAATTGTGAAACCTTAATTGTTCATTCGAATGGACATTTAATGTCATTTATAAAATATATTTTTCTTTAAATGTTGGCTGCAACTAAGCCTCAGGGTGTCCTTTCTGAGGGTCTAATTTTATAGGCTGTTTCCACTACGGTCGCGTCCACGAATGGACATTTAATGTCCATTCGAATGGACATTTAATGCCATTTGTAAAATATAATTTTCTTTAAATGTTGGCTGCAACTAAGCCTCAGGGTGTCCCTTCTGAGGGTCTAATTTTATAGGCTGTTTCCACTACGGTTGCGTCCACGGCCGCGTCAACGATTTATCGACAATTTGTAATGGTGTTTCCAATGTGTTTTGCATTCACGTTTGCGTTCAAACAGCTGTTTGTGTTTATTTGTTTTTTTTTGCGGTGGGAAAAGTTTAATATTTTTGTGCGGAGTTAAATGATATTATTTTGCTAACCGCAGTGGAAACTAAGGATCAAATGGTATTGCGCCTAATGGAAATGTGCAGTAGCAGCAACGCTTTATGTTTATGCTGATAAACAGCTGTTTTAATAGGGATGTCCAATTTGCGGTGTTGCCATTAATAGGTATGGGTGGGTTTCGATTGCAAAACTAATCGAATTTATAGTAAACGCGACTTATCGGAAATCGCGTCCAATATGAACGCGACTTTTTCCCATACCTAACTGCCTATGTTTTTTGTATAGGCTTTAACGCGCGTTCATTGATTTTTGGGACGCGGACGTGAACGCGACAGTAGTGGCAACAACCTATTAGATGAATCATTCGAGCATTTCGATCGGTATGGCGTAATACTCAAAAACCGTGGTTTTCGCGGTGTAAGTCTTTCCATGATGAAATGGCAGACAATACTAAAACGAAACAAAAATAAAGTTTAATACAACTAAAGCGTAATCTGTGAAAAACTCCTATTGAAAAATTTACCTCTAGATTTATTACCCGTTAGAAATCTTTTATATAAACTCTAAGCTTTTATGTCAAACGGCTTATGATGCATAATGTTGTTAAGGTCTTGTTTTTTTAAGTTATCGCACTAGGACCAGTTACTCTTTTAATAACCGAGCACCAAAAACAAACTCCCAATGATAAAATTCCACACCGTTCTTGGTTTGAATTAAATTTATTTATCAATCGTTCTTAGCTGGTCACTCACTAATTATGTATTAGAAGACTAAGTGCTTCCTTGAAGGACTCATGATGCTTACTTTAATGAACAGAAAAAGTTTATTATCATGTTCAAGTTTATACTTATAAATATTTTCTTGCTTTAAGAGCCTTAAGTAGCTTAAGCATTCCCTTCTTCGTATTTTTTATTTTGGGGTAAATTGCCTAATTTGTGGCCAGCATATGTTCAGTTTCCCACACACAAAGCATTTGTCATTTGGTAAGTGCTCGATTTCGGAACAGAAAATGCCATTAAGACACGTTGGAAAATAAAGAAACCAAATAAGAAAAACGAAGAAAAAAGTGACAACAGAACCTAAAGTTGATCGATATTCCCACAAAGCAGTTATAATTAGCTTATTAACCCAGCAAATCTCATTCTCGATTCTGGCAAACAAATGAAACAAAACCAAACGAATCAAAACCCACAAAAAAACGCACTCACACACACACAAAAAAGATTCTCACACGCAAACTTGAAAATCACGTAATTAACATCAAATCACTCAATCATCTGTTTTGTTTCCCCACCCTCTTCTCTTCCACTACCGTTTCTTACAGATTCATTGATTTTAATTAAACCAGAAGCGAATTAAAAGAGGAGCAGTCGAGAAGCAGAGGCAACGATTTACAAACAATCGATGAATCCTCTCTACGAGGGAAGTTCTGCACACACAAAAAGCAGCCCACAAAGTACCGCAAAGTAAACGGAAGTGGTGCTGTGTAGAGGATACACCAGCACAAGGAAGACGAGCATAAAAACGGCAGCTGAGCAACGAACAAAAGATAAATAAATGATAAAGTAAATCAAGCACGTGTAAGATAAGAAGAACAAGGACTAGCAGGAGTAGAAGAATAACGATGATGATGACAATAATGATGATGCTGATGATAATTACGAGTCTGTTTTTGTGGCAGCATCTGCAATCTACAACAACGGAAATAGCTTAACGATTAAACGCACAACACCAAGAACCACAACAACACCAACAGCTATGAAATGCCACAGAAGATGCAAACGTAGATAACTACACCACAACACTTATGCCGGAGTACAAGACGGCCCAAAACAATTGAAACTCCAAAAACCCAAAAAATCTGATCACAATCAATAACACAAACTCGAAATTGATGTATAAAAATGTACAACGCCGATAACCAACAGCACAACAACAATGACAGCAACTATTAAATAAGCAACTATTGAGCAACAACACCAACTTAATTTTGATTATTTTGATACTCATCACTTTTAGCGCCGCATTAACGAAATTCAAGGCAATCGCAGCATTAGCAACGACGACAATCGTTTTTTTTCGTTGATGATTCGTTACGATTCAATTCGATTCAATTGGAAATGATTTGATTCGTCATGTCATTATGGGCATATGGGACGCCTTCGAATGTCTTGTAATAAATAATACCAACATCATAATTTTCTGCAAAGGAAATTGTTGTAATATATCTTGTAAGTAAAAGCATGCCATACACACACACATACATTTATATATACGAGTATCATCAAAAATAACTTAGTCCTGCACAGTGGTCTGAAACAAGTCCATTCGTTATTAGTGGCGTTTAATCGCAAGCTGGCCAATATAAAGCAGAATTGTAATTCTAACGATAAACGAGTCTTAAGTCGGTCGATATCGACTACATGAAACCCCCACCACAGACTTAAGACTCCATTTTTGTCCTATCTTAGTACTATTGGAGTCTGTTAAAATGTTCTGGATTTAGGACATTTGGACATACATTTATATATACGAGTATAATCAAAAATAACTTAGGCCTGCACAGTGCTGTGAAACAACTCCTTTAGTTATAAGTGGCGTTTTATGGCAAGCTGGCCAATATTAAGCAGAATTGTAATTCTAACGATAAACGAGTCTTAAGTCGGTCGATACCGACTACATGATACCCCCACCACAGGCTTTAGACTTCATTTTTGTCCTATCCAGGTACTATTTAAATCTGTTAATGGTAAGGAATAAACCTCTGCGAAAAGGGCCTTAAGAAGGATTTTAACAATTTTCTCAAAAATATTTCTTCTTGTGTTTTTTTTTCATTTACATTGGGATCTAGCTTTTATTAGTTGACTCATTCAAATAAAAAAGACATTAGATTCTATAAAATTTATATTTTTTAAACTAAAATTATTTGGAAACATTCAGTGCTGAGATTTCAAAACACTTGGTACGAAATAGAGATTGGTATCAAGAACAGAAAATAATGCTTAAACGGAATTCAAACAGAAGATACGACTTAATAGTACTTTTTAAGGGGAATTGTGGTAATTGGTTCGGTTTGGAAGGTCCAGTTTCTTCCATTTCGTATAATTGAAGCTGGGGCTGGCTCTTTCCTCTTTCGGCTTTTATTTTTTTTTAATATATTAAAATTATTATTTTTCATGAGTTTTTTTTTAATATTTATTAAGAATAAAGTTAATTTTGTGTTTTATAATATAAAATTAATAGTAAATGTTGCCACCGGTCTGCTGCTGATAAACTTCAATAGTATCGCCCTCTTCCATTTTCAAGGAGGTTGGTGTGTCATTTTCATTAATAGGTTGACCATCAAAACGAAACCGAACCACTTGCAACGTCACAGTAGGCATTCATTAGCTTTCTATGGAGAGTATGTTTTTTAATTTTGAATTGTACCACAGCATTGATCTGTCCCAAAACTTTCAAGTTAATATGTTCGGTTTCCGATCCCTTCTTTTCGTCAGACATGGTTAACACTTGTGTTGTTTTAGTTAGAATTTATAATGTAAAAAATAAGATTAATTCAGCACTACTGCAATTCTTTCACTTCGAACAATTATAAGCTCACCTCGCTTCTTGTTATCGTTCAACACACTTTGCGGGACAATTAAATACTGAAATAATCAAAATAATCAATCAAATACTCAAATAAAGTTCAATTTAAGAATGCCTAAAAGATCGAACAAAAAGGTATCTTAAAGACCTTCCCCCAGAAGCTAAACGGGAATAGTTCAAGGATTTCATATACCAAAGGATCAAGCCTTATAGTTTCGTATCCGTTTTTATAGACGAGTATGTGAACGGGTTTTCTTCCATGTTCAAAAAAAGCCTTCTGAAATGTATTATAGAATAAGCTTCGAATCAAAAAAAAAGGTCTTCGGTAATGCCTTTTTTTGATAACCTTAAAAGATATCTCTGGGATGTTAAAAGATTTCATTTTAAAGGTTGCATCTTTTAAAAGCTTTCTCGAAGAAAGTAGTAAGAAACATTTCTGGGATATGAGAAGGTGCTGTGATGAATGACCTTTTAAGTGGCCTTTTCAAAGAAGGCACTCTGTAATGACTTTGCGATTAGAGATACTGAAAGCTGACGCCTTTAAGTTTTCTAGGCCTTCTTGCGGAAGCGACATGAAAATGTGTGTAGGGCTGGTTTTTTTGCTTAAAGAGGCCTCATAAAGTCGCATTCGAAGAAGGCACATAGAAATAATTTTTAAATTTGAGAAATTTGTAGGTCTTCTTAGGAAAGCGACACGATGTGCGTGGTTTTTCATGTACAAATAAGGGCTTATGACGGTATATAAAATCTTAAAAAATTGGCCTGCTGCTAATAGGTGAAGGTATTTCATATCTTGAAAAATTGCTTTCTAAAATGCCTTCTAGTCTTAAAAATCCAAAGGGATGTCTTAAAAATCTAAGAACTAAAGGGTGACCTTGTAATATACTTAGTAGGGACATAAATACTGTTACAACATTGAACACACCCATTTCAATAGTAGAACTAAACATACCCCGTTAATGTCATATGGGTTTTGAAAGCTAACCTCAATAGCGTTAGTCTGCAACGGGATTTTAAAATTGTTTCAACATTCATCATAGAGTGGTCA
This sequence comes from Hydrotaea diabolus, assembly GCA_963513945.1. Lineage (NCBI taxonomy): Eukaryota > Metazoa > Arthropoda > Insecta > Diptera > Muscidae > Hydrotaea > Hydrotaea diabolus. Next base: position 256,110,534 of record OY740716.1, read on the forward strand.
GATAATGAGAACCGTATCGCTGTAATAGCGCTTTTCAAGTGTAAAATGAACAAAAGCGATAGTTTCAAAACGCTCCGCCACTAGGGATTAGCCGCATGTTCGTCTACCGATGCATAAAACAATTTGAGGAGACTGGAGATGTAAAAGACCGTCACCGGTCGGGCCGCCCATGCTCTGTTCGAACACCGCATGTCATCAAAGCCGTTAAATCAAGAATTCACAGAAATCCGCTCCGAAAACAGAAAATCATGGCCCGTGAGCTGAATATCACGCAAAAGTCCATGAGTCGAATCATTAAAATAGTCTTGGGACTTGGGGCTTTCAAACGACGTACCGGACATTTATTAACTGCAGCTTTAAAAAAAAAAAAAAAGAATTGAAAAATGCAATCGTCTTTTGGTAAAGCACGCTGATAACTTGCACAGAAAAGTTTTGTTCACCGATGAAAAAAATTTTACCGTTCAAAAAAAATTTAACAAGCAAAATGATACAGTTTATGCGCGGTCATCTAAGGAAGCATCTTAACTGATCCCAAGGGTGGAAAAGGGTCATCACTCAGCTTCAGTCATGGTTTGATGGGGTGTCTCTTACGATGTGGTCACTGACCTGCATTTCTGCGAACAAGGAGTTAAAACATCGGCCAAAGTTTACCAAGAACGGGTAGCTGTTGTGAAACCTCTTAACAATTTCCTGTTCCAAAACCAGCCATGGACTTTCCAGCAGGATTCTGCGCCGGCCCATAAGGCTAAAACGTCCCAGGCCTAGCTTCGATACAATTTGCCAGCGTTCATTTCATCTGAAGAATGGCCCTCGGGCAGTCCAGATTTGAACCCATTGGATTACAAATTGTGGACGGTTTTAGAGGGTTTGTCACAAAAGATACCCCAACATTGGATCTCTTAAAACTGCTTTGGTTCGAGCTGTGGCCAATTTTCCAATGAACGAGGTTCGTGCAGCTAATGACGATTAGCGTGTGTAAAGGCGGACATTTCAAAAATTTAGAGTCTTTTTGGATACAGTATACATCAATAAATATATTAAAAAATATTTGTTCCAAAAACATTTAGTACTTTGTATTTTATAGCATAAAACTTGTGTAACAGTATTTGTGTCTCTACTAAGCACATGATAAGGCTGTCAAACTGCCTGCAAGATGTGTGCCGCGTTTGCACTCAATTGACCATAAACGTAACCGTGTGACAACTTCAAAGGTTGTTTGAGTTGTTTAACTGCCATTCGAATGAATTTTTGCAGCGTTTTATAACTATGGATGAAAAATGGAGCCATTACGGAGACCAGCAGCAGTCTTAATAATGGGTTTCTCTGGGGAAACGGCTCAGAAGAAGGCTAAGGTGACTTTGAGAACAATTTTTTACCTTTAAGCAAAGATTTGCTTTGGAATTCCCATCTAGTCAGGATAAATTTTCTTTTGAATTGTCTAGGTGATGTAGAAAATAAAAAGATGGAAGTTTTAAATTTTTTTGTTTATTACCATTTTTTTTATCTAATATTTCGATCGACTAAATATCTTATAATATTATTTAAATGATATCCTAGAATGAATTTAGGAAACTTTTTTTACTTCAAACAAAATCATAGTGCTAAATACATTTCCCCAAGTATTCAGCCCACCGTGCCAACAAAAACACCCCAAAACAGCGCCATTACGAAACAAAACCAAAACTTTTTTCCAAGTACTCGTATCAGTATAAACTCCTAACGTTATTTTTTCTACTGCCTCTCGTTTCAGATAACAAATTAATTAGTAAAATACGCACGAAAAACAACTCGCCAACAATTATTCCGCTAACAAGTGTATGATTAAGAGCGTACAGCGGCTATGACGTCGCTCTTCCAGCAGCCGTCAAACAATCGATTATTCCAGACATCCACACTGAAATCGATAGCCACATCAACAATAGAAACATTGCATAAAGGTAGCACTGCCAAACAACGCCACTCATACCAGCAGCCACAACATCAATATCAGCAACAGCAACATAATGAAGCAACAAATGCGGTGGTTTCGCACAATACAGTCATTGCAACGACCACCCTAGCAGCGTCCACTAGCGACGGAATAAAAGCCACAACGCCGTTGTCCCAACCTGCAATACAAATGTTAACCAATGCTGCCAATGGTGCTTCATCATCGCATACATCCTTATCCTTATCGTCATCAACGTCCGCATCATCGTCGTCGTCGGCGACGTCGTCATCGCCAAAACCGTCATCCGCATTTCCTCATTTGACATCCGCTACAACAACAGTCTCGGTCTCCGCATCGTCTTCAATTGAGGCAGAAACGGCATCAGCAACGACAGCCTCATCCACGTCATCAGCGTCATTCTCATCGCCAGCCGTTTTCAATGATTCTGTGAAAACATTAACTTCCGCTTTAACAACGGGTACATTCAACGATGCCGCCGATGCTGCCGCCTCCACCAACAATGCCTTAGATGAGAATTTATTTTCCACTCCGTATAGTTTCCTCGATGGTTACAGCACCACCATCACCTCCACGGCTGCCACCAACATCAGCACAGCACTAAATTTAACCATTAATGAGAACTCCACGTCGTTGCTGTCGCCACTGGCCGATGCCATTGCGGCCGAGGATGATGACGATAATTGGATGGTCCTGTCCGTACTCATTGTCAAAGGCTTTATATTCTTCTCAATCATTTTAGCTGCCGTCCTCGGCAATGCGCTGGTTATAATTTCCGTGCAGCGTAATCGTAAATTGCGGTAAGTATGCGATAGTCATGGCCGTTAGCGCTTCTTGTATACCGGTCATAATTGCAGATTACACTGACATCTTCTAGCTTTCAAGGTTCATGTTTGCAATGGTTTATAAAGTTACAAGTGGAACTGACACATTCTCGGAAGGTTCATCGTATGCCATTAACTTTGAGCATTTCTTTATGCTCCATCTATTGATTTCTCTGTAAATTTGAATGTTTTTAAATCGCCGTGCTTTGATTAATAATTTCTCATATGCCATGGCATTTTTTGTACCATATGGCGTATGATTTATATTAAAATTGTTACTATTTAGTAACACTTATACGCCATGCTGTGTTACTAATATCACTTATATGTTATGATGGCTAACCAAATTGGATTTGTCTGTTTAGCCCGGCATGATTGTTCAGGACACGCAAAACACACTGGTGTTTGTGCGGGGGGTTTCAAACGAAAGCCCAGATTTATGGCCAAAGAAAATTAAGGTTTAAACGTACATACCAATTGTAAGCAAAATGGTTGCCTCATGTACTTCAGGAGGAACAAAACAGAGAATTAATGTTAGACTATTATAGTTTTCCGTCCGAGGTGGGGGAAAGAATATTTGTTATAATGCGTGTGTGGGTACTAACCTAAGTCCCACAACATCCTATTAAGGCACATTTGAAAACCTTTCTCACATTAGTGATCGGTGTACGATTTAATTCTTATACTAACTGACGGGGACCTACTGTTCAACGACGTCTCCGAACAGCTAACGCATTTACTAGAGAAGTTTTTACATGGTGTTGAGCTAAATCAATTACTTGTAGAGTCGCCGAAATTTACGAGGTGGATTCCACCGCTGAAAAATTGTAAGTTGTTCATACCCGGGGTTGAACCTGTACTTATTTATTGGTTTGGTAGCGATGCACACTTCCACCACACCACGGCAGACAACAACAAATTGTTTGGCTAGCGGGCAAAAGAAGTATGAATACAATTTGACCTGACTAATATCGACAACTTTGTAGGAAAAATGTTGTATAAAACTACTAAAACCATTAAAAAACAAGTAAAAAATGTTAAGTTTGGCTGTGCCGAACTTTGGATACCCTCCACCAAATTCCCAAATAAAAAGCTATTTTTTTTTAATTTTTGTAATTTATTTATTGTAATTTATTTAAAGCAATATAATTAACATAATGTATTATAACTTAAAATTAACATATTTTCTTTTTTGTCTTTTTTTATTATTTACACACAATACTTCTTATTAAGAAGCCTAAACATAGCATAATGATGACTGTGAGCTGTAGAATACGTTTGAAATTTTACCGAATTATGTTCGGAGTTGGTGAACGCCCAATCGATATGTGTTCCGTGTTTAGTTGTTGGTACAGATTTTTCTAACAATGGTGAAAATCCTTTTTGTTCGAGAAGAGTTTCTATTGAATTTTTTTGCAAAATTGCGCTTCATATATTGAAGTCTACTACAATAAAAACCATTTGCGAATTACTAGACATCTCGATCAATTTATCTAGAGCTTGAGATAAAAACATTCTGAAGAGACCTTCAGGGTATGACGCATTTCGATAAAGGGCATGTACAAATATGTTTTCAATCTGAAATGCAATGTATAGAAATGTGTGGCTTAAAATACTGTGGTCTCTTTTGAAGAGATATACCGCAGCTTGGAGCTTTCTAACACAGATTGTTATTCCTTGTTTGTTACGAACTCTCTCCTCTGTCCATAAGACCGTTTGTAGGGAGCTATTAGAAGGACTTCCCAATCTCAACGCAAATTGGTCCAGAAGTGTGTTCTATATAGAAATGTTTATGTGTAAAATTTCATTTCGATAGGTCAAATTAGTGATTAGTTATCGTCATATTATTTCTCAAGACCCTTAAGACCGTTTGTATGGGAGGTAACAGAAGGGCCAACCTAATCTCAACCAAATTTCGTGCGGAAGTGTCTTCTATATAGAAATTTATATGTGCAAAATTTCATTTCGATAAGTCAAGCTTTTGATGAGTTATCGTCATATTATTTCTCAAGGCCCTTAAGACCGTTTGTATAGGAGGTATCAAAAGAGGCTACCCAATATCAACTCAATTTGGTGCGGAAGTGTGTTCTATACAGAAATCTTTATGTAGAAAAATTCATTTCGATAGGTCAAGCTTGTAGTGAGTTATGGCCATATTATTTCTCAAAGCCCATGAGACCGTTTGTGTGGGAGGTACCAGTAGGACTTTTCCGATCTCAACAAAATTTGGCGCATAGGTGTGTTCTGTATTAAAATCTTTACGTAGAATATTTCATCTCAATAGGTCAAGTGTGTAGTGAGTTATTGTCATAATATTTTTCAAGGCCCATGAGACCGTTAGTGTGGGAGGTACCAGTAGGACTTCTTCGATATCAACCGAATTCAGCGTAGAAGTGTGTTGTATATAGAAATCTTGATGTGTAAAATTGCAATTTGTGGTGAGTTATAGTCATATTATTTCTCAAGGCCCATAAGGCCGTTTGTATGGCAGGTACAAGAAATGGTGGCCCAATCTAAACCATTTTTACATAGATGATTGCGCCTATATAGAGACTATTATTTGCAAAATTTCATTGATTTTGCTCAAGAAACTGGACGGATATTTCCAAATTAAAAACTAATTTTTATGAGGTAGTGTCGGTTGAGGGTCACCAACACCAACTTCCCGTAGAGCTATATAGCCCATTTTCAATACCAACCATGCTAGGTTAACTACACATGTTTGTGATACATTTCAGCTCCCTAGCTGTTTTCATACAGGCTCTATCTTGTTATCAACAGACGGACAGCCGGACAACATGTCTAGATCGTTTTAGAATTTTACGAGGATCAAGAATATATAGGATCAAGAATATATATTGTTGGGTCTCCGATGATTATTTCAAGGTGTTACAGACAGAATGGCAAAACTAATATACCCTCCATTGTATGGTGGAGGGTACAAAAACTTGAAAAAACTTTTAATACTATCAATAGAATCTAATAAATCTGACCCAATTTTCTTCCACTTTTACAAGTCCCATTCTTGGTTCAAAAAACTAACTTGAGTCAAATGTCATCAAGACGAATGTAAAATTTGGGTTCTAGAGCCAAAGACCAAAAATCGGATGAACATATATGCATGGGAGCTAAATCTAAATCTGAAAGTTTTTATAACGTCCCCTTTTGGCATGGAAGTAAAAACATAAAATCAGATGAACATATATGTGCGAGCTATATCTTTGACTGAACCTATTTCCTTCAATTTCCTGGTACCAAAAAATGAATTCTGACAAATTGCATGGAAATCGCGCAACTGCGACCTTTAGTTTGATTAATAGCTTTAGATGAAATCAGCCGGTGATAATAATTCGATCGGTATACTTTAAAGTGAGTCTACCCATTTTTTTTGGAAGATACAGACATTTGCCGTTAAACTGACTTATATATAATATTTATAAAAAAAAAACACACAAAAACCCTGATGTTTGGACTATGGGTCCATGCTTTAAGGCCCTTTGGGTCCATGCGTCCGAATCTAATATCAGCCAAAATTTAAACATTACACGTTATGTGAATTCGTAGCCAAATTTTCTATAATTTGAGTACCTACTAATCGACTGTTTTGACCATGCGAGGCCTTTTATAGCCACATGAGCCAAAACTTCAAGCAACTACATATGCTATTTTTATCATCTCCGTCATAGGATGATTTAGTTTTTATAACACTTTGAAATACTTATCTGCGACCATATAAATTATTATTGGTCGTCATAAAATTCTAAGGCGGTCTATCACGCCCTTCTGTTGAAAGCAAATGAGCTAAAGTCTTTAAACTCAACAGGTATACGTCTGTTAGAAGGTTGGAAGTTTTAAAAATGGACAAAATCAGGCTCAAGAGAAAAAAGCTCGATTTGGAGGAAATAATAAAACTACTCATACATTTTTTTTTAGTTTTCGACATTTTTGCTATGTAATTTCATTAATTTATAAATTATTTTTTTTTAAATGGGCGAGGTCATTGAACCCAGGAGCCCTAGAGCTTAAAAATCGTCGGACATGTGGGTATCCCGTAGACATAAATTCTTCCCCCAAAATCAAATGTGTAATTATATATAGCGAAATTTTCTGAGGAATCTGAATATAAGTTATATTTTACCTTTTGACTAAATTGGAGTTCTCAGCCAATGGGGAAGCGCCCTGGCGACCTAAAATCATGTCCTAAAGCAAAACATACACATATGGGTTTCTTACAAACCCAAATATGTACCTTTATTTAAGATTTTGGCAAATTTTGAACTCGTACTTCAAAAGCGTGTTGTACGTAAATGGCGCATCGGCCCACTTGATCTATTTTAACAGAAAATATCATTTTATAATCCTGATTTAATATGAGGGATATATGCATTGCGTATGCATTGACAACAGCAATTTTTTCGCATGCTGATAATAAAAAAATAGTTTTATACCAAAAGCAACCAAGCATACAAACGTGTAACCGTCTCTGTATTTTTCTAGTCGACCTCTTAATCGACACACGTCATAATTATACGGAAAAACTTAAATAGTTAAACATTAAAGGCAAACCTGCAGCTACAGACTAACCCCTACTTTCGCAAACTTAAAACCAGCGCTGACTTTACTGCCACCCAATCCCCCAGTTAGTCAATTTATCACCGTCATTAGAAGGCAACAACAGAAGGGGGTTTCTGGGGATATGCCAAGCATTCGTTTTCATTAAACTACAAGTGTAACTAACCTTCGACTTAATCAAGCTGCTTATTACGACCTTATTTAAGCGTGCAATTTAAATAAATTGCAACATTCAACACATATCAAATTATAACGTAAATACACCCGTACAACCACTGCAATAGCTTCTCGAAGAGTCGACGCCATCGTCGGCAGTAGTTCCTCCATCTGCAGGCAACGAAATTAAAAAGAAAGCAACACCCAGCAGAAATTGAATCTACTGTGCATACAATACCCGCTCATGGTATTAGAAGAAAAGCCAGGGCCAAGACTGTATACGAAAGCAATACAAAAGAACAGATGGAATATTAAAATGCATTAAATAAAGACATTTATTTGTTTAACTGCGAGTAGTGGGGTAGGGGGATCAACTGAGATGGCAGATATAAATTAAGATAAGATTACAGTAGCATCACCGTTTGTTGTGAATTTTTGCTCACTGACCGAGAATAAATGCAAAAGTAGAAACTATATTAATAACCTGCCAGGACATTGTGTAAACTGTATAATTTCATGAGGGTTGAAGGATTCTGTGTCCAGGGTGGGAACAAAAGCTTTACTATATTTAAATATACAATTCATGGCGTTTTAACCCGTAGTCCAAGGATATCTTGATGATTGAATATCTGTGGAAATAGAAAAAGTATTAAAATACTATGAACTTGGTAAATTAATATTGGTACCCATTTAAATAATTAACAAGTTATGACCCCTCCTTCCAGCCATCAAACGAACACGGTTTATCAATCACACAAACCAAAAGTAAAACAAGTGTACAAGTTGACAAAATAGACAAATTTGTTTACGGTCCAATATCAACATTCTGTCAGCGGGGAGTGCCACTGGCCTCTTTTCTATGAGGGTATGCTACTTTCCACACTCCTGGATTTTCAGAACCTACAGTACTGCTAATAAAGCCACTTAAATGAAAATGAGCTTCATCACTCAAGCGTTTCCGTTAAAATAATTGATCGCTTTTTTAAATAATAAAATATATTATTCTGGGTCTTTGTTCAGTTGTGAATCTCTCCATTATTTATTCTCCAAGTGCTGTTTATATAATCTGAAAAAAAACCAGTATAAACGAAAAAGTTATTAAGTTTTTAAACCCCAAGGTATTCCTTGGCCCACCCTGTACACACTACTATCGTCATTTCGGTATTAGTGCCAGTGTTCAGAGCCAAACCCGCCATTCCGGTTTTTAAGTCCAAACTAGTTGGTTTCTCAAAAATAGCTAAAACCGTCTGGTCCGTCTGGACCGTCTGTTTACCCGGTTTTTTGCTATCGGGTTCTAAGATGTTTGAGTAATGTACGGGCGGTTCGGAAACTTCTTAGCCTAGCACAAAAGTGTTTTGGAAACTTCCATCTCTGCTATGAACACATGTTAAATTTTGTTTCGATCTGGAAACTCCTTCATATAGAAACAGGTGTTCACAAAAGACGCATCTGCGATTTTTTTACAATGGAAAAATTAGAAATGCGTGGTGTCATTAAATATTTACATAAAAAAGGTTTATCGGGACAAGAAATTCATAATGATATGGTGAATGGGTTAGGTGAAAGTGCTCCTTCATATGCAACAGTAAAAAATTGGGTTGCTGAATTTAAACGTGGTCGTACAAGCATTGAAGATGAACCACGTAGTGGACGTCCAAAAACAGCAACAACAACAGAAATTGTAGCCAAAGTACATGATATGGTATTAAATGATCGACGAATAAAAGTGCGTGAAATAGCTAATATCATGGCCATCTCAAAAGATCGAGTCCATTTAATTTTGCATGAAGAACTACAGATGAAAAAGCTTTCTGCAAGATGGGTGCCGCGTGGGCGGCCCGACCAGTGGCGGTCTTTTACATCTCCAGTCTCCTCAAACAGTTTTATGCATCGGTAGACGAACATGCGGCTAATCCCTAGTGGCCGGAGCTTTTTGAAAATATCGCGTTTTTTCATTTCACACTTGAAAAGCGCTACTACAGCGATACGGTTCTCATTATCTGACCACTCCATGATGAAAGTTGAAACAACTTTAAAATCCCGTTACAGACTAACGCTATTGAGGTTAGCTTTAAAAACCCCATATGACATTAAAGGGTTTTGTTTAGTTCCACTATTGAAATGGGTGTGTTCAATGTTATAACAGTATTTATGTCCCTGCTAAGTAGAAGCCACGTAGTAATTATAATATTGATGAAATTGGGTACAGTTCATTATAATCGATCAGAAATCAGTTAACGGTCCACTTTTGAATTTATCCCAAGTCCAAAGGTCTCACTCGGTTTAATATACAATCGCTCTAGAACATCAATATATATTCTGAACTCAATCATATTTGGTATGGTATATTTCGATTGATCAACAACCAATCTTGGACCAATTTGAGCCATATACTTATAAGCTTATTTCTAGATATCGTCCCCTTAAAAACTAAATGGAGGCCTAAAAAATGACTTCCCATATTATGGTTGTTTTTTGTAGACGTGTGGTTTTCAATCTGGCTACACTTTTTCGGAGTTGGGCTTTTTGTCAGCTGTCACTTGATTTATGCTCAGTTTGGTTTGCCATTTTATAATGTATAGGCTTACTCCAGAACAACGTCTGCAAAAAGTGAAAATTTATTACAAAAATAATGGTTCGAGCGACGCATCGCGAGCTGCGTCCAATATTTGCCATTTTATAATGAATAGGCTTACTCCGGAACAACGTCTGCAAAAAGTGAAAATTTATTACCAAAATAATGGTTCGGTTCGAGCGACGCATCGCGAGCTGCGTCCAATATTCGGTCGACATAATCAATCAGCAATGTCGTTAATTCGAACAATCATTGATTATCCACACGTTTACTCTAATTCGTGCCATACAGTGCGCATCGAACGCTCTATTGCTGCTGTGGAGTAGAGTATCGAAGAAGACCCTAATGAGTTCAATAAATTTAGCCCGCCATAATGTTACAGTCATTGGGGAATGCTATAGAGCCATGCTTAATGACTTTTTCGTACCTGGGGGCTAATCACGGCATTCGACGACGAATGCAAATTCGAATAGAAAAATATTTCGATACGTTTAAATGTTTGGATCATGGCATTCGATCGTAATGTTTTATCGCATACTACTTTTTTTGCAATGCTGCAAAACAAAGACTTTCAACTCAAAAGATGTGTCGTTGGCTGATTCGAGCACGACGTGGGACTGTTAAAAAATTAAATAGATAATAAGAAACATTTTAGGCATTATTGCAATGCAAAAATGTAACGATTAATTATTTTATTGTAGTTAATTTATTATTTTATAACAATTCATTGTGTTTTACGTAATTTTTGTCGAAACCACTACTGTGATAACACAAATTGAGTTTCCTAAAAGGCCGATGAAACATCTTTCTTTGTTGATTCTCTTTGCGGCAAGCATACGAGTATGATGACAAGCAGAGAAAAGCAGAAAAACAAAACAACAAGCGTGAATATTTTAATAAATGCAAGTGAATATTTTAATAAATCTGATAAAAATATAGAAATTAGTTATAAATGGATCCAATGCTATTTTTTTACTCATCATCGTCCGATTCGGAGGAGGATTGCAATGTAAACGTAATTAGAAGAAATATTCGAGATAAAAGCAATCGTTTTTTCATTATCTTTGTCCCTAAAAATAATAAAAAAGACGAATATTTTTACGTTATTTCACAAAATATAGAAAAATACCTACATTTCTTTTGTTTTACTCTGTTGTTTTGTTTGGCGTCATTAAAAATGGTAGTGTTTGGTTTTTTTTCGATGACGGTTGTGCTTTCGAATTCAACTTCGGGTAGTTTCATTTCGATAACGATTGCCGTGATCCAAATTAATTGCGTTTCGAAGTAAATTTGGTCGTTAACGAATGCGGTGATTAGCCCCCTGAATTGGAGGATGTTGTTGTGGACAACATTTGGTTCCAACAAGACGGCGCTACAAGCCAAACAGCCAAAGAAACAATCAATTTATAAAAGGCAACTTTTGGTGAGAGCATTATTTCGAGTCGTGGGCCTGTTGCGTGGCCTCTAAGATCGTGCGATTTAACACCGCTGGATTATTTTTGTGGGGTCATGTAAAGTCATTTGTCTACACAGAAAAGCCCGACACGACTGAATCCTTAGAAGAGAGTATTCGGCTCGTTATTGCAGATATACGGCCCAAAATGCTGCAAAAAGTGGTCGAAAACTGGGCCTCTCGACTGGAGTTTATTTGAGCCTGCCGCGGCGACCACTTGCCTCAAATCAGCTTTAAAACATAATGGTAAACCCTTGTCTTTATAACAAAGCTAAAATCTTAGCCATTACATTAAACAATATGCATTTTTCTTCTTTTAAAAAAACACACGACTTAAAAAAACACCCTGACAATGAACATATGGCTTTAAAATGACTAAAATAATTTCTCACAAAGCTAAATATAAAATTATTTTTGCAGTTTTGGCTAAATTTAGTTGACGGACCGTATGTCCGAAAATCTGAGCCATTTACACATGGACATACGAGTATCGAGCCATTACCACGAAAAATACGTAAGCACCACCCGTTTTTAATGAAACTCGATGCAAATTGTACAAAGCTTTTAATCTTAAATATTAAATATAAATGTGTACATTAGGGTGGAGTGAAATTCAAAAAAAAAAAGTTAACCTCGGAAAGAGATGTAGTCTGGGGTTCACAAGAGGGGAAAAATAAAGAAAAAAATTTAAAAAAAATTTTAGGGGTCGCGCCGCTCCCTAGACATTTGGAAATTATCGCTATTTTGGCGTTGATTTTAGAAAAATCCTAAAAATTAACGACTTAACTTATTCGAAATTTAAAAGTTTGATCTTGTTCAGTACCCAAACAAAAGTATTTGAGGCAAATATGAGGATAATCGACTAATATTTGTAGCTTTGGTGGCGATTTCATTGTTCAGTCAATTTTCTGAAGAAGGGACGATTTGACTTATTTTACTTTTTGAAATTTTTGAACAATGAGAAAATTTTTTTTAAATTTTTTCATGCCCTTATTTCATTTTTTACGCTATTGCAAACATTTATTGACATAAAACTTTAAAATCGGTTCAGGGGTTAGGAAAATTCACGCCTTCAAACATGTGTATTTGTTTATTTTGGCGCGACCCCTAAATTTTTTTTTAAATTTTTTTCTTTATTTTTCCCCTCTTTAGGACCCCAGACTACATCTCTTTCCGAGGTTAACTTTTTCAAATTAAAAAAAAAGCATGTTTTCACTCCACCCTAGTGTACATAGCTTTAGCAAATTCAATTGTATCGGGTGTATTGTATCAAGATGAATCTGACAAAAAAACACTCGTTTGTAAAATTTTCTTTTTGGCGCTTACGTCTTTTTAACTTTTTAAAATATAACCTTATTTTTAAAATCTGTGTTAATTGAGAGCTGTGCCAAGACAATATTACTTTACTTCTGATTCGGATTCCTTTTTTGTTTATACTTAGGAAAATTGCTAAAACCGGAATGTCGATTAATTCCTGTTCTTTACTTTTATTTAAACCCGGCTGTCGGGTTTTTCAAAACACGGTTCTGAAAAACCTCGGGTTTTTGGACATTCTAGCCCACACACCGAGAAATTGCCATAAAGTCGATTGACATTAGAATACTTGCGAGGAGAGTGTTCGAACGTATCCACTGTACTTTTTAACGCGGAGTCGTATCGCAACGAGAGAGACTTTTTTCAAATTCTTATTTCCAAAATTGAACCAATTACGAACAGTTTTTATTTTTTATCCAAACATCAACCAAATACAATTGGCCCGAAAATAAATTAGGACACTACAGAATTGTATTATTAAATATTTCGCTTGGATCTTTCTTGATACAGGGTGTGCTAAAAGTTACCGTGGGGTTTACAAATTTAATTACTTCTTCTTAAGTAGATATTTTTTTATTTTTTTCACATTATATAAATAACTCTTGGAGAATAAATAAACAAAGAACCAGAATAATAGAATTTTCTTATTTAAATCAGCAATCAATTATTTTAACGCAAACGCATGAGTGGCGAAGCTCATTTTCATTTGAATGGCTTTGTTAATAAGCAGTACGGTAGGTTCTGGGGTTCTGAAAATCCAAGAGCCATTCATCAACGCCAATTGCAACCCATTAGGTGTACAGTATAGAGTGGGATCACATCTGTAAATATCATTGGGCCATATTTCTTCGACAATGAGGATTGAAGTTCTGTAACCGTAAATGGAGAGCGGCATCGGCTTATGATATGTTTTATGTCCTGCTCTTGAAATCAGACCTGAGATGTGGTTTCAGCAGGACGGAGCGACTGCCCACACTGCCCGAAACATAAAATCAATTTTAAGTCAAATTTTTGGAGAGCAAATAATTTCCAGAAATTCATAAATTATTTGGCCAGCGCGATCGCTAGATTTGTCGGCACCCGACTATTTTCTTTGGGGTTATTTGAAGAAGCGAATATATGTGAACAAGCCCGAGACAATTCTCCAACTCAAGGCCGACATTGTCGCAGAAATTCGAACGCTACAGCCACAAATTTTGAAAGTTTTTATGAAAAATGCTCTAAAACGAGCCCATCATTGCGAAGCTGAAAACGGCAGACATTTAAGTGACATCATTTTTCATACTAAGTGTTAAACAATTTCCATTTTGTATAATATATAATCAGAGAAAAAAATAATAAACGAAAAAGTTATTAAAGTGTTTACCCCATGGTAACTTTTGGCCAAGCCTGTATAACAGTTTTGTGGGAATTTTTGAAAAAATACATAATTTTCTTCTTTTCATACTGCGGGAATTGAAGATGAATTTCTAGGTTTTTTTTTCTTTTCATGACAGTAAAATGTTTCAAAAAAAAATATAAATATTTCATTCGCCCTAATTCTCAGGAGGGACTTTGTTCTCGAAATTGACAAGCTCGAATATGATTTTAGACAAATGGTTTCTTTGGCTAATATGCCTAGAAATATTCCTGAAATCGCGTAGTTAAGTTTTGTAACGTTTGGTTTCATCCACACAAATTGGACCGCCCTAGTACTATCATAAAGTTCCTTTTGAAGAGTTCTTACATTTTTTTTTTTTAGTGTTTTACCATAAATTAAATATCCGAATAAATTTCGGGAAAAGTAGGATTTGTGGATTTAGTAATCATTGGATACTCCAGGGCTTTGTGTGTTAGCTTACTCTTTGCAAAATTAAATTATAAATAAAATAAACTTCCCTCCCACTGTAGACTTCCAAAGCAAGACCCAGTTTATTAAAATATACTGGGCTAATTTTCAATCTTCTCGCCTACTCATAAACAAAAGCTATTTTACGTAAATCAGGAAATTATATATTATATCCGATTATTGAAATATAACTAAGCGGTGATGAAGACAGGAAGATAAGTAATTCCTCCACCACCCCTTAAAGAATATTCCCAGAAATTCACGTCCGCCCTAGAGCCGGTAGCAAATGTACGTATTAGACGACACCACCGTTGCAGGCAGACCGACATAAATAAACATTTTATTACGTTAGGCAAGGATGTGCCAAATGTTGTCGTAAAGTACAAACTGCTGAAAGAACAGTTATGTACACTCACTCGTCCTTTACGTAGTCATTGACGATGACGTTGACGTAGCCACGCTAGCACTCGTGCCCAATGTCAACAGTTGGCACCGGAACGGACGGACGGACGGACAGACGAGCGAACAAGCATTCGACTCGATGGAGACAAACAAAGCATAACATTTAATATCTTCTGAAGTGTGTCAACTTCATTTTGCAGCTACATACGTTTCGCTACGTGTGTCGCAGGTACATTCACGTACGTTATACGTTACGTTTATTCTTTACGTTAACTTTTGTTTCTTTTTCCTCCATTTGCCTTTATTTCCTTGTTAATTTTATTTTTATATTCTCAGTGGCCATTTCGTGTTCATCCGTTTCACCTCAGTGCCTTGAGTTGAAGTTCGCTGAGGGTAAAGAGTTTTGTTGATTGGCTGGATATCTGTTGGACTTATATGCGTGGGGAGTGCTCGAAGGGCTTGAGTTTAGGGAAGGAAATTTCACAGTTTCTGAGTATTTGCGCCTTTGAGCTATGGTCTGATTTTTGGGCCCCTAGGGCCTTTATGGTTCGTCCAAATCTTGATACATGTACATATTTGGATTTGTGAGAAAAAGTTCAATTCTGAAAAGATTGGGTAAATACCCTTTTGTTGAACTAGTGTAATATGGTCCCCTTTAGAGCGACTCTAGTGCCTGTCAAATCCTAAATATAAATTTATACGTTAAGCTGAAATTTGATGAAATTTGGCACACGTTTGTTATTTAGACCAAGGACAGACATTAATTAAATTGAAGAAAATCGGTTCAGATGTAGATATAAGTATAGCTGCCACTTATATGTCCATCTGATTTTTATGATTAAAGCACCAGAAGCCTCATCGTACTTCAAAGCTTGATGAAACTAATGAAGAGAAATTTGTATGGGCCTAGGAAGTACGTTATTGAAAATGAAGGGAGCTGAAAATATGGGAGCTTATTTTGATGAAGTTAGGCACAAGTAAACTCCTCGTACCAACAACGGGCGCTGTTGAAATCAGAGAAAATCGGTTCAGATTAAGACATAGCTCCCACAAATATGTTCAACCGAATAAGAAAGTTTTATGGGACAAGAACGAACGTTATTGAAATTGAAAAAAAATCGGTTCAGATTTTGCTATAGCTCCCATACATGTGGGAGCTAATGAAGTTTGCACAAGTAAATTCCTCGTGCCAAGGACGGGCGCTGTTGAAATCTAACTCCAAAATCGTTTAAGATTAAGTTAAGCTCCCACAAATATGTCCAACCGAATGAGAAAGTTTTATGGGCCAAGGAATGACGTTTTTGAAATTAAAGAAAGTTGGTTCAGGTTTAGGTATAGCTCCCATACATATAAATTTAATTCCTCGTGCCAAGGACTTCCACAAATTTGTTTAACCGATTTTACCAAAGACAATAAAACAAACTCACAAATGTGATTAAGTTTTCAAATCTGTGAAAATTGGATCCAAAAACCAATTTTCAGTAGGCTTATCTGAACATCCAGGAGTGCAGGGTTTAATACCACGTTCGACTTTAGCTTTTTTTACAAGTCTTCAACTTAATTTGTGCAAAAGTCAGGCTTATCTGAACATCCAGGAGTGCAGGGTATAATACCACCTCCGACTTTAGCTTTTTTTTACAAGTCTTCAATTTAATTTGCGCAAAAGTCAGGCCAAATTTCATTAAGACTGGATGAACTTAAAACATTAAATCGGAGAAACATATGTATAATGCAGCTGTAGCTAAATCGGAACCAGTTTTCCTCAACTTCAAAAGCATCCGTCCTTGGTCCAAAAAACTTACTTCTGCTAAATTTCATGAAGATCTGGCAATAATTGTGACCTAAAGTTTGATTACAAGCTTCAGGTGGATGGACGGACAAAAATCTGCAATTTTTTTCGATGAACACGTGCGGTTCCGGCTTCCGATCTACAGATGAAGTAGTTTTTTTTGTCGTTTTCAAATCGTTGTCCACTTTTTAGCAGTAAATGTTGTCCGCTAACATGTCTCTCTCCCGAATAGTACGAGGGCGACCGCAAAACTAACTGGCCTGGCACATTTTCGGTTTTACTAACAACTTTTTTTTGTTTTTTAAAAGCAATCTTTTATAAGCCATCTGTCAAAATTTCCGAAATATTTAATGATTATTTTCTTTGTTATAGGTGATTGAAGTAAACAAGTTTTTTAATTTTTGAAAAATGGAAAATAAAGAGTTTCGTGCGGTAATTAAACACTTTTATATGAAAGGTTATACGCCACAATTAATCAAAGATGAATTGGATTCTGTTCATGGTGATAATGCACCATCATACTCCACCATGAAATCCTGGGTTTAACAATTTAAAATGGGTCGTTCAAGTACGGAAGATGAACAACGCTCTGGAAGACCGAAAACTGCTACTACTATTGAAAACATTAGAAAAATATTTAATGAAGTGACTAAAGATTGACGAATAAATCTCAGAGAACTTTCTGATATTGTTAAAATACACGAAAAAAAAGTTTGGAGTATTTTACAAGATGAACTCCACATGAAAAAGCTATCCTCAAGTAGGGTGCCGCGTTTGTTGACTCTGCCAAAAAAATCGACCGTTGGACCAATTCCGAGGAGCTTTTAGCGATTTATCAGCGTAATCCAATAGAGTTCTTGCGCCAATTCATAACTGTTGATGAAACATGGATCCATCACTACATCCCAGAATGCAAAGAACAGTCAAAACAATGGATAGAAGCTGGTAAAAGTGGTCCGATTATTTCTTGTTTCCAAATTTAAAAAAAATTCTCGGTGGCAAAAAATTTTCGTCCAATAGCGAGGTTATTGCTGAAACTGAGGCATATTTTGAAGGTCTTGAAAAATCTTATTTTTCGGATGGAATTAAAAAAATTGAAAAACGTTTGATGAAGTCTATTGAGTTGGAAGGAGATTATGTTGAAAAATAAATAATAATAATTCCGAAAAAAAACCGGTTCTTTTTATGTTAGGCCAGTTACTGTTGCGGTCGCCCTCGTATTGTCACTCTCTAAGGATACTATAATTTTTCGATGAACACGTGCAGTTCCGGCTTCCGATCTACAGATGAAGAAGTTTTCCTTGTTGTTTTCAAATCGTTGTCCACTTTGAGCAGTAAATGTTGGCCGCTAACATGTCTCTCTCCCGAATAGTATGTGCATACCTCCCTTCGGCTAAAACTTCTCAGTAATTGCACACAGTATAATTTTGCATTATTTTCGAACATTGTTCAAAAATCTTAATTGCGTTCCGCGGAGATATGCTTCTAAGAACATGTCAAGTTTTTAGCGGGAGAGATCTTCCAGAGCTGAGTTCTGCACCTATCTATCCGAACTGCCAATTAAAAAACATTCCTATGCTGTGGAAAAATATTTTTTACTTATTGTCGACAGCAGTCAAGGAAAAAGTAGGGTATCGAAAATCTCTGGCCCGAAACCCACGGTACGATGACGATTGCAATTAATTGGCAGAAGCAAATAAAGCTGTAGAGTGTAGCAACAAGAGCTGCATAGGAGAGATATCGGATGGTTGGAAAAGAGGAGAAGCTCCTATTCTTACAAAATAAGTGAGAAGGGAGTGAGTTTGTAATATACGGAAGTAAAAATGATACCTGAAAATTTTATAAAAAAAATCGAACATCAGATTGAGGGTCCAATTAGTGGTACTAACTGCTGAAGAAGTGAAGACGGAAATCTGCTTACAATTACGGCAAGTGTACTGGGTATATGAAGCAGCCTGCTGGATGCGGGGCGTTGATGGGGTGTAGCAACAAGAGATGCATGGGAGAGATATCGGATGGTTGGAAGAGAGGAGAAGCTCCCATTCTAACAAAAGAAGTGAGAAAGAAGTGAGTTTGAAATATACGGAAGTAAAAATGATGCCTGAAAATTTTATAAAAAATCGAACATCAGATTGAGGGTCCAATTAGTGGTATTAACTGCTGAAGAAGTGAGGACGGAAATCTGTTTACAATTACGGCAAGTTTACTGGGTATATGAAGCAGCCTGCTGCATGCGGGGCGTTGATGGACGCAATACGAGAATATCCACCCAGTACTAAGAAAACCGTAAGTTTGGGCAGCATAGCAGGCACTCACGTTAAACAACTTGCAATTCTGCCTGTTCAACCACTCACTCGGCATATTGAAGATGCTTAAAATGGTCCGTAGGCTTCAACTTTTGAATCAAATGAACCATGTGAATCAAATGAATCATTTGAGTCAAACGAACCATGTGAACAAGTAAATTTAAATCTTTATTCAAAATTCGCATCATTAATGTTTAGCGATGTTGTGAGGCACGACGACGAGTCGAGGTTGACGGCTCTTCGACCACACTATCGCGAATGTTAACCTCAGAATGAACTGGACCAGCACATGCGCAGGTGTGTTCCCATTTCCCGGTTTGCTGAAATTTGCGCACATTTCTTCCGATTGAGGACACATTTTGTAAATAATTCTGACCAAAAAATCACGAAATGCATTTTGATTTGAACGCCCATTTTCGTAAAATACTTCTACAGTCTTAACGCGCTGCTCAATGGTGTACCTCTCCATGGTCAAATTTTTCGAGCACTGAAACAAAGGAATGTCAAATTTTGTTGGGCAAAAAACTTAACGTTAAGATGTGACTCACAATTAACATCGTGCATTATGGTTGGACCACCCTTTATGAAGTGCAAGTCTACTTCAAATGTCTAACAGGGTTCTCTCGAGAGTATTATGTGAAGGACTGAAGTATCATTGCGACATTAGGCCTGGTAAATATACAACTGACCACATCTTTACATTGCGCTAAATCTTGGAGTAATCTAGGGAAACCACACATTTCATCACTTTGTCTATTCAAAAACTGCCTTCGACAGCCGAATAAAAAAAAATAAAACCATGTGTGACTTCGTAGACAAAATTGGTACGTCAATGCACAATAACGTTGAAAAGGAACTTTCGAAAATATGAAAGGATCTTTCGAAATTATTTGATACGAATGAATACCTCAGACAAGGTGATAATTTGCAGGGCAACTTAATCAGTTTTCTGATTTAAACAAAGGTAAAGGGTGGTTCAACCATAGTACATGATGTCAATTTAAGTCACACCTTAACGCCAAGTTTTTGCCCAAATTAATTTGACATTTCTTTGTTCCAGTGTTTGACAAAGTCAAACATTAGCAGGCTGTCATTAGTGTTAAATCCTTTTACAAAGATGAGCGTCAGCATAATCGATCTAATGTGTTCACAGTGGATTCGTTAACAAGCAAAATTGCCGAATTTGGGCAAATTAGACTCCACAAGTGATTGCTTAAAATCCGATGCATCCACTATTAGTGACTGTTTGATGCGGTTTATGGACTGGCGGCGTCATCGGGTCGCACTTCTTCGAAAATGAGGTCGGCCAAGCAGTTACCGTGAATGGTGTTCTATGATAACGGATTTCTTGTGGCCAGAAATTGGGAATATGAACCTGGGAATATGGGAATATGAACCTGGTTTCAATAGAACGGTGCCACTTGCCACACATCCAACGAAACAATGGCTCTTTTGTGCGAAAAATTCATTGGCCGAGTAATATCACGTCGTGGCGATGTTAATTTCTTTGCGAATATTTGAAAGAAAAAATGTACGTCAATAAGCCAAGAATAATTCAAGAGATGATTCGCACATTGACGGTATTGAACCTTCATTATATCTCGGAGACATTGAAAATATGGACCATCGGGTAGAAGTTTGCCACCGAAGCCGTGGCGAGCATTTGTATTACACATAATGTCATAGATCCTTTTATCATAATTAAAAGTATTAAGATAATTCTTTGAACACTTTTTTTGCTTTGTTTACAATTAACATGGTGCGTTTTAGTTAGACCACCCCTTGAAAAAGGAGCAAACGATACAGAGTTTAACAATAGAGCACGGTATTACCATCTCGGATGGCATAGGAGAGAACATTACAATTAGTTATTTCTCCCTTTGCTAGTGTAGAGAATAGGTCGACAAAGCTGGGATTCGTGGCAACTAACAGGTGCTACTTTGGGCTTTACAGGCAGCTTAGCAATTATGCCCTCTAACGACTAACCAAAACAGCACCTTTGCTCTTACGAGTGTATGTGATGCGCAAAATAGAAAGGGACCTAAGGTTAAAAACCAGTTTCCTTTCTATTTTCGCTTAGAATCGTCGACTTTACTTCCATAAAACGCGCATATCTTCTGGAGGGAACACTTTTGGGGCATGGGATTGGTCTCATTCGATGCTCAGATGTTGTCCACATCAAAAAAAGAAAAAAAATGAAAATTTATTTTAGGCCCTTAGGTTCCTTTCTCTATGCGCTGTCACATATGGCGCTGATACGTAAATACTCGATGGTGCGTTGTTGAGAATATTCTAGAGGAAGTCCCCTCGAAAAATATATGCAGCAACTTACTTGGCATAGTGCTGTTATAAAATATTTCATATCTATCGATTAAAGCTTCTTTCTCATTAAGCTCTCTCAGTTCCCTACTTGTTTGATTCCCTTGGTCAAATCATTGCTTCGTTAAGTTGAAGTACAGTACTTTAAACTTTAAGCGCCGACCGACCGCTTACATTACCAGCATTTGTTGCACAACATTTCAAAATTTCATCGTTGCTGTTCTTTGTGTTATTTCGCTCCGATATTAAACAACAACAAAAACGTTTCCTTTCCGATCCATGTGTGCCATCCGTTTTATATGTATGTGTATTGTTTGTTCTTTTTGTTGCAGGGTTATAACAAATTATTTTGTTGTGTCATTGGCCATGGCGGATATGTTGGTTGCACTCTGTGCAATGACATTTAATGCGTCGGTGGAGCTGTCGGGCGGTAAATGGATGTTCGGACCGTTCATGTGTAACGTGTACAATAGCCTGGATGTTTATTTTTCAACCGCCAGCATTTTGCATTTATGCTGTATCTCAGTGGACAGGTAAGTGTAAACTTCAGCACAAACACGCACACATAAGAGTAGACAAACACAATATGATATTTGACAAAGACGAACGCATACAAGTACACTGACATAAAGTTGAACAAAAAAAGAAGACAAAAACGATACGTACATGGTACACATTTACAGATACACAATTCATGAGCGAGTATATGTACGAGGAGTAGTAGAATGCCGAGAAGAAGAGTGAGAGATGGCAGTTAACATATAAGGTGATTCATCTAGAGCTATATTATCAGAACCAAAATAAAATATTCGTGGGCAATTGTGTGAAGAAAACTTGAAAAGTAACGTTTACAACAGTAGTTCTCATTCGTTTGGGAAGAGCCTGGCCTTATAGAGTTCGGGTTTGTTTGTTTTTGATAAAAAAAAACGTTGTTCAGTGATGAGGCCCATTTCT
This sequence comes from Hydrotaea diabolus, assembly GCA_963513945.1. NCBI lineage: Eukaryota > Metazoa > Arthropoda > Insecta > Diptera > Muscidae > Hydrotaea > Hydrotaea diabolus. Next base: position 256,132,974 of record OY740716.1, read on the forward strand.
GGCTCAACGGCAAAGTCAATAAACAAAATTGCCGTATTTGGGCCTAAGAGCAACTAGAAGAGGTTCAAGAGATTATACCCAGAGAAAATCACGGTTTGATGCGTTTTATAAGCTGGTGGAATCTTCGGTACATATTTTTTCAAAAATGATGAGGGTCGGAACGTAACCGTGATTGGTGCTCGCTATCACGCAATGATACCGATCTTTATGCTACCTGAAATTGAAGCCCGTAATCTTGAAGACCTTTGGTTTCAACAGGACTCACAGTGGGTTGAGCGGTAGGCAAAGTGGCGATTAATTCAGGAAAGCCGTAATTTTAAAATATTGTTATTTTTTATTGATGGATATTCATAAATACGTAAAAAAGCATAATTAGAAAAAAAAATTAAAAAAATTGTCGTTTTAATCTTTTATGGCCTTTTTTGTATTTTGGAAAAAGTGGTCTTATATCACAATTTTCGCTGTGACTTTTCAAAGAAAAACGATAAATTAGGAAATGCAATTGAAAATTAGAGCATACTTAATGTGCTTTTAGAAAAAAAAATTGTTCTTAAAAAATAAAAATTAATAAATATTTAATCTGTATTTATATACCCAAAATTTTAAATTAAAATCCGATTTTTTTTCTTCAAATTCCATAATTCCATGCCGACCTCTTTTTTGTGTTTGTGCTGGTTGGGCATTAAAGGAAATTGAAGCATCAAGCCAATTCTTGTTATTTTGTAAAAAAAAACTTGATCCGTTCTATGACATTTTTGCCACCGAATCTTATATTGTGTGCAAAAATTATTAAATCTTTTGGTAAAATCTACCATATCTGAAGGGTCAACGCTTGTGATTACTTCCCACCTTAGAAGATTAAATCGATCTTGAAGTGATTTTTGTTCTGAATTCTTCATAAAGTTATGTAACTCATGGCGAGAAATAAAAATTTTTTTGGGACTTGTTCCTGAAATTAGTCAAATTTTCAGTCGTTTAAAATTTGCAAAATACTATTCGTTTTCCCTTGTACCGAATAATTTACAAACACACAACACTTTCAATAAATAACATCACATTAAACAAAACATTGACAGTCAATAAAAAAAATAAATGAACGTGGCTGTACCGAATCTTAAATACCCTACGTATTAAATTCTTACCAATTAATTATCAATACATTGGTAGATGGAACATCATCAGCTTAAACCAAGGTGACAACAGTACTCGTATGTTCGCATGTATGTACATGACCAACATTTATCATGTAGGGTTCAAATGAAAAACTAAACTAAATAGAGATGAAAGCGTGATCAAATTTTTTTTTCAAAACAGTGTACGTGTGTAGAATATAATTTTCTCATATTATTCAGATTTTCAAACGAAGCTTTGTAAGTAATTTGGAATTAATTAATTAATTTTTTTTTTCGTAAGTGCGCGTGATTTAAAATTACTCACGCACCCATCTCTAATAAACTGCACACTCAGTAGCTACAATAACAAATACTAAACGGAATATAAAGACAAAAGATAATAAGGTCAAAGTGATTTTTTGTTTGTTTTATTTTTTCACATATATTTTTAGCGACTGGAGTTATTTTACAAATTCTTTAATAAGTCAAAAAATGTAACAAAAAGGCAAAAAGATGTTCTGGAATTTATAAGCTGAAACTTCATATTTTAAGAAAATATAAGCAGTTTTACCAAGTTTCACCGATGATTGAGTTGAAATCCAATACAAACATCAAAAATACCTCATTTTTGGATCAATTTCCTTATTTTTTTTTCAATATTTCCAAAACATTTATCTAAACAAACAAATATTTATCATATGCTCAAATACCTGAAGTAGACGGCTCCATAATAAAATTTTCACTTTCAGAAGTCTTAATTAAAAAAATTATCACTGGAAATATGCAAATTTTCACTTTTAACCAATGCGCGCAAAAATAATAATAATTACTGAACTTTGAAGACACACTGCAAATAATTGATGGCAATTAGTGATGTAGAATTTTATCTTCTTTCACCCGGTACCAAATACGGTTATTAAAGTTAAAGTTCATCTTTTGAAATAATCGCCACTTTTGATGGATTTCAACCCTCTGTGGGACGGTGCCACTTGCCATACAGCTGCTCAAACAATGGATCTATTGAGAGGCCATTTCGAAGAGCAGCTAATTTCACGTTTTGGACAGGACAGTTGGCTGCATAGATCGAGTGATATCACACCTTTAGAAATTTTTCTTTGCGGTAACGTAAACTCCAAAGTCTATGCTGACAAACCAGCTACGATTCAGGTTTTGGAAGCCAACATTACGCATGTCATTAAAGCCATACCGTTCAAAATTGAGCCCTCAGAATGGAAACCCTAAGGCGTAGTTGCGGCCAACATTTGAAGGAAATTATATTCAAAAAATAAATGCCATAAAATGTCCTTTGAAATTACCAATAAAAATTCCACACTTGATTTGAACTTTTATATTTTTTTTTGTTCTGAAAAATACCTCTGCATGTGAGTAGCAACCCTGTAGGCAGCTTGGGGTTAAGTGTATTCAGGTCAGTGTCTTCAAGTACAGTATTGTCTACTGTTTCGGTTGACTTTTTGTTGACATTGTCAACGTAGCATTTACAATTTTAATTTTGCCTTTAAGAGTTGAGGTTTATATACCAATAAAAAAAAAGTTTGTCGTGTATAATAAAATATAAAACAAAATAAATGAACCTGTTTTAACTTAAATTCTCTCCAATTGCTCCAAAAGTGTTGACTACGACTTTTAAAATGTACCACTCTCTAGTTCCAATGTTTCCATATAATCCCATTAGAACTATACATAGTCAATAGTGTAAAAATAGTTTAAAAATCCCAATTTTTTGTCATTATTGTTATTTGCAATTATGACAAAGAAGTAGTGAATCTCTGGTTCCAATATCATTGGTGGATTCTCAATGACAAGCACATATTAAATATCTACAGCAGAAAGCATTGCCTGGAGTATAATTGGTCAGTAGTACTGGTGACAAAGTCAATCAGTACAGTTTTACTATAGACATTTCCTACAGGCAACATGTAGGCAAACAACACTTATGTAAACATTTGTAGCATCGCATCTAGCACAAAGCATTCACTGAACATTGTTTAGTGTTGGGACTGCTTTCAGTGCTGCCAGTTAGCAGCAACTTTTGATTTCGACGTAAAATTTTAAGAAAGATTTTTTATGAAAATTATTTCAAAGCGGTAAAAGACAAAGCTCCTGAAACTATCACCTGCACTCCACAATTTACCATTGACGAAGTTGCCCTTGTTATCCACAGCGCTTAGTCATCAACGACGCTGTGTCCGCACGGAATCTCAAGGCTGATGTTGAAGCTCTTGGATACCCCTCGAGTAGAGTACATGACCTAAGAGCTCAATCTGTCGCTAGCCAACCACTTAGTTCCCACTGGCTGGAACATGGGCAGAGTGTGCTGCCGATACTGAAGCACGCCAGCAAAGGATAATCATATAGGCCGATCTTCTCGCTTTCGAAGTTTCTAAAAGTGGCACTGGATTTTTTTAAAAAAGGAGCACAAAAAGGGAATTTTTTTAAGAAAAGGTCCAAATTTTTTTTATATCTTAAAAAAACATTAAAATTCAAAAGAAAATAAGGAAAAAAACAGTTCATTAAAACATGGGCTCTAAAATATACATATTACTAAAAAAACAAATTCATTCGAAGACACATACATATGTACATACATGTAGCAATATTTCTGCTTTGATATTTTGTACACGAATTTTGTACGAAGATATAGTTAATATCTTTGAAGCTTTGGTTAAATATTAAAGTTTTTACTTAAACAACGTTACTACTATACTATTTTCTCACCTGGAGTTCAAACTTTTAATTTCGCTGAGAGCATAAATTCACAGGATTTCACCTTTAACCTGTTAGTAAGCCTACTTTTTATTAGCGCGAACTTTGAAATACAAGTTCAGCGCAAGCACTACTGTGTGGCAAAGTCAATATACTATTTGTGACGAATTCATATACATTTTGATACAAACGTTCATTAAAATTATTTTTAAAAAAGTATCTATCTTCAACCGATAACTTCAACGTCTATTATATCATAGTGGTGGACTTATCAATACCCTTTCATTCTAATTATTTAAATTCATTTATGAAGGCTTCAGGTTTACTAATTACATGACTTTGTTCAGACTATTTCAAAATAGCTCATGCCTTAAGGCAAACATATACTTTAAAAAATATTAAAAAATGGTATTTTTTAAAAAGAGGCAGTAAAAGTCGCACGGCTTCATAAAAGGGTCAAATTGAATTTTAGTCGCACAACGGTAACGCTGCTTATTAGCCTCCAAATCATCAACCACACTGTTTACAGCATGGACCGCAAAGGTGTGGTTGCACGGACCGTAGAGGTGTAGTTGTCAATGTGAAAGTCGATAACGACCATAAACCGACTACCCTAAAATCCTTGGGGTCGCATTGAACAGTCTTTGGCGATCCTCTACGCTTGCTACAGCTACCTGCGATAAGCTTAAAAGTATAAACGAGGTCCTCAAGTCACCTGCCGGCAGTATATGGGGAGTAGGCAAAGAATCCATGTTGACCTCTTACAAAGCGATAAGTCGATATGTAGCGAATTTCGCAGCGGCGGTGTGATCAGGTAATGCGAGTACGACGCAGTGAAAGAAAATGCCGGCTTGCCAGAATGCCGCACTGAGAACATCAACAAGGTGTCTCCTTATGTCTTCTGAGGACCATCTACTTATATGAGGAGACGAAGGTAGTATTGGCTTAGGTGTCTTTGCAGTATTCATCCCAACCACCATCTAATGAACAGGATGCCTCCGCCCAGGCAGATGAGGTACGATAGCAAATCCGAATCAAATCCCGTAAAGACAAACAGGACTTTAAAACAAAATATATTGTTGTACAACAACAACAACTTTTTGTGATTATGCAACAGTGGCTATGTTCGCTAGGGATGAAATATAATAGTAATTGAAGAAAACTGGCAGTTTACCTTTTCCATTGAAAATTGAGATTTACAACAGTAGTTCTCATTCGTTTGGTGAGAGCCTGGTCTTAAAGAGTTCAGTTTTCCTTTCAACAATTGCTGCCAAGCTTTCTGATGAAGGTCGTCATGGACTCGAAGTCGCGATAAAAGTAGTGTGCTGCAATGAAAATTACTGTCACTTTGTTAAAAAATTCTTCTATTAATAGTTTTTGTGATTTTTCCATAAAAATCCCATATCTCGGATTTTTCCATAAAAATCCCATTTCTCGGATTTTCCCATTAATATCCTATTTCTCGGATTTCTCCATTAGAATTTCATTTGTCGATTTTTTCTATAAAAATTCGATTTTGGATTTTTCCATTAAAATCCCTTTTCTACGATTATTCCACTAAACTCCCATTTGTGGGATTTTTTCCTAGCCTTTCAGGAATTGTGGGATTTATCTAAGACAATTGTAGTTTTAGCGAGTATTATAATTTCTGTTTACACCAGAGGTTTCTTAACACAACACCTGTTCTGGCTTAAGGTCTAGAACGGTGCTTTTAAACTCGACTGCACCTGGATTTACGACAAACACAACGTTATTAATAGGGCATATACAGGGTAGAGCCCGGAAGTTTGCTTTTTTGCACTGCAGCCTGTGGCGACACTGTTGCTCGAAGAGAGTGGAGAGTGTGCTTGGCTTATAGTGGCTGACGGGAAATTTGTATTTTTTTGCCTTTCAGTTGCCACCATGCTTTGGACACGTGAGGAGAGGTGATTTTGTGTTGAAGCGTACTTTTCAAATGCGCACTCGAGCATTGCAGTGCAGCGTGCATTTAGTTTACGATTCGCTGTTCTCTACACGGACGTGTTCCTGGGCGGCCACCAAGTATTAATTCATTCATTGAGAACAGCAGGGAATGTGTCAAGTGTACGAAGGGGACCTGAGAGAAGGAGTACAACACCACAAAACATCGACAGAGTTAAAGCAGCAGTACTGCAATCTCCGAAACGCTCTGCTCAACCGTAACTGGAGTAACTGTGAACTCCGAACGGTAGTTGACGAAGATACAGGAGTTTTTTCAGCCGACTCTTAAGGCAATTCAGGCAATTAGAGGATACATGGTTCCAACAGGATGGTGCTACTGCACACACAGCGAGGGTTACCATGAATTGTTTGAGATAAATGTTTCCTGGACGGCTTATTTCTTTGAGGCGTAATGTGAACTGGCCGGCACGCTCACCAGACTTAGCCCCGCCCCATGCGATTTTTTTCTTTGGGGTTACCTGAAGTCGAAGGTGTATATCATCCATCCCAACACCATGGAATACCTAATTAACAATAATGAGCCTGAAATTGGCACAATACCAGTCGACATGCTTGTTAGAGTTCATGAAAACTTCAGAAAACGTATGCAGTATGTGGATAGCGAAGATCGACATTTGCCAGATACACTATTTGAAACCATGCAAATTAAAAATTCCTTTACTGTTCAATATAATTAAAATATAAAATAATTTTTTCTGAGGATCATAATTTTTTTATTTCATTCCCAAATAAGCAAATTACAGCGCTTAAATTTCAAGTAACTTATTTCGGACGTCACTTTAGTCCAATTTTAGTTCTCTCTGGGTCAAGCGGTTCCAAAATGAAAGCCATAATCGTTTAAAACTTCTGGACTCCATCTCGTATCGTTTAGCCCATTTGGAAGATATTAAAGCAGTTGTTATCCCTTTAGACGATGTGTCGAATTTAAAAACTTTTTGATTGACTTGCCTGAGAAAGCATTCCTCTTTCCCTTTCCCCTTAGAGTCCCACCAATGTTTATTCATTTTGTTTCAATTTCCCAACGTCATCATGTTGACGATGATGTTGCGTTCCATTTATGCCTTTTCCTCTTGTGTTTTAGCGGAACTGTTTTGCTGAGGAGGAAGAATGGCGGGATTTTCAAATTCCTGGGTTGGGTTATGCAAAATTGTTCGTCCGTTGAAAGGATGGGAACGCTAGAGACAGCTACAGCTGTTGTGGTATGTTATGCTAATAAGTAGCATGCAACTTCCTCCTTTACATTTTGCTGTTTCAATTTTTTGTTGTTTTGCTTTTAGTTTTTACAGAAAAAAAATCGACCAACGACCAAGTCAACACCAACGTTGACTTCGTTACTAGTGTTGGCTGGCAGAGAAAAGGGATTTGTTGTGCTATGCTAACTTTAAAGCCGATTCTCTAAAGCTACCGAAAGGATACATGCTTCTGTTTAGTTCGACATTATTTAAAGAATAACATTAAAACAAAAACATATCAGCTTTAGGGTATTTTTCACAACATCCTCTAAGCCCATACGGTTTCTGTAAAGGAGTTGTTTTCTGTTTTGGGTATTTATTTTTGGTTACAGCACTATTACAAAATACTTAAATGGCAATTAGTTTGGGTATTCCATAAATGTTTTATAAATTCTCAAGGATTTAACCCAAAAGCCGATTGGGTTTATGTCTAGTTTTGGCCTAAAAGTTTCATCCACATGGTTTAGATCATGGTTGTCATGGTGTTTAAGTACCGTCCAAATATAGTTGCAGACATCCAGAACAAAAATGGATAAAAGTCGCCGGCGAATACGTAGAACACTCGACTTGTGTGTTATTAGTTTTCTACATTTCATCCACAAATTTAGCCAATCTCTAAATTCTCCCTTTGATGGTTACGTTTTTTGGGATTATCCAGCGTGCACAGTGGTTGGAAAAAAAAATATTTTGGAAATTAGCCTCCAATTTTGTGTGTGCCCTAGATAAGGCTTGTATGGGTGAACTGCAGCTCTTCCTCTCTCAATGCACTGCTTTTCCATCTATAGTTCTTCATGCAAAATTAAATGGGCTCGATCATTTGAGATGCCCATGATATTAGCTATTTCACGCACTTTTATTCGTCGATCATTTAATACCATATCATGCACTTTGGCTACAATTTCTGTTGTTGTTGCTGTTTTTGGACGTCCACTACGTGGTTCATCTTCAAAGCTTGTACGACCACGTTTAAATTCAGCAACCCAATTTTTTACTGTTGCATATGAAGGAGCACTTTTACCTAACACATTCACCATATCATTTTGAAATTCTTGTCCCGTTAAACCTTTTTTATGTAAATATTTAATGACACCACGCATTTCTAATTTCTCCATTGTAAAAAAAACGCGGATGCGTCTTTTGTGAACACCTGTTTCTATATGAAGGTGTTGCCAGATCGAAACAAAATTTAACATGTGTTCATAGCAGAGATGGAAGTTTCCAAAACACTTAATTTTTTTCTGTTTATATCGCGCTTTTTGTGCTAGGCTAAGAAGTTTCCGAACCGCCCTCGTAGACTTAAGAGTATTAAGAAACAGCAAAACGTATCGTCACGAATCCAAGAATATCATTTATTCCAAATTTCCATTATAATTTAGTGTCCATAGCTCAAAAGTCCCTAGATTTCTGAAAATAAAGTAATTTCGAACATTGACATATGGTTACTGGAACATTGACATATGGTTACTCGAAAACAGTGGAATTATCTCACTTATCTTAATTTGTATTTACTATTAAGATTTGTCTAAAGGCCCTAATCTACGGACTTTCTTTGATTTCTCCAAAACCTTGAAATTTTCTTTACAAAACTAAAAAGGACAAATATGTAGTTCTGTCTACCACGGATCCACCACAATGCCGTACTGTAATGCAATTTATGGTGGAAAGTATTAAAGCTTCAGCTTGGCCGAACTTAATGACATTTTAACTTGTTAGTTTCGAAGTTTGATTGTCACCCTTATGTCCATTTTAAAAAAATCTACTCCTCTGACCCCAAAGTTATGGAATCAAGACCAAATATTTAAAGAAGTCGTATAATTTGTGTATTGGATTCATATTAAAGAGACCAGTCTGTTCTTTGACGTTTGTTGTATTTTTTTCCATCTGCAATTCACAAAGTTTGACGTGTGTCCGCTAACTGCATAGTGGGTTGTGTCTCTGATTTATTTCTGCATCGCAAATCCAATTTGCATCCTCGTTTTCGTCTCCATTTTAGTTTATTTTGTAACTTTAACTATATTTATCCATATACTCTTTTTTTTAGTTTTTGTGTTTTTGAATTAGGATTTAAGCTTATTGCATGTCTTTAGTCCTTTTTTATATTTATCCTTATCAAAAATCCCTTCTTCTTGTATTGGGTCGATCTAGTGGAGGTACAGCTGTCGAAGATTTTTCGTGCCAGTGCATTAACATCAATTTGCACAAAATGTCACAGCGATCATAGTCGTTGAATTTGCAGTGGTTACTTACTGTAAGTGCTGCCGCTTAGGGGGACTTCTCCGCAATTCATGGACTTCATTTTGAAAAAGGGGAAACATTTCTTGAAAAGGAGTTGTAGAAATTTCGAGACGAATTGCAATACATATTTATTTAGGGAGTTTTTAGGGTTGACTTGCCAACGTGATATTGGCATTTTTTCTCACATTAAACCCTATTATTTAATTAATCTATAAAATATATTTAAATTGAGAATACAAGGATATACTTGGGACGCAATTGGGAAATTTTTCTTTATCTACACGTAGAGAAAATATATGGTCACCGCAACAATAATATGTTCTATACAATAAAAGCATGTTTGTCGTAACCATAGTATTGTATTTCGAATTTCATTTTGACAACAGTATGATTGCGACAATACGAGTATTACTATTGTTGAATTGTGACAATAGTATTATTGGCAAATTTAGAAATGAAAATATGGTTGTAGCAACAATGTAAACATGGTTGGTGACACAAAAGTATTGTTGTTTAAAATATACGTTAACAATAATATGATGGCGGCAATCATACAGTATGGTTGTGACTATGAACATAACGAAACAGGTTTTTTATAGCATACATGTATGTGTGTGCGTATGTTCTTTGATTTATGTACAAAAAAACACATACACGCGATACAGTGAACGGTTGTTGTCCATTAAAAAAAAACAGCAATCGGAAGGTAGTTCGAGGGATTTTTGTTGTGTTTACTTTGTCGGTGAATTACTCTAATGCCGACTGGTTCTAGTTTATTTAAAATCTGCCTGTACTTAAGTATATAGCCATTGATCATGGTTTAATCACATTCGTTGCTTGGGGTCTACGGATGGTAAAGTAGCATTCACCCCTGCTGGGAACTAAAAGTATTTTCGACTGCCGTTGGAATATTAATTTTTGTTTCTTGAATGAAATGTTCAATAAAAACATGGCCTCAATTCTGGCTATTAACCTATTGTAATGCAATTTAATATAATTTGCTTGATAAAAATCTTTGTTTGTGAATAACAACATTACCCAATCCTAATAAATAATTTTGGGGATCATAGTATGATTGAGTGAATCATACTATGGTTGTAGCAATAATAGCATGGTTGCGTGTGAATCATACTATGGTTGTATGTTAAACATACTTTGGTTGTGAGGATTATAATATAGTTGTAAGGATCATACTATGGTTGTATGAGAAACATACTATGGTTGTGAGGATCATAATATGATTGTGAAGATAAAAGTATGGTTGAATCATAACTATCATACTGAATCATACTATTGTTGTGAGGATCATGGTTGAGTTGGAATCATACTGTGGCTGTGGGGCTCATAGTATGGTAATTGATGAATCATACTATTGTTGTGTGGATCAAAATATTGTTGTGCCACAACCATAAACCCAATAATATTATGATCCCCTCTAAATTTGGTACCCCAACCATACTTTTTTTTCTGCGTGTACAAATAAATCTTAATAGAGGCGTTGTTTAAGGACAGGAGTATATGAACAGGCATTATGCAAGACTTATGAAAAGTATGGTATTGAAGTTTTCTTTAATATGAAAAAAGCTTCCACCAAAAATTGTGCAATAACTTAGTCTTATGTGTATGCAAAATTTTAACGCGATATGATAACTCTAGACATTGTCATTCTTAGAGATCAATTGCTATACTCCTAGAATATGCTGAAAATGTCAAAGTCGCAGTTCGACCTTTGATACAAATGTGTATGAAACCTGGTATAAAAAAGATCATCGTACTGATTACGTCCATTGTATTGTCCAAAACGATCACTTAACTCAAGAACTCTATTTTTGATGGTAAAGACAGCGATGACCACATTTTTAACTATTAGTCCATAATGAAGTAAGCCTGTAGAGCTTTACATTTCTTTCAAAATGTTAAACAACTTTAATGACTTTATTGTCTGCAACATTTGCAATGACATCAATACATTCGAAAACTAAAATCACTTTGCATTGGTTTGCACTATAAAAGGTCCTCAATGGCACAATCATATACCAACACCAATCCAATATATTGAATAAATTTTAGGACATTTAGAGGTCCAAAATGGCACAATCTTATACCCATACCAATCCACTATATTGAATGAATTTGAGGACATTTAAAGGTCCTAAATAGCACACTGATTTACCCACACCAATTCAATATATTAAATGAATTTTTTATATTTCTCCACTTTGTTTCTGTTCAATTTTTAATCTGTTCACTCATAATTAAACTTTACTTTATACCATTGAATACGTTTTCCCTAAGGCAGTGATTCGTTATTTGGAACAGGATTCAAGAACAATCCCAAAATTCATATTTACAATTGAGAATAATTAGACATTTCCATTAATTTATGCTAATAACATTTCACCTCATCTACCCTCGACCTTCAAATGTTCACATTATCTTCAAATTGAACAATTTATCAATTACTGAAATTGTCCAAGGAATGTGCTCAACGAAAACGGCTGCCATTCGTTAGCCCACAATTAACGTTACCACCATTCCAATCCTTTAACGTTGGCCAACGATGGCTCATTAGACGTTCTTTGCCGGATGTAAAGGAGCGAACGGCACATTAAAGATATTCCAAGTAAATCTGCCAACATTAAATATAAGTGGCATTAATTTCCCCCTCCACCACTAGCCGGGCACCAGGAAAAGGTAATCAGGAAGAAACACCAACACAAACACAGGAACAGACACAAAGCAAACAAAAATTAAAATAATGTTGCCAAATGAAATGATTAATGGTTCCCTTAAGGGGAAACTATAAAACACACTCACACTTGCACACAAATGGTAGGGATGGGCATTTTGCAAATAGGAAAAAAGCAAAAAAAGACGCAACTAACCTTAACGTCATCAACAACTATTAATTGTGTCCAAAAGACATCCAATGGGATTAACGTTCGGTTTTATAGACGGCGGCATAATTGTGGGGAATCTTTTGCTTTTATTTGTAACCCAATTAACGTTATGCACAGTGGCACGAAATAAAGGAATTCACGCTGCTAAACTAGATGAGTTCACTGTGGACCGTAATTGGTGATTCTTAAATTCTGACTAGTTAATGCTTTATCTATCGAACCTCGAAAAAGTAGTGCATATATAGGGTGATCCATCTAAAGGTATTTTTTTCAGAAAAAAAATATAAAAATTCAAATCATGTGTGGAATCTTTATTGGTAATTTGAAAGGACATTTTATGGCATTTATTTTTTGAAAATATTTACCTTCAAATGTTGCCAACTGTATTATGGAAATGAGCGTTCGTTGAGAAACGGGAAGATCCGCTGTTTTCGACCAAAATGTTGTTCAGTGATGAGGCCCATTTCTGGCTCAACGGTAAAGTCGATAAACAAAATTGCACCATTTGGGCTGAAGAGCAATAATAAGAGCTTCAAGAGATGCCATTATACCCAGAGAAAACTACGGTTTGGTGCGGTTTATGGGCTGGTGGAATCACCGGTCCATACTTTCAAACATGATAATGGCCGGAATGTAACCGTGAATGGCGTTCGCTATCGCGCCATGATATCGATCTTTAAGCTACCTGAAATTGAAGCCCGATATCTTGAGGACACTTGGTTTCAACAGGACGCTGTCACTTGCCATACAGCTAATCATACAATGGATCTATTGAGAGGCCATTTCGAAGAGCAGCTAATTTCATGTTTTGGACAGGTGAGTTGGCCGCCTAGATCGAGTGATATCACACCTTTAGACATTTTTCTTTGGAGTTACGTAAAATCCAAAGTCTATGCTGACAAACCAGCTACAATTCAGGTTTTGGAAGCCAACATTACGCGTGTCATTAAAGCCATACCGGTCAAAATGCTCAAACGAGTCATCCAAAATTGAACCCGCAGTTTAAACAACTTTTACAGTTGATCAAAAAACTAGTGAAAAAAGCTAAAGCCAGGCAAGGTTGCCTACATTATGAACAGCACTTCTGGATGTTCAGAAAAACCAATTGAAACAAAGTCCCTTGGGAAGGCTCTAAGATTTAGCCAGATTTGAAAACTAATGTCATACGACCGCTATATATATTTTCTGGCCTAACAATGAAAATGCGAATATTTATCATCTAAAATGGTTTTATTGTTTTTCAAAGTATTCTCCAGCATGATTTATACACTTTTGCAGGCGATCAAACCAAATGTCGAAGCACTTTTTTCACTCCGATTGAGACACCTCCAAACATGGTTTTTGAACGCTTTATCTTCTGGCGACGAAAATTACTGACCACGCATTATTTTCTTGATGTGCGGGAATAAAAAGAAATCATTGGGTGCCAAGTCAGGGCTGTACGGCAGATGACCCATCAATTCGACGTTTTGGTCGGTCAAAAAGGCGCTGGTTTGAGCCGATGTGTCAGAGCTCGCATTGTCATGGTGCACAATGATTTGTATTCTATTGTTCGATTTTCGAATTTCTCCGAAGACTTCAGCTAACAAATTGTACCACTCAGAGTTAACCTCCTACGTTGCTCAAGCGGAACAGTACCTACATGACCAGTAGAAACAGGCGACTATTTGCTTCGAAGTGCTTCTTCCACGAACAACTTTCGTTGGACTTGGCTGGTATTCGAAGACCCACACAGTCGATTGCTGTTTTTTTCGGGCCCACACGCATAGATCCATGATTCGTCACCTGTGACGATCTTATAAACGTCATTTGAAGCACCGCGAACGTATTTTTTCAAAATTTTTTGCACCAATCGACACGAGCCTTTTTTGAGCGATTGCCACATTGTGCGGAATCCAACGAGAACAAACCTTTTTTACGGCCAGGGTTCATGCAATATCGAATGTATGCTGGTGGAAAAAATGCCCAAGGATGCCTCAATCACGGTATGTCACATGACGTTCTTGCATTATCAGTTCACGCACGGCATCAATGTTCTCTGGCACAACGGCCGTTTTAGGATGACCTTCACCATCTTCGTCTTTGAGCAAGCGTTATCAGTGCATTATCGGTTCACGCACGGCATCAATGTTCTCTGGCATAATGACCGGTTTTGGACGACCTTCACGATCTTCGTCTTTGAGCGAGCGTTATCGGTGCATTATCGGTTCACGAACGGCATTGTTTTCTGGCACAACGACCGTTTTTGGACGATTGCACGAAAATGTTCACGACTTAATTATGTTTTTTTGCCAAATTGATTTTTTCAAGTGACTGTAGACACAAATGATGGTCTTTACGTACGACGTTCTGAGTACGTTTATGCTAAAAAATGTCAAACTTTCCAATGGAAATGTCAGGTGGCGGCAGGCAACACTTAGTGTATTTAAATTTGTAAGTTATTATTTTTGGTAGCCATAAGGTATAAAATTAATGTCATATTAAGATTCTTCATACAACTTAACTATTTTTAAGTACCGATATGTTTATGTCCTAAAGGACAATTTTTTCCGCACCCTATCAGTCAAGGACATAGAATTAGTTCAATCGTAAAATTGGTATGATAATTGGATCCCCGTCGAAATTTTGATATTATTATTACCCATATGTCCAAAGGTCAAGATGGCCGATTATCGGAATCCTAGGGTTCATATGGGCCGGTCCAAGTTTAAAATTTGCACAAATCTTTAATATACTATAAGTGGCTCCAAGAAAAATGCGTACACCCAGTAAAATATTTCGTTTTATATATTTTTTATAAACTCCACTACTAAAACTACTACTAAAATCTGCATATGTGACGCGCAAAATAGAAAGGGAGCTAAGGGCAAAAAGCAGTTTTGTTCAGGAGAGCCATTTAAAAGATTTATCTTTGGTGTACCATCACTTTCATAAAACGCGCATATCTCTGGGAGGGAACACTTTTGGGGCATGGGATCGGTCTCATTCGATGCTCAAATGTTGTCCACATCAAAAAAAAAGGGAAAATTGATTTTTTTTTACCCTTAGGTCCCTTTCTCTATGCGATGTCACATATTCATTTTAATGTATGTACTACAATTAATCGCTGATATTTGTGGAGCTATCTCGATGGTAAAATACGCCAGCATACCGCATAAGAGAGCTCTACAGGACGAATGGCACAAAATGTAAACAAGCTATTGTGAAAAACTTGTAAAAAGTATGCCTAATAGATAACAGGTGGTAAAAAATATTAAAGCCATACATACTAAATATTAATATTTAAGATTACATTAGGATTACTTTACTTTACATATAGTGTACGAGTTTGGCTTTGGCAGTGAAATGCGTCATATCTTACTCTTTTATTTTGTTGAAGCCACTTGAACTAAAATGTTATGTTTGTCTGTTTTGTTAAATTACCTAAACAATGAACTTATAAAATGTTTAATATAAATTTTTTCAAATATTATTTGTTTGATGATATGAGAGCGTTCAAGAATTTTCATTAGCTGTACGAGTTTTGCTTGGAGCTACTGTATATACATATTTGGATTCGTAAGAAAAGTTAAATGTTTGTGAATACCAATATGCTCCTGAACATTAGGGGACGATTTTAGGGAACCAGGGACCAGAGATCACGCCCATTTATCAAGGACAAATGTTAAAAAAATATGTCGTATTTAGATTTGTCAGAAAATAATACAGCTTCCAATATGTCCATGTTAGTGAGGACATATTTTTCAGCGCCCTAGGATTCTTCCCCTATTAGTCAAGGCCTAAAATTCGAATCGTAAAATTAAAGTGATGGAATTTTATTGTTTTGAATACCCGTATGTCCATAGTTTAAGAAGCTCGCTTATTAACCCTTGGACCTGTATGTTTCGAGTCCCAAATTAGTTCATATCATAAATAAAGAAACATATTAGATTTGTAGAAAATTTTCACCGTTTCTAGATACCCATTAGAGGGTATCTGGTCTCTAAAGAGACTCCACATCGAGAGCCATCAATAGATTTCTTTACAACAACGTGTGTGTGTGTGTTGTAAAAAGAGTTTACCCAATAAACATTATAAACTTACTATAAATTGATTATAAACTTACATTAGTAAACGTAAGCTTGGAAATTCTTTATGGTAATCATTGTAACATGTTGATTTCCAATTATCGGATAAACAAAAAGGGTCCCTTATTCTACAATTGTATCCATGCTTGGAAAACAATTGGAAATCAATTTGAAAAAACAATATTTAATAAATCATGTGGAATGTTTGTTGTAAATGTGTATATTTGTTTGTTTCAAAATTGGATGCAAATACGATTGTAAATACGGATGTGGCGACGATTGTAATTCAAGCAGGCCAGTATACTTACGAAAGTATTGTAAATGTCTATTTTAGTACATCTTTTACAAATCTATTATAAATACACTAAAATAAATTTGTGAATTTTAATTTTCGTAAACTAGTTTGGAAATAGTGTTTGGAAAACAATTGTTAATAAACTAGTTTACGTCAATGTTTATTGGGTAGTTGACTATGTCAACTTGTGTGCCATGCCGTGCATGTACGTATGTTCCAACGTCTAAAAAAATATTCAAAAGGCGTGGGGGGTTCCACGCCCTTTTTAATAATTTAAACGCTACGCAGTCCTTATTTATTTGCTTGTCATTGATTTATTTCTGGTAAACAATGTATTACGATCAGTCCATTACTTGCGTCATATATGCGATTTGTAAAGGAGTCGCTGCACCACCCACTATTCCACCAGGTGTTTCGTACGATGCCAATATCCAAATATCATCGTCATAGCTCTATAAATATTTCAGAGCGTCAATCCATATCAATTCTGTGACCTCTAGTTTGCCTTCCGCTGACAGGTATGGCTAGATTGTCATAAAATTTTACAACAATTCAGCATGTATATACTTTACATACTTCATGGGGTCATCGACAAGTATTTTGAGGTGTCGTAAACATAATGGCAAAGTAAATGTACCCTCTATCATACGATGGGTGGTGTACAAATATCTAACTTTTAAAAAGTAGAAATAAATTTAAACTAGTGTATTTTTAATTAAAATTCGACCTCAACTATTCGTGCACACACAAGAATCAAACTACGTTCAGATATTGTTAAGTGTGCGTGGGTCTTGCTTAAAAAAAATGTAGATATATCTTATATTTCATAAATTCGTTTACACTGCACGCCTTTAAATTTAGCCATATTTACCTTCACAGTAGCTCACATACCCCCATACACTCTTAAACACTTCATCAACGCATAATGACTATGACGGCAACACCTAGACAAATGATTACTTATCGTCGGCGTTATTTGGTGTCTCATTAAAAATTATCTTGGCTCATCAATCTCTTCCCGCAGATACTATGCCATCGTACGGCCTCTGGAGTATCCCCTGAATATGACGCACAAGACGGTGTGCTTTATGCTGGCCAACGTTTGGATATTGCCTGCCCTCATCTCATTCACGCCCATATTCTTGGGTTGGTATACAACGGCCGAACATTTGGAGGAGATCTCATTGAACCCGGACCAGTGTTCCTTTGTGGTCAACAAAGCGTATGCCCTCATATCAAGTTCGGTCAGTTTTTGGATACCAGGAATTGTAATGTTGGTCATGTATTTTCGGATATACAAGTGAGTATGGATTATAAATAGTTTGGCACATGAATACAACTAGTTTTTTTTTTTGTTTCGACATTATTTGAAAACCATGTAAGTATATTGCTATCGAGTGAGCATTACCAATGATTTTAATGTCTTTGGGTCCTTCCATGAGAGCTCGACCTTTCCTATCAACGCACTCTATGGTAGATTTCTTCCTACGTCCTTTTGTCTAGTGTGTCGCAAGGACAATTGTGCGAATAATATTTTCCTCGCAGAGCACCGCTTTATTCGCATTTTAAAGTAACCCTGTTTCAGCATCAAAAAATTAGAATATTTGTGCGGTAGTTAGTACGAGAGTGTTATTTGTATTTGCACACAAAGATTTGTTGCCACAACCGAACTTTTTGCCATCTGAACGTTGCTGGTTGCTCATGTATTCCATCGCAACAATCGAGTTTTGATTGTATATACTGCAATTTTCAGTAGAGGTAACTGACACTATCAGTTAAAGAGAGAAAACATCAGTAACCCAACTAATAAAGATTATTATCGGAACTGAATGTCTACATATGTGACGCGCAAAATAGAAAGGGACCTAAGGGCAAAAAAAGTTTTGTTCAGGAGAGCCATTTTAAAGATTTAAATACGTGTATCTTTGGTGTTACATCACTTTCATAAAACGCTCATATCTCTGGGAGGCAACAGTTTTGGGGCATGGGATCGGTCGCATTCAATACTCAGATGTTGTCCACATCAAAAAAAAAGTGTGAAGTTGATGAAAAGTTTTATTCAGGAGAGCCATTTTAAAGATTTAAATACGTGTATCTTTGGTGTACCATCACTTTCATAAAACGCGCATATCTCTGGGAGGGAACACTTTTGGGGCATGGGATCGGTCTCATTCGATGCTCAGATGTTGTCCACATCAAAAAAAGAAAAAAATGATAATTGATTTTTTTTTTACCCTTAGTTCTCTTTCTCTATGCGCTGTCACATATACTGGTTGTTGTTCTGAATTGTTGGTTTGAAGTTCTCTATAAATTCGGTTGTCATTTCTACACACATTTCATAGCTGGAACAACTGTTGGTTTAAATTTATGTATTCGTGTCATCGGGATTATCGATTTCGGCAAAAATTCAAAAATCATAGTTTAGCAACTTTTAAATACAACTTGGAACAAATGATCGCAATACTAAAATAGTTAAAATAGGAATTCGATACATTTTTTTTGATTAATGAATGTGTTTTCGTCTCAAACAAAGTGACTAGAACCAGTAAACTACTGTAGTGATTATATTTTGAAGTTGGAAAAAATAATGATATGCTACAACAGTGAATTAACGGAGTTTGGTAACTACAAAAAATTATATTTGTGGCCACCGCCAATAATTGGTACCAAAGTAACATGAACTTTATAGTTGGTTGGCTGTCGTAACCCCAAATTGTGGCAATCTACAGCTTTACTGAATTCGCTTGATAAACCTGATTTATTGGCCGTGAGAACCGTGAAAATATCATCGATTTCATCAATATCATATAATGTTGGTTATTGCAACAAATAGTGTATTTTTTCAACCGAATTGTTGTAGTTCGAACTAATTTTTAAATGATTTTTTCTTTAAACAGATATATTGCGAAAAGTTTGAGCCTTAAACTGGTTCCATTGAAACAGTTTGAGTTCCAAAACTGGTCTCAATAGCTAGCAGAGTTCCCAACTGATATTTTTAGAAATGTTTAAGTCTAAACTTTTTTATTGCAGAACAATTTGAGCATCTCTACTTTACTGTAAATGTAGGAACCTTGAGAATTTTAAACGTTAACCTTTTGAGATATTTGGATTCCCAAACATGGTGCGCTCCTTGGAATACCAGATACATAAGAAATTAGATCCACAGTATCACTGTTGGTTTATCTATAAGTGGTTACATAGATAGGCTATCAGACCCTAAAGAAAACTTTGTTAACTTGGCGAATGAATTGTATAGAAGTTGTTCGTTCACTACGTAAGCTTTTTAATCTCTTTCATAGGAGTCTTGAAAATTTCTATTGCATAACCGGTCCCAAGAGAGCGCCAGGAATAGTAACCCCTGGCAACTACCGCCCACTTACATGTAGCTAAGTGCTCTCAAAGGTCAAGGAGACTTTGGTGTATTACCATTTTATTATTGATTAAACGGCCTTCACCACAATCGATGTTGCCCCTATTAAAAATATCTATGGTAGACCTGATGGTATCGGTATTGATTTCTGCATATTCATATCCAGTTTTCTTAAAGATCTGATATTTCGTTCCCTTTGTCAATGACCTCTTGTATCTGACAATTTTCCTTTCCTATTACTTTACCGACGATAAAAAGCACCTGGAACTTGTGTAAGCCGTGTTTGTTTAGGCTAACTAGCTTGTTGGAAACATAATTTACAGCAATCCGAGCTAAAATTTTATAATATCACGTTTACTAAAACTTTTTAAAATAGTTTTTATCAAACAACATATGTGACGCGCAAAATAGAAAGGGACCTAAGGGTATAAAACAGTTTTGTGCAGGAGAGCCATTTTAAAGATTAGGTCACTTTCTATTTGCGCTTAGAATCGTCGACTTCACTTTCATAAAACGCGCATATCTCTGGGAGGGAACACTTTTGGGGCATGGGATTGATCTCATTCGATGCTCAGATGTTGTCCACATCAAAAAAAGAAAAAAAAATGAAAATTGATTTTTTACCTTTAGGTCCCTTTCTCTATGCGCTGTCACATATAGGTTTATAAAAAAAAAGCGGGATGGTATATTTCACTATCTAATGTTTAATAGGGTGATTAGTGGCGAGAAAATAACAAAGTTTATATATCACATGGCATTAACTCTAAATCTAAAAAATAATATTTTCGCAAAAATCCAATTGTTTCTGCAAAAATCGTTCCTCATTTTCAGTACGTACTCTTTTATTGAGGAATACCTGATTCCTGTTTATGTATTCTTGTACGAGTATATAAGAAAAAAGTAATTTTGACTTTTTAATTAAAATATTCTGGAAAAAAATTGTGTAGGTTCCGATATTTTCTATTTAATGACACCAAATTTTCGGCTGTACTGATGGAAACATTCTGTTGTGGCAACGAATCTATTCTCTGTGTGTGTGGTAACACTTACTTGTTGCGTTGGTGTCTTAATGTCAACTCGCTTGCTATCCGAATAGCTTCAATGCAACTCCTAGTTTGTCTAAAACGAGCACAGCTTCTGATTCGACCGTAAGCTATGTCTTCTGAAATGGAGGTTATGAGCTAAACTACGAACGACTTACTTAAAAATGACTTTTGGACTAGGAATTGTTACCACTTTCGATAAATAGAATAGTCGTTACAGAATTGGATGCTTTGATAGAAGGCACAAAAATTCTGTTAGACACGTTTTATGCTGTAAAATAAAAAGTACTGAATGTTTTTTGACCAAATATTTAAAAAGATATTTATTGATAATGTCCGCCTTTTGCCTTTATACATGCCTTAAGTCGAACTGGTCAATACGAGGGCGACCGCAAAAGTAACTGGCCTAACATAAAAAGAACCGTTTTTTTTGGAATTATTATTATTTATTTTTCTTCATATTCTCCTTCCAACTCAATACACTTCATCAAACGTTTTTCAAGTTTTTTAATTCCATCCGAAAAATAAGATTTTTCAAGACCTTCAAAATATGCCTCAGTTTTAGCAATAACCTCGCTATTGGACGAAAATTTTTTCCACCTAGAATTTTTTTTAAATTTGGAAACAATAAATAATCAGAAGGAGCTAAATCTGGAGCTAAAAGCTCCTCGGTATTGGTCCAACGGACCAAAGTCAACAAACGCGGCAAACATCTTGCTGATAGCTTTTTCATGTGGAGTTCATCATGTAAAATACTTGTTTTTCGTGTATTTTAACAATATCAGCAAGTCCTCTGAGCTTTATTCGTCTATCTTTAGTCACTTCATTAAATATTTTTCTAATGTTTTCAATAGTAGTAGCAGTTTTCGGTCTTCCAGAGCGTTGTCCATCTTCCGTACTTGAACGACCCATTTTAAATTGTTGAACCCAGGATTTCACGGTGGAGTATGATGGTGCATTATCACCATGAACAGAATCCAATTCATCTTTGATTAATTGTGGCGTATAACCTTTCATATAAAAGTGTTTAATTACCGCACGAAACTATTTATTTTCCATTTTTCAAAAACTATAAAACTTGTTTACTTCAATCACCTGTAACAAAGAAAATAATCATTAAATATTTCGGAAATTTTGACAGATGGCTTATAAAAGATTGCTTTTAAAAAACAAAAAAAAAGTTGCTAGTAAAACAGAAAATGTGCTAGGCCAGTTAGTTTTGCGGTCGCCCTCGTAGCTGCACGAACCTCGTCCATTAAAACTTTGGAAACAGCTCGAACCAAAGCAGTCTTAAGAGATCCAATTTTGGGGTATCTTTTGTGACAAACCTTGTCCTCTAAAACCGTCCACAATTTGTAATCCAATGGGTTCAAATCTAGACTGCCTGAGGGCCATTCTTCAGAGAAAATGAACGCCGGCAAAATGCTTCAAAGCCAGGCCTGGGACGTTTTAGCCTTATGGGCCGGTGCAGAATCCATGGCTGGTTTTGGAACAGGAAATTGTTAAGAGGCTTCACAACAGCTTCCAAAACGGTTTCTTGGTAAACTTTGGCCGATGTTTTGACTCCTTGTTCGCAGAAATGCAGGTCAGTGACCCCATCGTAAGAGACACCCCACCAAACCATGACTGAAGCTGGGGATGACCCTTTTCCACCCTTGGGATCAGTTCAGATGCTTCCTTAGATGACCACGCATACACTCTATCATTTTGCTTGTTAAATTTTTCCTGAACGGTAAACATTTTTTTCATCGGTGAACAAATTTTTTCTGTGCAAATTATCAGCGTGCTTCACCAAAAGACGTTTGCATTTGTCAATCCTATTTTTTTTAAAAGCAACAGTCAATAAATTTCCGGTACGTCGTTTGAAAGCCCCAAGTCCTTAGTCTTTTTAATGTTTCGAATCAGGGAATTTTGCGTGATATTCCTTTCACGGGCCATGATTTTCTGTTGAATTCTTGATTCAACGGCTTTGATAACATGCGGTGTTTGAACAGAGCGTGGGCGGCCCTATCGTTGGCGGTTTTTTACATCTCCAGTCTCCTCAATCAGTTTTCGCATCGGTAGCCGAACATGTGGCCAATCCCTAGTGGACGGAGCGTTTTGAAAATATCGATTTTTTTCATTTCACACTTGAAAAGCGCTATTACAGCGATACCATTCTCTTTATCTGACTACTTCATGATGAAAGTTGAAACAATTTTAAAATTCCGTTACAGACTAACGCTATTGAGGTTAGCTTTCAAAACCCATACGACATTAACGGGGTATGTTGAGTCCTACTATTGAAATGGGTGTGTTCAATGTTGTAAAAGTATTTATGTTCCCACTAAGTATACAGTGATGCCAGAAATTCTTTATTCTACACAAACTTCTAAACACTTACATCACTGTAAAGGGTTACCCAACTAAAACTTACTATGTTAGTTCTAAATAAAACAAAAAGTTTGCAGAGAATTATTTTAATATTGTTTATTATGACAATTATGTGTGAATCAAAATATCCACTGCCGTTGAATTTCTAGAGCATAAGGGCCATTGTTTCGTTGGCTGTGTGGCACCATCCTGTTGGAACCACATATCACCCAGGTCCATATCCTCAGTTTTTGGCCACAAGAACTATGTTACTCGTTCATCACAACACAATGCACGGTAGCTGCTGGGCCGACTTCATTTTTGAAAAAACTACGTCGCGAAGACGCCGCCAGCCCCTAATCCGCACCATATAGTCCCTCCTTGTGGATGGATCAGTTTTTCAACCATTACTTGTGGACTCTAATTTGATTGAATAAGGCAACTCTGCTTTATACGAATCCACTGAGGTGAAAATGTGCCAGTCGCTGAAGATTATTTTCATGGTAAAGTCACCATTAACTTCTGTCTGTTCAACCAAACATTCGGCGTATCGACGACGCTGATTCAGCTCTTGAATCAATTGAACCTTATAAACGTGTAAATTCAAATCTTTATATAAAATGTATGATTGATGTTCGTAAATTGTTCAATTTTTGTTCACGACGACGAGTCGAGGTTGACGGCTTCTGCCACACTATCGCGAACAACATTAACGTTTGTGCAGAACGAACTGGTCGAGGGTTATATATCTAGGACTAAAAGTCGACTTTTAGACTTTCGACTATTAAAAAAAATCAATAGTTGACATTTTAGTAAAAAAAAAATCGATTAAAGTCGAATCTTTCCTTAAGCGAAATGAAAATACAATATTTTAGAGAAAAAAAAACAAGTTTTATTTGTATAAAAAACTTTTATTTAAGAAAGTAAGAGTGAATTTAAAACAATAAACATCTAGAATTTTAAGTAGTTTTTATATAATGGATGATCCACCTAGAGATATTTTTTCAGAACAAACAAAAATATAAAAATTCAAATCAAGTGTGGAATCTTATATTAGTAATTTGAAGGGACATTTATTTTTTTTGAATATAATTTCGTTCAAATGTTGGCCGCAACTACCCCTAAGGGCTTCCATTCTGAGGGTTCAATTTTGGATGACTCGTTCGAGCACTTCGACAGGTATGGCTTTAATGATTCGCGTAATGTTGGCTTCCAAAACCTGAATCGTAGCTGGTTTGCCAGCATAGAATTTGGAGTTTATGTCACTCCAAAGAAAAATGTCTAAAGGTGTGATATCACTCGATCTAGCCAACTCACCTGTCCAAAATGTGAAACTAGCTGCTTTTCGAAATGACCTTTCAATAGGTCCATTGTTTGAGCAGCTGTATGGCAAGTGGAACCAAATGTCGTCAAGATTACGGGCTGCAATTACAGGTAGCAAAAAGTTGGATATCATGACTCGATAGCGAGCACCATTCACGGTAAGGTTCCGGCCGTCATTATTTTTGAAAAAACATCGCCCGATGATTCCACCAGCATATAAACCATACCAAACCGTGGTTTTCTCTGGGTATGATGACACCTCTTGAACCTCTTCTTGTTGCTCTTCAGCCCAAATGGGTAATTTTGTTTATTTACTTTGCCGTTGAGCCTCATCACTGAACAAAATTTTGGTCGAAACAAGCAAATCTTCCCGTTTCTCAAAAAATTTGATGAAAATGGAAAAACACCAAACAACTCTTTAATCTTTGTGGATGAAATCGTATGGAGTTTATTTTTGTGTAGCGTTTTAACATCCTCTCCTTAAGATTGCAGTGCCCATTTCGACCTTTTTTCGATAAAGTGAAGAAAAATAAAAAAAAAATTGTGCAATTAATTTCAGTTGGGTCGTGTCCTTTTTTATGAATGTTTTTAAAAATGTCGTTGAATCGTCTAATATAATCAGAATATTTTCAAGATAAAAAGACAATTTCTTCCTTTTTTAAAATCTTAAACACTTTTGACATTTTAAAACCAAAATTAACTTTTTTGGTTGGATTCGGTTGTGGCAATAAATCTGTTCTCTTGGGCTCTTGGGTTAGACGATTAAACTATACAGCCATATAAATAAACCAAAAAATAAATTTGGTTGTGCCAACAAATGTGTTCTCTTTGCGAGGGAAAAATGTAAAATTTAAATTTAATATAAACTTCTACACGCCTACGCGATTTCTTAACGCAGCCATGGTGCACTCGTCCGACGTCACAACGTAGGCGTTCAGCATTGGCGACACATAATCGCATCGGTCTGTGTGATAACTTAAAAACACACAGAAACTTTGTTAAACATACTTTTTAATTTAAATGTTTAATGGACGGAATTAAATTGCTAACCAATAATTTGTGTGTTTTTTTGATTATTTTCTAAAACAGAGAAGCGGTGAGACAGCGTAAGGCACTGAGCCGCACCAGTTCAAATATTTTGCTGAATAGTGTACATATGGGCCATACCCAACAGCCCACAAACCTTAACTATCTACATCCCAGTGACTGTGAATTAACCCTAACGAGAGAAGAGACTCATAGTGCAATAAGTCATTTTGAGGTGAGTTAAAGAAACCGCCCACGCCCTACGACCCCAAAGTCTTTAAAACTGTACTGCATAGATTGTCGTTTAAAGCATCCACAGACCTTGGAAACGTTAGCCTGCTGCAGGAATGACGCTTTCCTTTTGATAACAGCTTCAGTGGGCATTGCTGTGGGATGTTTTAAATGATTTTCTTTTCGTCCTTTTTGATGGTTTCATCAAAATTTCACTTTTAAAGTCATTCATGCAAAACTGCAAGCCTTGTTTTTTGTTTTGTTTTTGTTCGTTCTTCTCTTGTACTTACATACACATGCCCTAAAGGAGATACCACAAACCGATGACGATGACAGAGATGAATGTGATGAGCTGCGTGTACCCTCACCACCGCCACGACGTCTCAGTCGCAGCAGTATCGATTTGCGTGATCTCGAACAGGAACGCTACGAAAAGGTCACCCACACGGACAGTGCGCCATCGATGATAGCGTTGCACTATGCCACCCAACAACAATTACAGGTGCCCTCCGCCAACAAGGATGTCATCAATTACAATCCGCAAATTTGGCAGAACACGATAAACGACTTGCAACAGCCGATAGCCATCCCAGTACCCCATGCAACAACGACAAATGCGGGCGGCAGCAGCTGTGGCGATTCGCCCCACAGACAAAACTCGAATTTCTATAGAAACGGTTGTGATCCCGAGCCGTATCACAACATATTCGGCGGCAGTGATAGCTGTGGCCGCACGGCCATCAACAGTGACGATAGTGAGGGCAACGATTATTTAATAAAAGTAAAACAAACTTCAGGGCCGGCCACCTTCATACCCCTAGCCGAGGACAACAAAGAGCTGAAACGTCTCATAGAAGACAACTATTTGTACTACAAAAAGCAATCTGGTGGCGGCGGTCAGCTACAAAGAGGTGGCACTCTCGACGGCCAGGAGGGCAAGGATTTCTTTGGGGGCAACAAGTTCGCCGCCTTAAGTGAGACTGATTTCATACGCCTGAAAAACGGTGAGAATCGATATCGCAGTCAGGCCGGCGGTGGCCAGGGATCATCCAACAAAAAATCATTTGCTGTAAGCGATTCCGAATTTCTTCGCAGCGTTAGCGATGTAAAGGTTAAAAAGAAACATTTGGATGCCCTTAAGGAAGGCACGGTCACATCCACTCCCAAGGAGGAGGGTGGCAATAAAGGCTTCAATTTGAAATCGTTGCTGGCCAAAACGAAACGTTCGAGCACCGAGTGTTTTTCTTTGGAAAAGAAACGTCACCAGGCCAATTCGGAGGAAATACGTTCCAGTAGATCCCAACTTTTTAAACGATCCCGCAATCGCAAACTATCGCACAGTTACAATGGCGGTCTCAAGGAACGTAAACATGAGATACGGGCGCGGCAACACAGCGACACCGACTCGGATGTCTACCTACCCCGTCTCTTTGGCGAGAGTGTGGATTCGTCGAGTCGCTATAATACACCCGACATTTTGCTGGACATCAATGTCTTGAACGAACAATCCGAACAAATGGATGAGCAGGGCCGCCAGGAAACGGAAATCATATCACCGCAACATAAAAACGGCCACATACAACTGATCGATTTGGGAGCCAATACCGTGCAGGAAGTGGGACCCGATGATCTCTCCTTTTTGAGAGATATAACCTCGAACGATTCACCGTTGATACCGTCAACGCCACCACCCTCTCTGTCGCCCAGCTCGCTAATGGACTCTTCCATACCGGAGGTGCTAAGGTCCGAAACGAATTCCACCATACCCGAGAAATCCAATGTTTCCCAAAAATCCAGCTCGGAGCTGGTGGAGCTTTTTCGCTCACTCAGTTTTCCCTCCACCGAGCAGTCCTTCCACAAAGACTCGCCCGACAAAATGCAGAAATCCAAAGAAGCCTCCACCGCCCTGCGCAAGGAATCCATCAAACAGCGTATGAGCACACTGAGCGACCAGATCCTGGTCAACAAGAACAGCAGCAACTTCCTGATGTCACCGCCTATAACACCGAACTTCAACTCGGCCATTAATTTGCCCATAAGCAAATCACCGAATGCCATGCAAACGTCCTTCTCGGCTGCCACCAGTGGTGGCAACAGCATCAACGTGTATTTCCTTTCGCCGCCGCCCACCGGAACGGCGCCGAGTTTCCCACTGACCTCATCGACAAATCAATTCGGTGTCAGCGATACTTCTACGGTGTCACTGGATGTGTTCACCACACTGGCTGTGCCCAGTAAGCAGAGCCAAGGAGGCCAACAACAGCAGCTGCAGCAGCAACAGCATCACCAGCAAACATCAACAGTTCCACAGCCTACCTCACAACCGAACAGTTCACCGAAGCCGGAAATTATTTTAGACTCAACGCTATCGCCCACCTCGATGCGTAGTGGAGGTGGTGGTGGCGGTGGTCTGGGTAGTGGTGGCTCTTTAGCAGGAGAGGAGAAAGACTTAACATCGCCGTTATTCAAACGTCACGACAGTGAACCGGAAACTACGCTTACAAACACCAACAGTGGTGGTGGTGGCGGCGGCGGAGGAGGAGGCCGTAAGCGCAGTTCTCTACTCACCGGCTACGAAGGCATACAGACCGTACGCAAACGCCAGGCATCTGTAGTCACCTACGATGTGAATGTCATTAACTTTTCCCAGGACAACAGTGACAGTCGCAGCTACATACCCATGGGTAGGGTATCAACAAGTTCAGCCAGTAAGTACCCTGTTCACATCTATCACACGTTCATAGTTTATGCCATGAGCTGCATATGTCATTACAACATGTATGTACATATGTATGTATATAAGTTTATCATCGTATTGAAATTTAAGTTCATATCTTCAACATACACCCCACCACCATCATTCTGACCATCATAACATCATTCATTTACTAAAAAGCTTCTTTAGCTCTCTCTTGCTCTCTCTCACACTCTCTGTGTCATGTTAACCAAAACTATGTAGTTTATAGTGCGCTGGTCCCATCAACCGAAACTTATGATACTTAACTAAACGCCCTTCCCCATAAGTTGACCAAAAGTGGAATTGTCTTTAATTGTGTTCGTTCGTTCGTTCCATGTTTTGTTTGTCTTCTTCTTACTAAACGTGTTTGTCTCGGTTCAGTGTCCTGTCCCTAAATGTTACCATGTGTTGTTTGACTCGTTCCGTATCTGTTATTTCTTTCTGTACTACCGTTGATAAGTATTCATGCATATAATCATTTATAAGCTCATCGATGGACCGATTGTTTGAGAATTATGAACTTTTTTTTGGGAGTGCCGTAGTTCATAGTTCATATTTTTTGAGAAAAGGTTTACAATTCTAGCACGTGAGAGCATTTTTTTCTTTAGCATGGCTCAGAATCTGAGGTATTATTTCAAGTATAGAAACAATTTTGAATTCATACCCTATTATTTGTCAAACACATTTATCTGTGGAAACTTAAGTTACCAACTAAACTACAAATAAATGTATCCCTACACCCAACATCCTATACTATCGAGAAAAAGGCCAACACCCTAAAGAAAGGATCATATTAGACCATATTTACTCTTATGTTCATTAAGATGATGAAATATAGAAACATTTAGTATCCAAGAAATCAAATCAGACAAGAATGTAAATTTACCAAATTGTCCTAACTAAGAAGTTAGTAACAAAATGCAGAACAAGTGAGAAAATTTGCAGTCGGTCTACTAAGTGATACCCTACAACACTGCGGCTACAGAAGAGTCGAACAGTACCAACAATACAGGGTGGCGCACTAATTGCGCTGCAATAAGAAATTCAAATAACTTTTTTTAATCAATCTACGTGAAACTTCGATATAACGAACTTTGTTATAACGAAAAACTTAATATGTGACGCCCAAAATAGAAAGGGACCTAAGGCTAAAAACCAGTTTTGTTCAGGAGAGCCATTTTAAAGAGTAGGTCCCTTTCTATTTGCGCTTAGAATCGTCGACTTCACTTTCATAAAGGGGATCGGTCTCATTCGCTCAGATGTAGTCCACATCAAAAAAAGAAAAAAATGAAAATTGATTTTTTACCCTTAGGTCCCTTTCTATATGCGCTGTTACATATAACGAATTTTTTGCTGAGTCCCATGAAAAAATCTCTTTATTGCAAAGTATTTCATACAAAAATCTAGTCTACAAAAATCTAGTTATAAAGCCTCTATATAGCGAAGTATTCAATCAAAAGCCTCTAAACAATGAAATTAGAACAAAACAAAAAAGTCGTTAAAGTCCCATTATCAAAAGGCTCTACATAACGAATTGCATATCCAGTTGCCTCCATACAACGAAGTAATAATAAATCAAAACAACGAAGTTCTAATGTTATATATATGAGGGCTGCTATATATATATTTCTGGCCTTATAATGAAAATGCGAATATTTATCATCAAAAAAGGGTTTTATTGTTTTTCAAAGTATTCTCCAGCATGATTTATACACGTTTGCTTGCGCTCAAACCAATTGTCGAAGCAGTTTTTCCACTCCGATTGAGACACCTCCAAAACATGGTTTTTGAACGCTTCTGGCGACGAAAACCGTTGTCCACGTATTATTTTCTTGATGTGCGAGAATAAAAAATCATTGGGTTCCAAGTCAAGGCTGCTCGGCGGTTGACCCATTAATTTGACCGGTCAAAAGGGCGCTGGTTTGAGCCGATTTGTGGAAGCTCACATTGTGATGGTGCACAATGATTCGTCTTCTCTTGTTCGTTTTTTCAAAATTCTCCAAAGACTTTAGGCAAAAAAATTGTGGTGTACCTGTCAGAATTGACCGAATTGACGACCTACGTTGCACAAGCGGAACAGTCGCCACATAACCAGTTTTGCCGAAGAAACAGGCGACCATTTGCTTCGAAGTGCTCCTTCCACGAACAACTTTCGTTGGATTTGGCTCGTTTTCGAAGACCCACACGGTCAATTGCTGTTTTGTTTCGGGCTCACACGCATAGATCCACGATTCGTCACCTGTGACGATCTTATAAACGTCTTTTGAAGCACCGCGATCGTATTTTTTCAAAATTTCTTTGCACCAATCGACACGAGCCTTTTGAGCGATTGTCAAATTGTGCGGGATCCAACGAGAATAATTTTTTTTACGGCCAGGTGTTCATGCAATATCGAATGTATGCTGGTGGAAGAAATTCCCAAGGATGCCTCTATCTCACGGTATGTCACATGATGATCTTGCATCATAAGTTTTCGCACGGCATCAATGTTCTCTGGCACAACGGCCGTTTTTGTACGACCTTCGTCTGTGAGCGAGCGTCGGCCACGATTGAATTTATTTAACCAGTTTTTCACAGTACTAAAGGATGGTGCTTCATCGCCATGCAAAGATTCAAGTTCATCTATGCACTCTTGCCTTGATGATCCACGTCGAAAGTTGTGAAAAATTATCGCACCAAAATGTTCACGAGTTAATCCAATTTTTTTGCCAAACTGTCACTGATATTCGTACGTCAAAACGTTCTGAGTACGTTTATGCTAAAAAAGTCAAACATTCCAATGAAAATGTCAGATGGCGCCAGACCACACTTAGTGTTACCAACCCTCTACTTATTTATGATAATCAGCACCACTTTCTCCATCAGAGTCAGCTAATTAATTGAAAACCTTCCTGCATTTTATCGAGGTTTGCGCTGTCATCATCATTTAAGCCTTTGGTTCTCTTTGGCCTGAAGACTTTTACATTGGCCTCTCTCGCAGAAAATAAGGCGTCTGCTTTGAGGCGTCCTGGCCATCTCCTCTTTGTCATGAAGTTATTTAATGATCGGTCAGGCTTAATGTTCGACCAGTCTAAAATCGGTAAATTGGGGTTTTGCATCCTGAACAACTCCAGAATTCTTCCGCCTCCATCCTGCGTCACTGTGTTTTTGTCTCAGAGGCATATCCTTAATAGGGATCAGCACCAGGCTCAGCCCATATAATACATCCCGTAGCTTTCTGTTACAAGTTCCAATATATTCTAAAGATGGCCCGCCCTGATATTTGATTCCCTGAAACTCAGGGAAATCTTAATGGACTCGAAGTGAGTAACTGAAGAACTCTACGGTTTAAGGTTTGATTTATTGAGTCCGACAAAAGTTCATAATTAAAGATGAATTTCAAATAATGGTGCTTAGAAAACATAAAACTATTACGTGTTATTTTATTTTTATATAATATTGGTTATGTAATATAATTTGTTTAATTTTGTTAATAAGAAATATATTGTTATTATAGAATCCTAGTAGAGTTATATTAACCAAAATAATTCCTAAATCTTTGGAAAGTACATTTCCCATCAATCTTAAATGGGCTCTAAGGAATCCCCTTCAGTGGCAACAGACGATGGAGTACCAGATTTGTTGTCTGCCAGAGCCACAAACTGTCATTCCTAATGACTTTGTCGATGGCTCGACTAGCAGAAGAATATGAGGGCAGAAGGCCTTTTTGCACTAGAACGGATTGTCTTCCAACACCTAGGCTCCATATAGTTTTTTTAATAACTATAAGCTAGATAGATTTTGTTTCAAGACCTTACTAGGCATTTAAGTGTCTCAACACTTAATTAAGTCCCTTAACACTCATTAAGGAACAAAAGGAAACTTCTCTCAAATCAGTAAGCTGTGAACTATATAAATCATATTATCTCTGACCAGAACCTAATGTTTAATACGAGTAATTAAGAAAATTAACTAGAGGCTTAGAGATTAATCTCTTATTCGCTAAGGCGCCAGCATTTACGAAGTGAAAATCCGCCGTTGTAAAATTATAAGATGTTTTTTCCCGGAGTTGGAAGATGGGTATACTTGTATGATAGTAGTACACACTCACCACGGTGGCCTTGAACTTTTCGAATTCTCCACCAACCCCAGGTACTTTATTTGGCTACCCGCATCAAGTTTGTGCACAGTATGCCCTGTTTAAAATGTTTAAGATGTCCCGGAGTTGAACATGGGTTTATTTATATACTATTTGTGCCCACTATCCACCACACCACGGTGGCCTTAAACTTTTATTTGGTCCTTCACATTACGTTCGTGCACAGTATTTTCTAAGATATTCTTGGCAATCAAGCAAAAATGAATTAGACCTTCTGGTATTGCGCCTTCCGAACTGTGTATCTGCTTTAACACTCAGGGCTTTTGTAAAGTTTGTTGAACAGGGTGGAGCACGGTAATTTGAATATGTGGGAATGAAAGAAAAAAATTAAGAACCTCAGAACAATTTATTTTATATTTTAATTACTTACAAGGCACATAAACACGTTTTACGCTGTAAAATAAAAAGTACTGAATGTTTTTGGACTAAATATTTTTTAATATATTTATTGATGTATATTTTATGCAAAAGAAATCTACTTATTCGAAAGGTCCGCCTTTTGCCTTTACACACGCCTTAAGTCGCACTGGCTAATCGTCAATAGCTGCACGAACCTCGTCCATTGGAAAATTGGCCACAGCTCGAACCAAAGCAGTCTTAAGAGATTCAATGTTGGGGTATCTTTTGTGACAAACCTTGTCCTCTAAGACCGAAAACAATTTGTAATCCAATGGGTTCAAATATGGACTGCCTGAGGGCCATTCTACAGAGGAAATGAACGCTGGCAAATTGTTTCGAAATCAGGCCTGGAACGTTTTGGCCGGCGCAGAATCCTGCTGGAAAGTCCATGGCTGGCTTTGGAACAGGGGATTGTTAAGAGGCTTCACAACAGCTTCCAAAACGGTTTCTTGGCCGATGTTTTGACTCCTTGTTCGCAAAAATGCAGGTCAGTGACCCCATCGTAAGAGACACCCCACCAAACCATGACTGAAGCTGGGTGATGACCCTTATCCACCCTTGGGATGAGTTCAGATGCTTCCTTAGATGACCGCGCATACACTCTAACAAGACAAAATTTTTCTGTGAAAGTTATCAGCGTGCTTCACCAAAAGACGTGTGCATATTTCAATCCTATTTTTTATAGCTACAGTCAATAAATGTCCGGTACGTCGTTTGAAAGCCCCAAGTACCAAGTCTTTTTTAATGATTCGACTCATGGACTTTCGCGTGATATTCATCTCGCGGGCCATGATTTTCTGTTTTAGGAGCGGATTTCTGTGAATTCTTGATTTTACGGCTTTGATGGCATGCGGTGTTCGAACAGAGCGTGGGCGGCCCGACTAGTGCCGGTCTTTTACATCTCCAGTCTCCTCAAACAGTTTTATGCATAGGTAGACGAACATGCGGCTAATTCCTAGTGACCGGAGCGTTTTGAAAATATCGCTTTTTTCATTTCACACTTGAAAAGCGCTATTAAGTTGAAACAATTTTAACATCCCGTTACAGACTAACGCTATTGAGGTTAGCTTTCAAAACATATATCACATTAACGGGGTATGTTCAGTTCTACTATTAAAATGGATGAGTTTACTGTTGTAACAGTATTTATGTCCCTACTAAGTACATTGAACAAAAGGGGAATTTTTAAATTACATGCTTTTAAATAATATATCTGGCAAATGTTGACCTTTGCTATCCACACTCTGCTACATACGTTTCCTGAAGTTTTCATTGACTTTAACCAGCATGGCAACTGGTATTCTGCAAATTTCAGCCTCAAGATTGTTAATTAGGTCTTCCAAGGTGTTGGGACGGTTGATATACACCTTCGAACTTAGGTAACCCTACAGGCAAAAATCGTATGGGGCTAAGTCTGGCGAGGGTGCCGGCTCAGTTCACATCACCCCTCAAAGAGATAAGCCGTCCAGGAAACATTTGCCTCAAACAATTCATGGAATTCCTGTTAGAACCATGTATCCTCTAATTGCATTGCCTCAAGAGCCGGCTGAAAAAAATCCTGTATCATAGTCAAGTATCGTTCGGAGTTCACAGTTACGACAAGACGGCTATCCTGGAAAAAGTAAGAGCCAATGATGCCTGCTAGTTATATGACACATTCACACAGTGACGCAGTCCGAATGCAGAGATCTCTGGTGAAGTTCTCTGGGGGTTTGTTTCACAAGGAACACGTCTGCGTGGGGGAAAAGCGAGTAAGCATAAATGAAAAGCACGCTGCACTGCAATGATCGAGTGCGCATTTGAAAAATACGCTTCAATACAAAATGATCTCTCCTCACGTCCAATGCATGATGGCAGACGAATACAAATCTCCCGTCAGCCACTATAAGCCACGCATACTCTACACTCTCTTCGACTAACAGTGCCGCCACAGCCTACAGTGCTAAAAAAGCAAATAACCGCGCTCCACCCTGTATTTGAGTATTGAGAGTTGGGTGTATTTTGACCTTAATCCACAATGCTAGCAAGATAAGTCGAGTCCTGACTGAGCGCGATTATCACGAGCTGCCGGCAACTAAGGTATTGATTTTAAGGTTTTATTTAATGTTTTCCCATATGTTGGTCCCATGAATGAGACGTAAGTGGTTGGACGATCTAACGCAGATACAGCTATACGTTGTCTAGGCAAAGTTAAATTAAAACTGGCCGTGCCAGACTGGGACCCTGCTGCACGATATAACATACCACAGATTCTGAGCTGCTTAGACAGGTTCTAAAACATTTTCTTTATCTTTAAATATCCAGCAAAATAAGTGACACAGAATATTTCTTTTTCTGCTCTCCTTTCTACTCACATCACATCATTTACAAAACGATAACTCCGTAACATCGTTCTTAAAAATTCGACTATTTAAGAAAACAGCCTGCATGCCTTCAGCATGGACGCGTTCGTGTTCTCTTTTTCTACTTCATATCTTCTTAGTAAATCTTAAAATCATTATAATTTTATTGTAAATAAAACAAAGAAGCAAAAACCTCAACTTAATTATTATTCCTCCAACTTTCTTTTGTATATATCTTTACCAAAAAAAAAAACGAAACCAAATAAAAAAAATAATTTTGTATAAAAACCTCCCATTACCTACCTACCTATCCACCGACCAACAACTATCGAATATTGTGCATTCTGTTGCAATCTTCGTCATATTTGTTTTGGCAACCATGCCACAACGTTGCGTTGATTCGAGCAGAATTTGAGCCAGATTTCTCAAGTAAATCGTCGCTCAAGCGGCGCGGTGGCATTTGCATATTTGTCGATGAGGACGATGTCGAACAAATGATGGACCACAATATGATGGCCACGCAGCAACATAGTGATGGTGTCGATGGTAATGGTGATGTTGGTGGTGGCAGCGGTGGTGGTGGTGGTGCTACTAAGTGTCTGACATTCAGTGCCGGTAGTTCGATGAAATCGAAGGGCCAACGCACCAAGTGTCTCTATTGTGGTGCTCATATAAAAGCACAGCAACAGCAACAACAACAAACGGAAAGTAACAGACAAGACAGGCACGACAAGCAAATGCGAAAAGCAAAGGCAAAAGCCAAGGCCAAGGCAAAGACAATGGCAAATAAGTTAAGCTTCTGGCATACTAATCGTTGGCTGTACAAGAACCGGAAACAACGGCCAGCCGGATGCCAGTGTGGGGCCAATGGTGAGTTTGAATTAGCAATCAAAAAAAATACAACAAAAAGAATAAAACTAAAAAAACAGAAAAAGTAAAAGAAATTCCAAAGAAAGAGCAGAGCTTTATGGTGTACAATTCGTTGTTAATACTTTCCCACAAACTCACAGCAACAAGAACAACAACCAGAACAACCACCACAACAACAACACCAATAGCTTTAATAATTAGTAATCTACAATAGCATCAACCATCACAATTATGACCACATGCATTTGTATTGATTTATTTATTCTTTGTAGTTGTTATAACGCTTCTAAATGACCAACAATTGCAACTCTCTTCTCATCCAGCTTTTTGGTTACTTGCGTTTAAATTACATTTACTTTTCTTAGAACATATCACAATCTTTTACCATCTACTAGTGTAAAATTCATATAAATTGCATCCGTTTTCCCTTTTTTGTCATTTTATATCTTTTCTTTAATATTTTCTTTTTTTCATTACTGCTTTGCTTATAATCGTAAACGCTTAAACCAAACTAAATTGCATTACCGTATTTACTTTAGATGCTTTGCCGTTATTATTTATTCATGTACTACGATTATCACTAATACTACTATGTACCTCCACACTACCACATCTGCCAGGACAGCTGTTGTCCCTCTTACAGCGGTGGCAAGCGAAAACGAAGCGATGCCATAACTATGAGTAAAACTACGAGAAAACTAATGTGTATGTGAGAAATGTAAGACGTTTAACCTCCTTCACCCCATTTCCGTTGAGCATTCGTTTTGAAGTTTACTTAAGTACATTTACTGCTACAGTTGTGCAGAGTCAACTGCTTTATCCTTCTGCTTAATGTCCTTTTAAATGTCATACACCGTTTCCAACGAACAATCTACGACGAATAAAATGAACAAATGCTTTGTTTGGTATATTGCAGTAGCACTTTGTTCTCCAGAGCGTATGAGTGATATCACAAAAAGTTCGTATTAAGTATACGTCCAGCGACCATCTATATATGCCACAGTTCACAGTGAGGCCGAAAATAAATATATCAAGTAATAGACCAGTAAGGAGGGTCATAAGTCCTGAGATACTTACTAAATGACAGCCTCGCCACACGGTTTATACCCCATAGGCTAAATATATGGTTTTCCCGTATGCAATACAACGCTACGAACAGAATTACTTTGAAATTTGCTAATGTTACGTCTGTTAGATCTAAAACCGGAAGATACATTTTAATGGAGACTATATTAAGATTTGGACCGATCGAGTC
Organism: Hydrotaea diabolus; assembly: GCA_963513945.1. NCBI lineage: Eukaryota > Metazoa > Arthropoda > Insecta > Diptera > Muscidae > Hydrotaea > Hydrotaea diabolus. Next base: position 256,170,605 of record OY740716.1, read on the forward strand.
CATTTCAGCAATATTTATTCTGAGTGCCAAATGACGCCAGCAACCTAATTTTGTTGAAATCTGATGAATTTTTCCGCCTATAGGTCGGTAAGACATTAAATCAGGAGATAGCTCCCTTACTATACATATCAAAACTTGGACCGATTTCTCCCAATTTTAATACCAATCGTCATTAGCCGAAAAGAAAATAATCTGGCAAGTTTCATAGAGATCGGTTTATATTTTCGTCCTAGACTTTGATGACAAGAACAGATAGGAGTGATGGTCAGCCGGTTAAGTATAAATCGACACAGAGAATGATTCGGAGTCGATTCCTATTATTCGTTACAATTAACAAATAACTAAATAGGAAATTACCGACTATGAGATACCCCAAACATCTCTGCTATTAAGAAGTTTTCGAGTCTCAATATGGAAATTAAGCAAGCTCAGACTCAATACTATTATTTTTGGAGCAAGAATGAAGTATTTCGTTGGGTTCTTGAAACACGGCCCAACTTGTCTAGGCATAATTGTACGAGTAGGTTCCACTTAACGCACTTTCTTTTATTGGAGCAAGTTTGGATTAACAACATGGCCTTAAAAGCGGCAGACCTTTGTTTAAGGGATGTTCGAAAACCAGAGATGTGTGTTGGTCGCTCGGAATGCCTTATTCGAAAATTAGTCGGAATCGGTTGCTAAATGTTACATCTAATGCTGGCGGTTTTAAAAACGGCAAGTATAGTTCTACGAGGGTTATACAAAAATATGGACCCCCTATGGTCCAGTTTCACCAAAGTTAATTATTGGTCGGTTATAACGTACCATGTACAATTTGAGCGCAATCAAATGTAATATGTGGCATTTAGCGCTTTAGGTTCCGAAACCGAAAAACGCAATGTATGATATCAAAACATAGACCTATGTGGACTAAATTCAATGGGTTATGGTATTGGCCAAAATACTTAAAGAATTTTGCACGCTTCAGTGAAATTGATTTAAAATTTCTATCAGTACTTCGATTAAACCAGTAGATGGATGAACATCTGCATAATATTCTGTTGCACAGTGTTGTGTATAATATAAAAAACAGCATTGAATCGAGCACTTTCAGATTGGGAGGTTTACGGGGCCAACGCTGTAGTTAAGGAGCGTCAAGTAGTCGCTTGTGACAACGTTTTGCGGAAAGATTAATCACATAACTATGAATCACCTCTTGTCACTGGTAATAGTTGTCCAATTGAGGAATTAAATAAGGTCACCCTGGTCGTTAAGGAGCGTCAAGTAGTCGCTTGTGACAACGTTTTGCAGAAAGATTAATCGCATAACTTTGAATCACCTCTTGTCACGGGTAATAGTTGTCCAATTAAGGAATTTAATAAGGTCATCTAGATTCTTATATCGACAGTTCGCCAGGGTAGCCGCAGAGAACGTGCTCCATCGTCCACAGCTCTTCGACAATGTCGCAGCTACGACAGTGGTAGTAAAGGGGTGCTTAATCTAGAGGTATATTTTTCAAAATAAAAAAAACAAAAAGTTGAAATCAAGTGTGGAATCTTTATTGTTCATTTGAAAGACCATTACTTGCCATTTAGTTTTTGAATATAAATTCCTTCAAATGTTGGCCGCAACTACTCCTCAGGGTGTCCATTCTGAGAATCTAATTTTGGATGAATCGTTAAAGCATTTCGATTGGTATGGCGTTTATGACACGTGTAATGTTGGCTTCCAAAACATACGTAGCCTCACAAAAAAAGTCTTACGGTGTGATAGCACACGATCTAGTCATCCAACTAACCGGCCCAAAACGTTAAATTAGCTGCTGTTCGACATGGTCTCTCAATAGATCCATTGTTTGAGTAGCTGTATGGTAAGTGGCACCGTACCAAGTGTCGTCAAGATTACGGGCTTCAATTTCAGGTAGCAAAAAGTCCAAATAGAAAAAAATAAAGTCTGGCAAAAAATACCTCTAGATTGATCACCCGTTACAACTTACTCGGGTTTACGCTAAGCCCCTTGGTTATGACCCATGAGAAAATATGTCTAGAGTGTGGCTTATTATGACAATTTGTTAACGAGGAACCACAGTAAGGGACAGATTAGCATCCTTGGAGGGATCCCTTACTTCGATGACTTATAAAATTTATGAAACTTATGAAATATCCCACCCCAAATTTTTGTAGAGCGCTATCTATTGTCAAAGTGGTCACATGATTAAAATCCGCTTCAATATTTATAATGGCACATACTGTTAAATCATTTAATAACCAAGACTGATTCGTACCGTTCGTAACGTTTGAGACTGATAATTTTCTGAGTTTCAATTGCTGCGGTGGACATTTTTGTAGTTTCATTACAAGTAAAGCTAGAATAAAACAAATATTAATGGCGTTTAGTTGAAACAAGAGCAGAATACAATATCATTATTCGTCCACCATGGATCCAACATTAAATTGGAAAAATTAATATTATCAAATGTATGGTCCGTGTGTGGTAGCAAGAATTTTAGCCAAACCTGTGCTAAAATGCATCGTTGTTATATGAAACAAGGTTTTTTTGAAGTTTTTTTCCAAAGAGAAACTAAAAAGTTTTTTAAAAGGCAGTTGAAAAGATTGTTAGTTGACCTGTTAAGAACTAGTTTTGTCTGTTAGACCCGGTTTTGAGCATTACCATATTGTCAACCCCATCAATTTAGACTAATTTAATTGATTGTTTTTTATGTGTTGAAAACGTAATAGTGATTTTAAAGAAAAAGAAAAAGAAGAACTTTCGAGGAATCAAGACTCACTTCGGAGAAATAAAGTATTGATGTTGTACCACAAAACTTTTTTAACTTAAAATTCCTAAAGCTGAAAGAGACAGTAGTGGTCTCTACCAACAGCTATATTCGGCTACCCATTTGTAACACTTACTTTAAGGAAAAGACATGCTCCCATCTTTTTTCTAAAGCACTTTAAGTGCCTTAGCAGTGACATACCCACATGAAACATAAACATATTTTCTACCTACTTAAACTTTTTAATTGTTCTTCAAAGAAAAGTCATGTTCCTGTCAATTTTGTAAATTACTTTTATTGACTAAGTAGCGACTTTCCAACATGAAAGTTAATAGAAAGTTATTTAAAAAGAAGACAAGTTTTTAACAAAATGGCAAAGTGACATTGATTTTCGTGGCTGCTTACTGCTTTTATCATGATTTCGGGTCCTTGACAACCCTCTCCACAAAGCATTGCTGCAATTGTTGAAAATAAAACCGAACTCTATAAGTATTATTATATTTTTTTGAAAATGCAATATTTTAGAAATTAGCCTACGAGATCGCTTAAACTTTTTGTACTGTAGTACGTTTTGTGCTGTAGTTTTTTGAGATGAACCATCAGCTCAAAAGAACATCAAATGCAAAATGGTTATGGCAACAGTGTAAAAGCATTTCTCTAGAATATTGCAAACTTGTTTTCTTTTTTCAAATGAACTTATATAACATGTACGAGTATATGTACACACTCGTACATCCTTTCATTTCTATAACAAGCGTAAAGAAAAACTGCACATAACTTTTACAGCATTTTTCTTTTAGCAATTTCCATCAATTTGTACACGTACCAAAGAGTGTGTGTCAGTTTTCCTAGTTGGTTTTTCTTATTTCGCTTATTTACTACACACCCGCTAAAAGAGATTGGTTGGTTGTTCATTTGTTCACGTATCGCACTTGTATCACTAAAGGACATTAACTCAAAATATGCAAAAGTTTAAAAGAGGCAAAATAACTGTTTCCTTGTGACACTGTAAATTATCCGATGGTTATTTCATGAAACAGGGATAAATACAATGATTGATTGATTAAATATTGCCATCAAATGTCGTTTTTAAAAAGATTTATTTTCAATTTTTTTGAAATTTTGAGTTAATACTGTTTTTTTGAACATGCGCGATCTAAAATACTTCTTTGTGAGTGTTAGTGACTATACAGCACGCATACAAGTACTTGGATGTGTATGTAAATAGAGAGAACTTAATGACAATATAAGTATACTAAATTTTTAACATTGGCTTACTACGCTTTTTTTCGTTTCGTTTTTCATTCACCAACGCATACAATTTTCATCAAATTACACGCACGTAGTAGCTCTCATCTCAACTGTCCCTGCAAACAATTTTGATTGCGATAGAATCTCAGGCAATTCGTCTGGATGATGGTTATCATCGCTGCGATTATCGCCTGTGAATCACATGAGTATTCCTTGGTGAAAGTAGTGGTATCCCTTCGAGCGATTTTTGAGAAAGAATCGTGTGCCTTGTCTGTGAAAAATCAAAGCAAATCATCATGAACTGGCAATTCTTTCAACCGACTCGAAAATGATACGATTTTCATTTACGAGATTCGTAAAGTTATCCTTGGGTGAATTAAAATCGATTCAATAAAGCGAATCCGTGTGTGTTTTGTGAAAGAAGGTTTTTCAATGCACGGCACGACAAAACAGATGGTATAACCAACGAAACTCTTTTCACTTAGCACACGTTGTAAAAGAAATATATTGATGGTTCTCAATGTTGAGTTTCTGTTAAGATGGTGTTAAGTAAATTGTACTTTCATGGGCAATTGTGTCAAGAAAACTTGAGATTTACAACAGTAGTTCTGATTCGTATGGTGAGAGCCTGATCTTAAAGAGTTCGGTTTCTTTCAACAATTGCTGCGAAGTTTTCTGATGAAGGTCGTCACGGACCCCAAATCACGATAAAAGCAAAGTGCAGCCATTAAAATTAATGCCACTTTGGCATTTTGTTGAAAACTTGTATATTAATTATATAGGGTGATCCATCTACAGGGATTTTTTCAGAACAAAAAAATATATAAAAATTCATATCAAGTGTGCAATCTTTATTGGTAATTTGAAAGTACATTTTATGGCATTTATTTCTTGAATATAATTTCCTTCAAATGTTGGCCGCAACTACGTCTCAGGGTTTCCATTCTGAGGGTTCAATTTTGGATGACTCGTTAGAGCATTTTGCCCGGTATGACTTTAATGACACGCGTAATGTTGGCTTCCAAAACCTGAATCGTAGCTGGTCTGTCAGCATGGACTTTGAACTTAACGTAACCACAAAGAAAAATGTCTGAAGGTGTAATATCACTCGATCTAGGCGGCCAACTCACCTGTCCAAAACGTGAAATTAGCTGCTTTTCGAAATGACCTCTCAATAGATATATTGTTTGAGCAGCTGTATGGCATGTAGCACCGTCCTGTTGAAACCAAGTGTCGTCAAGATTACGGGCTTCAATTTTAGGTAGCATAAATATCGATATCATGGCGCGATTGCGAGCACCATTCACGGTTACGTTCCGGCCATCATCATTTTTGAAAAAAAAATATGCCCCGATAATTTCACCAGCTTATAAACCGCACCAGACCGTGGTTTTCTCTGTATATAATGGCACCTCTTGAACTTCTTCTTGTTGCTCTTCAGCCTAAATGCGGCAATTTTGTTTATTGACTTTGCCGTTAAGACAGAAATGGGCCTCAAGTGAACACAATTTTGGTCGAAAACAGCGTTTCTTCCCTTTCTCACCGAACGCTCATTTTCATTATACAGTTGCCAACATTTGAAGGTAATTATTTTCAAAAAAAAATGCCATAAAATGTCCTTTCAAATTACCAATTTAGATTCCACACTTGATTTGAATTTTTATATTTGTTTTTTGTTCTGAAAAAATACCTCTAGATGAACCACCCTATAGATACAAGATGTCTCCATGCCTGTTTAGTGTGTAAAAGCAAAAAACAAAATAAAACAAATGAGCTAAACATTTCTATTAAATTATTCCAAAAATTCTTAATGTTCTTTAAAAACATAGCCTTCACGTTTGGCTTCACTAATAAAATGCAATTTTTGACAAGTTTACTTTCATACTATCAATAAACCGATAGTTTCCCTCAAACTATGACTGGATCGTTTTGACGATGTCTCAGCGATTCTGTGAGGATCTCCCAGATTCCCAAAGCATCGATTAAGCATTGGCAGAGCGTAACATCGCCAATACAATGCATAGAACACCTTCACAATAGGCAGGTTTTCTTACAACGTTAAAAAAAAATTCCATTCCCCTTAACACACTTTCCTACAAACTGGGAGTTGCGGCAAGTTAAGTTGCCAAGTGTGAAATTGGAAATAGCCAATTAATAAGAAAAGATCGTGCGTAATTTTCTCAGATTGCAAAATCCTATAGTAAAATGAACGTCAGAAAGAATGGCGAAAAATGATCATGCTAAGCATTGCCAAATCATAGTCGAGGAGATTCGCCGTAACCTAGCTCCGACGATTAATCATCCCAGCATCATCCAGCTGGTTGTTGAGCTATTCTGAGCCTTGAAAATCCATCGCTTAGGTACATTTTAAGCTACCGGTTCACTAAAATTCGTGGTACGATTCGCTCATTATTCGCGCAGACGATCCCTCATCCATCAACGCTCAAAATGTTTGCAGAGGTTCTTGGTGTATGCGTTCGTGTTGTTGTATTTACATAGCTACTACACAGCATATTTTCTTCTACGTGTTTATGTGTGCATGCCTTTGAATGTGTTAATGTAAGTACGTCCTTGTACTAGTATGCATGTATGTGGTGTGATAATAAAACAAATCCCGTCACTTATTCCCGCACATACTCGACGTTTACACTCTACACGTACAACAAGTACTATCACTTATGGAACACACATACACGAACATAGCCAGAGATTTTTTTTTCCTACATAACGTCTCCTAGAAGTGACATGCATGTGAGAGGGAACGTACATGTACACATGTATGTGTTTAAGTGGTTCTGGCGTCAAAAGTCATTTAATGGTTGTTCTTCCTCTTCTCGGGGGAGATTTTTGCTGATATTCTAGTGTTTTTGGTTGTATCCGTATTAATGTTTATCTTAAGCTTACTTTCTCTTTCTCTAACTCTCTCGCTCTCTGTCTGTAGCACTCACTGCCATCACTACTAATTCTCTTATTAACTTTCGCTCGCGCTCTCTTTCTCTCTCTTTAACAACTTTGCCGTATGCATAATCTTTGTTTTTCTATACATTTGCTTGTTGCCGTTGTTGTTATTGTTACCTTCCATTTAATAATACAAGCGTGCTTAGTGCGTAAAACTGATAATAATCCTAATACTCATCGTAATTCTTATGTTTTAAAAAATAGTAAACATTTGGTTTGTATACTCGTATGTGTGTGTTTAAGTGCATATAAATTGTCTACAATAAAAACAATTGCAAGTTTTTCTATGTCAAAATATCCATTAAAATTATTTATTAAAACTTAATTTTAAGTGATACGATTATTAACTTTTTTTAAGGTAGTTTAAGTTTCAGAGTTGTATGAAAACAAAGAAATTAAGCATGTGAAAAAGTATACAGTCGCGATATATATACTTATGTACGATACCCTACACGAACATATAGAGGGCACTTGTTGCATTCGTACGACAGCTATGTATGATCACATTTCACGATCGGTTTTAAACTTATATCAATAAAATAGAACCTTATGGATCCATGTTTTGGTATAGTCCTTATTAAAATATTAAAAAGGTCAATCCAGGTTTAAGGCCCATTATGAAAAAAATCTCTATTTGAAAATGTTTTTTTCTTTAGTTCAATGTCAAATACTAAAAAAGATTTTTTTAAAATAATTTCGTGTTACTTTATTCGACCTGTTCTTAACAAACTCTTTATTTTTTATTTTTATTCAAGCTTAAGGTAAGTTTTTTTATTATTTTTTTATTTGTTTCGATATATCGATATCCTTCGGATAGCATCTTCAGGAAATAGGAGTAACAATAACCAAACGTCCCATCAAATCAACATGTGCAATATTGCAATAAACTGACCTTAAGCTTGAATAAAAATAAAAAATAAAGAATTTTTTAAAATATTTAAAAAAAAATTATTAATGTAAAAGCTTCAATATCTTCAAGTTGACCTTTGGAGTATGCGTTAGAAATTTTACTTTTTTTCTGATGCTTGTATTTCAAAGATATTTTCGTAAAAGAGCCAACCCTTTTAAACGTAGTTAGTAGTGCTGTATTTAACTTAGATTAAATAAACATTACGTTGTTTATTCTTATCGTGTAAAATATTACGTCATAGAAAGCTAATACAATATTAAAAGTGATATTAAAAAAAATTTAACACGAGTATTTTGAAAGAAATTTTCAAAAGTCTTCAACTAAAAGATGTATTGTTATATCCTGCGCCACTTTGTGGAACAGAGTATTATAAGTTCTCACACATATAGCGCTCACACATATGTTTTTCCGATTTTAAATTTTTTAACTCCAGCTGCCATATATTACATCCAATCTTAATAAAATTTGGCATACTGTAATTTTTTGTACCACCGAAGAATGTTAAATAAATTAAAGAAAATTTTTTCAGTTTTAGATATAGCTTCCACACATATATGTCCATCCGATTTAATGTCTTTAGCTCTAGCTGACACACATTACTACAAAACTTGATGAAATTTGGCACACGTTAGTTTTTGAACCTCAGCAGAACTATATTTAAAAAAATATATTAAATATATTAAAATCGTACAAAAAAAGTTTAGATTTAGATATAAAGTAGCTCTCATACACATATTTTCATAGGATTTTATAGCTTAAGCCACATATTACAGGCAATCTTGATAAAAATTTTACGCTCGCTAGTTTTTTCAACCGAGGAAGGACGCTTGTAAAATCGAAGAAAATCTGTTGACATCCAAATAAGGCTCCCACATTTATTTTAAGTTTATTCGCTTTTTTGTTTTAAGTGCTATAAGCCACATCGTACATCCAATCGTTACGAAATTCAGTACAAGTAGGTAAGCAGATTTAAATATGGCTCCTATATAATGGGTGATCCATCTAGAGGTATTTTTCTCAGAACAAAAAAAATAAAAATGCAAATCACGTGTGGTATATTTATTGGTAATTTGAAAGGACATTTTATGGCACTTATTTTTTGAAAATAATTACCCTCAAATGTTGGCAACTGTATTATGGAAATGAGCGTTCGGTGAGAAAGAAACGCTATTTTTGACCAAAATTTTGTTCACTTGAGGCTCACTTCTGGCTCAACGGCAAAGTCAATAAACAAAATTTCCGCGTTTGAGCTGAAGAGCAACAATAAGAGGTTCAAGAGGTGCCATTATTCCCAGAGGAAACCACGACTTGGTGCGGTTTATAAGCTGGTGAAATCATCGGTGCACATTTTTTCAAAAATGATGATGGCCGGAACGTAACCGTGAATGGTGCTCGCTATCGCGCCATGATATCGATATTTATGCTACCTCAAATTGAAGCCCGTTATCTTGACGGCACGTGGTTTCAACAAGACGGTGTCACTTGCCATACAGCTGCTCAAACAATATATCTATTGAGAGGTCATTTCGAAAAGCAGCTAATTTCACGTTTTGGACAGCTGAGTCGGCCGCCTAGATCGAGTGATGTCACACCTTTAGACTTTTTTCTTTGAAGTTACGTAGAGTCCAAAGTCTATGCTGACAAACCAGCTACAATTCAGGTTTTGGAAGCCAACATTACGCGTGCCATTAAAGCCATACCGGTCGAAATGCTCGAACGAGTCATCCAAAATTGGACCCTCAGAATGGAAACCCTGAGTCGTAGTTACGGCCAACATTTGAAGGAAATTATATTCAAAAAATAAATGTCATAAAATGTGCTTTCAAATTTCCAATAGAGATTCCACACTTGATTTGAATTTTTAAATTTTTTTCTTTTGAAAAAATACCTCTAGATGGAGCACCCTATATATGTTTATCCGATTTTTTCGGTTATTTAGGAAAAATCGGAAAAATAGGTTATTTTGGCCAAGGAAAAATGTTATTAAAATCAAACAAAGAAAATAGATATAGCACCCATACATATATGTTCAACCGATTTTATGGCTTTAGCTCTTAAAGTCTCATATTGTGTCTAGAATTTCCAAAAAAAACCGGGGTTTTCAGAGAACCGACATTTCGGGTTTTTTTCAAAAACGTGTTCTGAAAAACCGGATTGTCGTTATTTCTTAAATAAAAAACAGTCGTTAACTGACATTCTGGTTTTAGTCTTTTGCCTTTGAATGGAAATTATTTTCCAAACAGAAATGGAGTATTTGTGTCCTTGGGTGGGTTCTTAATTTGCCCAGATTTTAATATTAGGGTCATATTTGAATTTGTGCGAACATTTCAATGTTTGTGGTTCCCATTTGTCTAAATTTAGCCAAAGTGCAAAAATAATTTTATTATTAGCTATATGAGAAGTATAATTGCTGCAATATTAATATTGTTGAAATGTAACAATAGTATTATTGCCAAATTTAAAAATGAAAGTATGGTTATAACAACAATATAAATATTGATGGTGCGACAAAAGTATTGTGTTTTGCGTTTTATGTTAACAATAATATGGTTACGACAATCATACTGTATGATTGTAATTTTTCTTCATTTAAATATGCTTTTAAGAACAAATGTTGTTGGTATAGATCTAATGCTATAATAGTACTTTTTTATCGAAATTAAAATGTTTTAAACAAGCTGCTTTGGCTTTGTTTAACTGAAATATTTTTAATAAAAACGCTTACGTTTATTTAAACTTATTTACTTACTGTAAAATAAATCACTCCTATTATTTTGAATTTAATGTATTTTTTAATAATTTTCATAATTCAAATCTTTTGTCGACAAACAAATTCTAATAAATTATATTGGGGATCAAAGTACAATTGTGTGTGATCATACTATGGTTGTAGGGATCATAACATGGTTGCGTGTGAATCATACTATGGTTGTGAGGATCATACTATGGTTGTATGTGAAACATACTATGGTTGTGCGGATCATACTATGGTTGTATGTGAAACAGACTATGGTTGTGAGGATCATACTATAGTTGTGGAGATCATAGTATGGTTGAGTGTAAATCTTACTATGGTTGTGGGGATCATAGTATGGTTATGTGTAATCATATTATTGTTGTGAGGATCATTGTATGGTTGTATTTGAATCATACTATTGTTGTGAGGATCATAATATTGTTGTACCACAACCATATACCCAACAATAGTATTATCCTCTTCGAATATTGTCACCACAACCATACTTTTTTTCTGCGTGTGGGAAACACAAAATCATTCAAATTCTCTGTGTGGTGAGGCGTACACGAGGGAGGAGTGATCGGGCAGTATTTTTTGTGAGCGCTATCGTCAATAATATAACAGATTCAAAATAAACGGGCCGAAATTTGATGAGCGTGGTTTCAGCAAGACGGTGCAACCACACACACAGTACAAGTTGCCATAAATATGGTCATGGGAGCGTTTCCTGGTTATCTTACGGATTGTCGATTTGGCATGGTCAGAAAGATCGCCCAATTTTGTTCAAAGTTGATCATGTTTTAAGTTGTGTGTTGGGTAATGTTGCCTTCTTAAATGCAGCCCATAAAATTGTTGAACTGTATACTTATACATTCGATAATATTTGTACACTCGCTCATGATCGTACTTTTCCACATGGTGATAAAGGCCAGTGGTAGGAGCAGCCCGCACACACAAAAAATGTGACACTTTTCGAGTACTTAGGACGGATACTAGCCTATGGGATGTTTACATGCTATTATAAATTGTATTGAATATTTTGTATTGTATATTTTGCCTCCGCTTTGATTTATTATCTCTGCTGGAGGTTATACTACATGACTTGTAATATTTTTAACATTTGATGTAATCACTTATGGTCAGAATAAAAGTTAGTATCTTACAAATACTCAAAATGGACGTGTGTTTCACTCAAATTTAACTATCACATACTTTAATCTTTTGGGCTACATGAAGTTCGGGTTTTCGCCAACAGACAATCGCAAACCTTAAAGATAATATTCGACAGGAATGCGATTAGTAATCCTCAGAAATCTAGCCAAAAGTCATGGAAAATACGTTGAAAGGGTAATAAATGTGCGGAGGTCAGCCACTTGACGGTTGTTAAATTTTTCACTTAACAGACAAAATGTTTTAGGGACCAAGTTCAAAGTCAACAGCCTCCGTCCTTGTTCCACAAAATTTACGTCTGCCAAACTTCAAGCTTTAGATAGACATCCGACGGACAGAAGGTCCGACCGACAGATATGATTAAGTAGAAACTACTGGTGATTCGAAGTCGATTAAATACACTTAAAGATGGGTCTAGCTTAAGTATTTTTGGTTATTACATATTTCACATTTTAAAGTTATGACGTTTCTTGGATTTTACAACAACCAAAAAACCCAAAAACCAGAAAACCCAAGAGCAAAAAACCGGTTAGACCGACATCTCGGGTTTAAGCTATTTTTAAGAAACCGATTGTCGAGTTGGGGCATAAAAACCGGAAGCTAGGTTTCTCTTCAGACAAGGCCCAGTTTGGCTAAGCAGCTATGCCAATAAGAACAAATAAAAACGTCGCTGAGATCGGCCTGGCCCAATCTTGTATACCTTTCACCATTGAGTAAGAAGTAAAAAAGGTGTTCTTCCTATATATATTTCCTATATGTGACGCGCAAAATAGAATGGGACCTAAGGGTAAAAAACAGTTTTGTTCAGGAGAGCCATTTTGAAGATTTAAATACGTGTATCTTTGGTGTACCATGACTTTCATAAAATGCGCATATCTCTGGGAGGGAACACTTTTGGGGCATGGGATCGGTCTCATTCGAAGCTCAAATGTTGTCCATATCAAAAAAAAGTGAAAATTGATTTTTTTTTACCCTTAGGCCCCTTTCGCTATGCGCTGTCACATATACCTTTAGGCCCTTGAACGGAAACTTATTTCCTCCTTTAGCCGATTTAGTACATTTACAAACTGCCATCACCGAGCAAAATGTTAGGCTTCTATCTTGAATCGTAAAAACGTGGTTGTATTCACACTAACTGGTGGTCCCTTATATTGCTAAGCTACGGATTAAACAACCGATCCAAAATATAGCCATATCTTAAACTAGTTCTTCCTGCTGTGTCCATGTATACAAGCCGGCAGTTCGGCAGTTTTAACAAAGAAACATTGCTGACCTCTTACAAAGCAACAGGTTGGTCTGTAGCGAACTACGCAGCTCGGGTCTAGTCGATAAACGTATGTAGGACGCAGAGGAAGAAATTTAAGACCTGCCAAATTTCCACCCATAACATGTCTCCTGAGGGTCATCCTTGTGAGATCCTGGATGCATACTGTCTATGAGATAGTGGTTGGGAGGACTACTGAGAAGACACCCAAGCAGAGGCTGCTTAGACAACAAGAAATTGTGTCTGGGTCCTTACCGTGCGCAGACACAATTTCTTGTTGTCTAAGCAGCCTCTGCTTGGGTGACTTCTCAGTAGTCATCGCAACCACTATCTCATAGACAGGATGCATCCGCCCAGGCAGATCAGATAAAACCTTCATAATAATTTATAAAGGCTCTATGCGAAGGTTCCTAAAATTCGATGATATACCTACCTAGAATTCGCATGTAAGAAGGCTTTTTAAGCGGTATGGAATCACTCTACATCCCAGTAAAAACAGTTTTAATTAAATGGTAATGGTATGGAAGGCACTACAAGATAGAGGGTGTGTCACCCAGGAAAAACAGAAAAAAATCGACTAGACATTTTTGGAATCTTCAATCAAGAATCTTTCAATCCTTGGAATCCTTCAATCCTTCTATCAAGACAGAATACAGCAATCAAGACATGATTTCTGTATTCTACACTCACTTTAAATAACCATAATATCGTCCATGCTCACATCTTAAAGGTATCCAATAAACAGGTCTTACAATCTTCCGGTTGCTTGCCTGATATGCTATCTACTCGTACTGACCCAAAAATAGAATTTGGCATATTTTCCTGCTGGTAAGAGACGGCCCTTCTTAAATCTTTCCTATATACTTTTAGTGCCTTAAACGGAAACTTGTTTCCTCCTTAAACCGATTTCGTCCATTTAAAAACTGCGATCATCGTGCAAAATTTTAGGCTTCTAGCTTGAATCGTAAAAACCCCACTTACATCTTTCAACACCCCATTAAATCAGTGAGCGGTGATAGTTATTAATTTTGGTAGACTTACTGAGCTGGTTACACCGTAAAATGCTGAAGATGCCTTCATTGGCTTGCCGGCATTTCCCTCCTAGCAATTTCTTTCTGCTCTACCATTTACAACTTGTTGTAGTTTGAATACACACGCCTATCAACTGAATGCTTAGTTCTATTATCACCTGCCACCGGCTCTGAATTTCTCAAATAAATCTCCACCGTTGATTCCACCGGATTTCTCCAAATTCCGGATGCTGGAATTCTTTTCGCTATTATTCAACTATTACAGCGTGTAGGAGGAGATTCATTTCGAATCAAAGATGAACAACAAAAGAAAGTATAATAAATTTTAATCATTACTCTTGTTGTTGCTAAATCAGCACTACGTACAAAGCTTAAGCTCAATACATATTGAACCGTACTAATAACCCGGATCCTTAGCATTTGTTCGTTATTATTACGGTTTTACTTTTCCCCGTATTGGCTTGCCCTCATTCCCCGCAATCTTGTACGTAACGTGTTAATGATGAGTTACTATGAGTAGGGAATCATTAAAGATTTCTGTGCTGGCCCACCACTGCGTCCGGTGGGAGGGTGTAGAGCACTTTATGGAAGCTGTACATGGTGTGCGGGGGTGTTCGGTTACATTTCCAGTTAAGTAGATAAGGATGTTTTTGATTTGTTGCCTTTTGAAGCTGTTAACGTGGAGTGGTGGTACGACATGTTCTATCGAGCAGTACGTATGTCTTAAGGCTATGTTACATTCTTCTTATTATAGATTTTATGAGATTTCACAAGTATCAGCAGGGAAGTTAAAGAGGGGGAGCAATCAAAAGATTACAATGTATTATTTGGGAGATTGAGTATTTATTGTGATGATTAATATAAATAGAACAAGTACAATTGCTAAATATTTCAAACATCAAAAGTTGAATGAATCGAATGATAAATGATTGTACTAAATAAAAGACGTCTTACGGATTATTTAGTTAACTTGGCTTGGTTGAGCATTAAAGAATGTTGCTGCAGTAGAGAAATTTCGTAAAACTATGGATTGGCCTTTAAATAGAATTTGGAGGCGTACTCCTTAAATCTGCTCTAGTTTTAAAGATAACCATTCGGTTCTTTAAGATACAACTAGGATACAAATATCGAAAAAGTTGCAAATGCAATTGTGTACATAACAAAGCGGTAAGAAAATGTTAAAATGTTAGATTGAGTCAAAAGCTTTTGCGCCCAAGTCAAGCGAGTGGTAAAAATAATGCTAGAAAACCAATATTTTAGCAGTTCTTGCTTTTCGTTAAGACGTTCCAAACTCCGTCATCATTTTTGCACAACTCCATGTTGATGGAGCAAGCTTAAGAAGTTCAATTCGTCCAGCTCTTCTCTTTGACGTTCTGTATTTCTCTTCTGTTTGTTAAAAAACTTCTTATCAATTTCAATTTCAACCTTCGCCTTTTTAGGAGCCATAGACATTTTGAAGATTGTTTATGTTAATACCGCACAACTTAACTTTAAAACATTCTCAAAAAAACTGATTTCCGAATGTCTTCAGAATGACAATAAATATTTTTTTGTATATATAGTCGTGTTAATGAATGAGTCTAAAATCTTTTATTACGGACAAGAAGGGCTTAGTGTGGGTTAACTGCATATTACTTGGTAGGAACATAAATGCTGTTACACAAGTTTTATGCTGTAAAATTAAAAAAATACTGAATGTTTTTGGGCCAAATAATTTTTAATAAATTTATTGATGTATGTTGTATCCAAAAAGGATCTACTTATTCGAAATGTCCGCCTTTTGCTTTTACACACTTAAGTCGCACTGGTTAATCGTCAATAGCTGCACGAACCTTGTCCATTAGAAAATTAGCCACAGCTCGAACCAAAGCAGTCTTAAGAGAACCAATGTTGGGGTATCTTTTGTGACAAGCCTTGTCCTCTAAAACCGTCCACAATTTGTAATCTAATGGGTTCAAATCTAGACTGCCTGAGGGCCATTCTTCAGAGGAAATGAACGCTTGTTTCGAAGCCAGGCCTCGGACGTTTTAGCCTTATGGACCGGCGCAGAATCCTGCTGGAAAGTCCATGGCTGGCTTTGGAACAAGGAATTGTTAAGAGGCTTCACAACAGCTTCCAAAACGGTTTCTTGGCCGTTGTTTTGACTCCTTGTTCGCAGAAATGCAGTTCAGTGACCCCATCGTAAGGGACACCCCACCAAACCATGACTGAAGCTGGGTGATAACCCTTTTCCACCCTAGGGATCAGTTCAGATGCTTCCTTAGATGACCGCGCATACACTCTATCATTTTGCTTGTTAAATTTTTCCTGAACACATTGAACAAGGATTAACCGGCTCAAGACCTCTTGCTTCTCTATTTAAATAGAAGACAAGATTTTAACAAAATGACAAAGTGACATTGATTTTCGCCGCTGCACACATAATTTCATGTTCCTGAACGGTAAAAATTTCATGGGTGAACAAAATTTGTCTGTGCAAATTTTTCAGCGTGCTTCACCAAAAGACGTTTGCATTTTTTAATCCCATTTTTTTAAAGCTGCAGTCAATAAATGTCCGGTACGTCGTTTGAAAGCCCCAAGTCCCAAGTCTTTTTTAATGATTCGACTCATGGACTTTTGCGTGATATTCATCTCACGGGCTATGATTTTCTGTTTTCGGAGCGGATTTCTGCGAATTCTTGATTTAACGGCTTAGATGACCTGCGGTGGGCGGCCCGACCGTTGGCGGTCTTTTACATCTCCAGTCTCCTTAAACAGTTTTATGCATCGGTAGACGAACATGCGGCTAATCCCTAGTGGCCGGAGAGTTTTGAAAATATCGCTTTTTTCATTTCACACTTGAAAAGCGCTATTACAGCGATACGGTTCTCAATATCTGACCACTCCATGATGAAAGTTGAAACAATTTTAAAATCCCGTTACAGACTAAAGCTATTGAGGTTGGCTTTCGAAACCCATATGACATTAACGGGGTATGTTGAGTTCTACTATTGAAATGGGTGTGTTCAATGTTGTAACAGTATTTATGTCCCTACTAAGTACACTTTAGCATGCGCTCAAACCAATTGTCGAAGCACTTTTTCCACTTCGATTGAGACACCTCCAAAACATGGTTCTTGAACGCTTCAACAGCATCTTCTGGCGACGAAAATCGTTTTCTCGGGGGATAAAACCAAGTCATTGGGTGTCAATTTAGGGCTGTAGGGCGGATGACCCATCAATTCGTTGTTTGGGCCGGTCAAAAAGGGGCTGGTTTGAGCCGATGTGTGAGAGCTCGCATTGTCATAGTGCACAATGATTCGTCTTCTCTTGTTCGTTTTTCCAATTCCTCCGAAGACTTCAGGCAAACAAATTGAGGTGTACCACTCAGAATTGACCGTCCTAAGTTGCTCAAGCGGAAAGTCGCCACACGACCAGTTTTGTCGAAGAAACAGGCGACCATTTTCCTCGAAGTGCTTCTTCCACGAACAACTTTCGTTGGATTTGGCTCGTCTTCGGGCTCATACGCATAGATTCATGATTCGTCACCTGTGACGATCTTACAAACGTCTTTTGAAGCACCACGATCGTATTTTTTCAAAATTTCTTTGCACCAATCGGCACGAGCCTTTTTTTGAGCGATTGTCAAATTGTGCGGGATCCATGAGAACAAACCTTTTTTACGGCCATGTGTTCATGCAATATCGAATGTATGCTGGTGGAAGAAATGCCCAAGTATGCCTCTATCTCACGGTATGTCACATGACGATCTTGCACTATCAGATCACGCAAGGCATCAATGTTCTCTGACACAACGGCAGTTGTTGGACGACCTTCGTCTTTGAGCGAGCGTCGGCCACGATTGAAATCATAAAACCAGTTTTTTACAGTGCTATAGGATGGTACTTTATCGCCATACAAAGATTTAAGTTCATCGATGCACTCTTGTCGTGATAATCCACATCGGAAGTTGTGAAAAATGATCGCACGCAAATTTTCACGAGTCAATTCCATTTTTTTGCCAAATTGATTTTTCCAAGTCACTGTAAACAACACAAATGATGGTCGTACGTCAAAACGTTCTAAGTACGTTTACGCTAAAAAATGTTGTTGTTGTTGTTGTAGCGGCAACTGTGTGTCGGGGTGACAGCCCTTGGTCGAAGAATTGTTCTTCGGGTCAATCCGGTCTACAGAACCGGCTGTCGTGGGATTGGCTAAAAAATGTCAAACTTTTCAATGGAAAAGTCAGTTGGCGCCAGGCAACACTTAGTCTTGCCTAGGCCAGAAATATATATAGCAACCTTCACCTGGACACTTTTTGCAGCATAGGTAATTTTAAGAGTGATAGCTCTTTCCCGCTTTTTGCAGCATAGGTAATTTTAAGAGTGATAGCTCTTTCCCGCTCGAAATATAGAGCTAGAGCCTAAAACCATCACTAAGGTCTTGGAGAGTTCTGTGGATTGGGTGCTCTACTGCGAAACCAGCAGAGGCAGCTACATGATTGCTTTTTTAAATAAAATCATTAGTATGCCGAAAAGGTAAATTTTTGTGTGATTTTAATTTAAAAAAAAACGTGGAGGTTATGAGGTTTATCTTAAATCTGTACCACTCTATGTGTCATAGCATCTGGTTGAATTGTAACTCCATATCAAGACCTAAATTTCAAAAAGCATTATTAAAAAAGCATTATTAAAGCACCAGAAAAAATGATTGCGTTGCTCATTTGAAGTACGCCCATTTTTAGGGGGCGCAAGTTTTTCGATTGCAACTAGTTACGAGTAAAACCACACTTGGGATATATCAATGATGTAAACTTCTGGCCACCATACAATGGAGTGTGTACTTTATTTGGCACTCAAAATATTAATCGAATACCCTTTACAGCATTTATACTTAATAGGGTCTTCGTCTGTCCGTTTTTCGTTTGGATCGACCCTGTGTCTTTGTGTGTACAAGAGTAGGTGGGCGTTTGGCAGAATGTACCAGTCTTAGAGCCCATGTGAGCGTGTGTGTCTATGCGCGGTATTTCACTTTATGGATTTTCGCTGCATGGGAGAGAGTGCGGTGCGAAGTATGTATGTGCGCCTTTATGTTCGGTGTAAGTACATGTGTACTTGTATTTTAATGAAGAATTTTTCACGCACGGGGAAATGAGCTTAGATTTTTAAACCCACATAACGGCAGTTATGTCCAAACGAAACGACCGCTACTTTATAAACCGGGTACACAAATTACAAAAAGTTTCACTATAAATCCAAATATAATTTTATTATAATATTTGGCTGAGATTAAACCTGTTTCTCCTGAGCCCTAGGGTTTCCAGAAACGGAACTTTTGATCAAAAAAGACGACCCTACACTCATTGCTTCTGTACAAAACTTAACAAAGACCTTATTTTAATTGTGTCAGCAGATCACATCTGAGAGGTATTTTTATCAAAAAACATCGACCAATACCATTCAATGTTACCAAGGTTAATTTCTAGAAGGTGTGATTTAAAATGTGGGCTATAAAGTGGCAGAGCCTAACAACTAACGTTTTTCCATGTGGGCTATGTGAAAACATCGACTGGTATGGTCAAATTTTTACTCATAAGGAATAGATATTGCGTAAATCTCTTTATATATAGAGAAATAAATAAACAGAAAATATAGAGAAAGATCGGAAGTAAAATATGGCTTGTGGCCCGGCTGGACCTCAAACCTTCAACTAATATGAATGTCACTATTTTTAACTGCATTTCAAATGTAATAAAAATAAATCTTAATCTATAATAATTAATTTGCAACTTTAAAAGCTACAAAATGTTTGACCAGGAGAGACCTTAAAGCTATATGCGTACAATTATTGGCTTAGTTGTTAACCTATTCTAACGTTTTATACTTAATTTGTGCAAGAGGACATCGGATGACAAACATGCGATTTCTAGAGCCGCAGAGCTTCTATGCGGAAAGCATGGGGCCTACATGAAAACGTGCACTTCTAGAGCGGCAAAGCCTCAAAAGGAAATTTAAACACGAAGTGATATGATCCAAT
This sequence comes from Hydrotaea diabolus, assembly GCA_963513945.1. Taxonomy (NCBI): domain Eukaryota; kingdom Metazoa; phylum Arthropoda; class Insecta; order Diptera; family Muscidae; genus Hydrotaea; species Hydrotaea diabolus. Next base: position 256,190,696 of record OY740716.1, read on the forward strand.
ACAACAAAGATTGAAAAAAGCACCTTCATATTTTTCTATACTAAATCTTATATGAAAGATCGGAAATTTAATGTTGCTTGTAGATTAGTATTAACTCAAACGGGAGAGCAACTTTGTATGTGTGCTATCAAAAACAAGCCAGCAGAACCTCAAATTTAAAGAGAACATTGTTCTATCAGGTCCAATTTCAATATCTCATCTCACAAACATAAGCACGGTATGGAGTGGGGTATACAAGTATATAAGTTAAGTTAACTGAAAACAAAAACTCCAAATGAATCATATCCATCCCTGTGTCTATTGAAAGCACGATAGCAGTCGAACGAATTAACATAAAATTCTGAAATTTTGTATTATAATGGCTTATGGCCTTCAGCTGTTTGGGATTGTAAAAGGACGAATTTGGTCCATATGAGGGCTGCTATATATATTTCTGGCCTAATAATGAAAATGGGAATATTCATCATCAAAAATGGTTTATTTTGTTTTTCAAAGTATTCCTCAGCTTGATTTCTACACTTTTGCATGCGCTCAAGCCAATTGTCGAAGCACTTTTTCCACTCCGATTGAGACACCTTGAAAACGTGGTTTTTGAACGCTTCAACATCATATTCTGGCGCCGAAAATCGTAGACCGAGGATTTTTTTTTCTGATGTGCGGGAATAAAAAGAAGTCATTGTGTGCCAAGCCAAAAAGGCGCTGGTTTGAGCCAATGTGTGAGAGCTCGCATTGTCATGATTCGAATTTTTCCGAAAACTTTAGGCAAACAATTTGTGGTGTATCACAAAGAATTGACTGCAACGTTGCTTAAGTGGAACAGTCGCCACATAATCAGTTTTGCCGAAGAAACAGGCGACCATTTGCTTCGAAGTGATTCTTCCACAACAGCTTTCGTTGGATTTGGCTCGTCTTCGAAGACCCACACGGTGTTTTGTTTCGGGCTCATACGCATAGATCCATGATTCGTCACCTGTAACGATCTTATAAACGTCTTTTGAAGCACCGCCATCGTATTTTTTTAAAATTTCTTTGCACCAATCGACACGATCCTTTTTGAGCGATTGTCAAATTGTACGGAATCCAACGAGGACAAACCTCTTTTACGGCCAGGTGTTCTTGCAATATCGAATGTATGCTGGTGGAAGAAATGCCCAAGAAACACTTACAACCGTCGTAGTTAAAGAAGGAGCCCTCCCTTTAAGGAACTAATGATAACTCGGTAACAATTACACTTTTTTGAGTGTTTTCTTAACAAAACAAAATTTTTAGTGGACTTACAATGGTACAAATAAATTTGCTAATGTTAGTTGGGACGCACTAAATACCTCAAAAAAGGGAGTAGTTGCTTGACATTTTGGCTCATGTGGCCCAAAAATCGTTCCACATTGTCAAAAGAGGCGATTAGTAGCTAATATGGGCATAAGTGTATTGAATTTAAAGCAAATTTTGCTACGAATCAAAATATAGAGCAGTTTTAAAGTTTTGGATGAGATAAGGGATGGGCGCATGAGCCAAAAGGGCAAAAACAACGGACCTTGGATGGTGGAGGGTTTATAACGTACTTTATACTTAACGACATTTTTACTTGTTTTTTTTCAATTTTCCTAAGGGAAATCAAAAAAATTAAATATTTGTTGTCATGTACCGTTGCTCTATGAAAACTGTTGTGCCTAATTCATAGTTAGATTTGAGACCATGTTTCTTTTGAATATTTTGTTCAAAGAGAAACCATAAAGTTATTTAAAGGCCTTCGAAAAGCCTTCTAGTTACAAGCGGGGGTTGACTTCAGTTTCGCTACTTCACCATCCGCAGACCCCAAGCAAGGAGTGTGTTTTACAATGATCAAAAGCTATGCACTTTAGTGCAGGCAGATTTCAATTCATTGAAAAACTGCCGGCCGTAGAGCATTCCACTGAAATCTGCATGCACATCATATAGCCTTTGGTCATCGTTAAAACACGTTTGTTGCTTGGGGTCTGAGGTTGGTGAAGTAGTGTTCATCGAATCTGCAGTCACCCCTGCTTGCAGCTAAAAGTCTTTTCGGTTGGCTTTTGGAATCACTTTGTAGTTTTTCATTGAACAAAATGTTCAAAAGGATCATGGTCTTAAATCTGACTATGAACTAAGAAGTTTGTTAAATATAGTGTGCAGTGTCAGATATTAATTTACTACAATTTGTATTTGGGTTCAAAAGGAATCATATTCTAGTCTTGTTATACTAAATGTAATTTTCTGTTACTGTTATATCGAATGAATCTAAATTGGTTTGTAGCCGAAGTAATCGTTGCCAAAGACTGCTGAAGAAAAAACTTGGCGGGCTTAGAAACAGCTGAACAGTCTGCCTGGCAACCGTAGCTAATATATTTCACCAATTTTCAGTTGATTCTGTAAAAGAAACAACAAATAGGTCTCGAACCCGAATAAAAACTGTTCAAGTCATAATGATTATAAAAGACCGAATTAATGTAAACAAAACAAAAAAATAGGAAAAGTAGACCTATTCCGCAATGCTGGGCTCTCCAAACTATATTTTTGTATAGCTTGTTTTAAATTTTAAATGTCAAGGATCAAAATATCAATAGTATCGCAATTTTCTGTAACACCCAAATTATATAATAACATACTGTGCTTATAATGTTTAATTTTAAATCATATCCACTACCCAACGTTAACGTTTGCATGTATAAAACATCTCAGTAGCTGCATTCAATGAAAACCATATCTAAGCACATATTATCCAAAACACACCTATTATTCATATTTTATTATAAAAGTATGTTCTTTAAGCATTTCTTTAAGAACGTTTTTAACAATATCCTTCATTGTCCGAATATGTCTGTACCTTTCCTTAGTAATGCGAAATAGAATTAAACTGAAAATAGAAACCACTCCCACTCACTCAGACAACACACAATGCCACACATACTCCAACTTAATTATATTGACTATAAATGTTTGTTTCTATTACTGATCGATTCCACACTATAATCCTTTTGAAAGTACCGATAGTTACTCGGCACAAGGAGATATTTTCTCCCCCTATATAAGCATTAAAGTAAACCTTTATTATCTACGTACAATATTTTATAAATTTTTATTAAAACAAAAAAATAAATAAAAAAAACTATATCTATAACAATGTACGGAATCTATATTAAGACACCCTCCAAAGGATATGCTATATCCTTTAACTGACATTAAAAAAACAACAGCAACACCAGTAACAACAGCAACTGCAACAACTTGCGGATATACGTAGCGACATACTGCTGCAACAGTTTGCAACATCTTTTGTATTAATTTATACTTTGCACTTTTTCCAGGTGGTTCCGTCAGACCCACAAAAGGTTGGAAAGCGGAACACAAAGCGGCACGTACTCTGGGCATCATAATGGGTGTTTTCCTACTATGTTGGCTGCCATTTTTTCTGTGGTAAGTACTCTTGTCTGGATTGAATGAACACAAACATAAAGTAATTACGCACAGTGGCGTAAGTGGGTTAAGGTAGGGGACGAAGTTTATTTAACACGGATAACCTTTAGAATACAATTCCGTAGTTTTTTTTTCAAATTAATGGTTACTAAGAATGATAAGGTTATCATACAGCGAAGAGTTTGTATTACCACAAATCAGGAGAACTTTCTACCATTGCCGAAAAAGTTATGTGCATGACCTTTATTAAGAAATTCGATAATGATCAAAAGGCGGCATTTCGTCAAAAATGTCATTGGTCAGCCATGGCCTAATTTTTGTTTTTTTATGATATTTTGAATTTAGGTTCTAGCCATTTTTTTGATATTATATTTTTTTTGGGTATACTGACCTTAGGATTTATGTTTTCACATTTTACTCACACTTTATAAAAACTCAATAAGGATTATATACAGGGTGCAACGCGGTAATTTGCTTTTTTGTACTGCAGGCTGTGGCTGCACAGTTGGTCGAAAACAGTGGAGAGTGTGCATGGATTTTGGTATAGATTTTTGAATAGAGATTTGTATTCGTTTGTCTTTCAGTTGACATCATGCATTGGACACGTGAGTAGAGGTCATTTTGTGTTGAAGCGTATTTTTCAAATGCGCACTCGATCATTGCAGTGCAGCGTGCTTTTCGTTTACGATTCGTAGTTCTCCCTCGCGGAGATTGCAGCAGTATTGCAATCTCCGAAACGCTCTGCTTGGAAGCAATCACTTGCTCTTGCCATTTCCTGAATTTTTTTCAGTCGGCTCTTGAGGCAATGCAATTAGAGGATACATGGTACCAACAGGATGGTGCCACTGCACACACAACGAGAGTTGCCATAAATTGTTTGAGGCAAATGTTTCCTGGACGTCTTATCTCTCTAAGGGGTGATGTGAACTTGCCGGCACGCTCACCAGACTTAGCTCCATGCGATTTTTTCCTTTGGGGTTTCCTGAAGTCGAAGGTGTATATCAACCGTCCCAACACCTTGGGAGACCTAATTTACAATATTGAGGCTGAAATTGGCAGAATATTTGTCGCCATGCATGTTAGAGTTTATAAAAACGTATGCAGCAGTGTGTGGATAGTCGGCATTTGCAGATACACCATTTAAAACCATGTAATTTAACAACAACAAAAATCTAAGGTTCATAATTTTCTTATTTCATTCCCAAATAAGCAAATTACCGCGCTCCACCCTGTATTAATAACACTTGGCGAATAAATAATGGAGAGATCCACAACTAAAAAAAAGAACCAGAATAGTAGAATTTTATTATTTAAATCAGCGATCAATTATTTTAACGCAATGAAGCTGATTTTCATTTGAATGGCTTTGTTAATAAGCAGAACTGTAAATTCTAGGGTTATAAAAATCCAAGAGCCATTCATCAATGCCAATTGCACCTCATTAGGTGTACGGTATGGTGTGGGATCACATCTGCAAATAGCATTGGGCCTTACTTTTTCCAGAATGAAGATTTAAGTTTTTAACTCCATGGTAACTTTTGGCCTACCCTATACATGGAACCACATGGTCGCATCAATTGATCTCAAAATCTAAAATAGGAGAGGTCCTATAGACCCTACACTATTGTAGTGGCGCTTGGAGATACTTTCTGTTGTATCTCGCTCTGTTGTTCGTTTGTATGTTTATATTTATGTACGAAACGTTGTTTCAGTTCCTTTATTTCTTGACTGAGGGACTTAAGCTTAGTTAAGAACCATTGCATAATTTCGGGCTCCAAACTAAATCCGAGAATTGGTCTAAACTGGTAGCCGAGTGGGAGTGTTCGTGCTTACTACCCGGAGGTCCGAGGTTCAACTCCTACACCAGGCATCTACGATTTTTTTTTCTTATTTTTTTTTCCTTTTATGTCTGCTACCTTTGCCATTTGTTGGAGAAAAACAGCGTAAGTTGGTTAAATACCTACTGTGAGGGATTGCATTTGAATTCAAAACTTTCATTCCCTGCTTTCCTACTTTTCCTTTTTCCTATCGAAGAGGTGAATATTAGTGTAGTAGTTGTGTTTCATAGGTGGTATGTAGTTGCATATGGCGGTTGCGTGCAATTGTTTTAGGATGTGTTGGTGTATCTCAGCAGAAGACATATTTGCCTGGAAGCATGAATGTGTATTTGACACTAGTCTAGCAAAACGGTATGCATTTCGGAATCAACCGAGGTTTAAAAAGGGGTAAGAGGGAAGCCATTTTTGCAGTTCTGTTCCAGCATTTTCTTTGTGCACACTTATCTTATTATATATTCTATTTTGCTGATAAGCCTGTAAAGGTTATAATTTTTTTTGTGAGGCTCAATCAAGTTCCTGTAAGTACTTATGAACATTGCTTTTAACTTCTATGCCTTCCTTCGTCCTGAATTTTCAGAGTTCTTGTGTCCTCAAGCTAATTTTATTAGCTAAGATAACATAGGAATACAAAATTCAGGTGTACGGAAGTCATAAGGTGTGCAAGATTTATTGGGTTTTTCAGTTTATTTCCCTTGCAGTGCTGGTTTGTTTTTTTTGTGTGCATCCTGTGATCTCCCGAAAGCTTATTTTAAGAGTAGATATTCACTGGGCTGGAGCAGTGCAATTGGAGGCATTCATTCTCTCTTAGGTTGGTGCCAATGCAAAAAGGTAATAGAATGCGTTAAATTCTCTTTTGTTTGCCCAAGTTAACGGTGCACCTGTTTTTTCTCAGCTTTGGCACCAAGTGTTCCCGATCGTTTGTCCCCGCTTCCTCACCTCTATAACCAACGAGCTAGTATACTGCCCCTAAAAGAAGATAAAAATAATCTGTCTGCCAGCAGTCTGATTTTAGCTCGGGTTTAAAGTGTTCGTACGTGAAGAAAAAGTAAAAGTGGTGATAGTCTGGAAGTGATTCTGTGTTTTATTTTGTGCTACTTCTGTGAGAAGTCCAAAGGTCGCTTACACAATTTTTTTTGTACATTAAAAAACATCATTTGCCTCATAAAACTTATGCCAAGTCGTGAGGTATACAATACATAGTGCTTTGAAATTTGATATTTAAAGTAATAAGAAAACCAGTGGTATTTAGATTTATTTAAATTTGTCACTTTTTTTATTTTAATTCTTTTCGTGTTGTAAAGGGTGAAACCCGCGAAAATCGTGTTAGTTTCTGCCAACGTCAACGTTCTCGGAAAAAAAAGCAAAATTCAAAATTTCTAGCAAAATTCAAAATTATAAGAGAAAAAAAAACAAATAGAACCGAGTTAAGTTAATGTTTTGTGTGCAGTGTCGAGCATCAGGGCAAAAGTAATAACGTTGGGATAACCTTTATTTAATAATTATCATCTCTCCGGATTATCTGCGTGGAAGGCCTTTCATCGTGGGATCCTAAGACAAGTAAGTGCGTCAACATTTTATCTTTTGTTTTTATTAAATACTGGTAGAGACGTTTGTACTTTAGGAGCAACTAGATCAGTCGTTGTCTCTTGGAGTACATTTGTCCCTGAAACCCCCAAATGTGATTGGTTCTCTTGGAATTCGTAATTTTTCTGGGCTAAATTAGTCACAGGAATGACGAGTTTCGGGAGGGGGATCAGAAATCATTTGTTTGTTTTTGCCATATAACTTGATGTTCGACCATATTAATTTAACGCTAAAGCACCCTACGTCGACGTAAGTTAGAAACCTTTTTGTTTCTTTGCCTCGGTTACGCGTACATGCATATTTACACAATAAGAAAAAAAGGAAAAAAAACATAAGAATAAGAGCGAGTTGATCTCACATTACTGCGAATGCTAATATGATTAAAGCCAATAATATTTTCTTCACGTTGGTTTCACTCTAGATATTGTTTCATTCTCTTTATAATTGATTAAATGTTTTTTTTTTAGTATAATTCTGTTTTTATTTAAAAAAATTTGATTTTTTTCTAATTATTTCCATACAATTTATTTAATTATTACTTCTTATATATACGAGTATATCACTGTTTGGTCTAAATGAAATTAATAGACTTTAAATGATAATTTTCTGAACAAAGCCTAATCTACGTGAATATTATCATGTGTCTAAATAAAATGTTAGCTAATGCTGAAATGAACTAAACATCTTCTATGTTTGATTTCTTGTAACCGGAAGTAGAGTTAGGGGAACGTTAAGTGGGTCTACCAACAGAATCTTTAGTGGTCTATGAGTAGACAGGATGGGCGGGCTAGTGTGTGCATTACACCTTGCACAACAACAATTCTTTTTTGCGGATTTGCATTTCAATCTTTCTACTTTCTATTTTCCCCTCGAAGCACGCTAATATACCTAAATTTTAACTGTAGCAGCATCACAAGGCTGGAAGACGGCAAGATCCTACCCCACCGACGAGCAATAAGGCCGGACAATCTGCGTGCTTTCGCTGTCCTTTCCATCCCTCATGACTGATTCCATGATATAAATAGGAATTTGATTTCTTGAAAGAAACCTATCGTTACATGCTACACTATAGCTAGATTCAAATCCGATTTCGGATCGGATTTGTATCTACAGTTCGACAAACTTTGAGTTCTCAAACAGAGCACTAAATTGTTCGAACCGATTGCGATAAATACGTATTAATGATAATTTTTTTGTTACAGTATATGTTAAAATATCGAAATGTTAGTCTATTTCGATTCGGTAGCAATGACAATTTATAAAATTTTTATGAGGAATTTATCAAGAAATTATAAAAAGTTGAAAAAATTTCGAACCCACGTACGTGTAGATTTATGGGGGTTTTCTAATTTTGATTTATTTACAAAACGTTCCAAAACTATTTATTAAGTACGTCAACTCCATGTGAAACTGATCACTTTTTACAAGTAGGTCCTTGATTTTGACGAAATTTTGCACATTGGTTCATTTTGGTGTTCTAAAAAAAAATACAATTTGGGGTTTTAAAAAAATTTCTGAATTCTGAAAATTACAGAAGTGGAAATATTTGCAATACCTTATTTTAAAAAAATCATAACTTTTGTTCTAGTTATAATATTGGAGACATTTTTTTAAACAATCAAGATCAAATTAAATTTATTTTTGTATTTAATTGATACATTTTTTTTACACAACCAGGATTAAATTAAGATAAAGGTATACAAAATATATATTTTTATTTTCTTTTCTTTGAAATTTTGTTTATTTTTTGGGAAAAAAACGCAAAAAAAAATTTTGGTGAATGGTCATTATGTAGGTTAATGCACAAAAAAGTTTTGCGTGCCCACGCTTCTACTTTTCGAGTTAACAAGTAAAATGTGTGTCAGTCTTCACGTAATTGCAATAATTGTCTTTTCATGTATGAGGAATTTTTATTTCCATTACAAAGTAGCTATAAAAGGCCATAAAGGCCGACAAGTCGGCTTAACCAGTTTTTCGCTGTCGGCTTTTCGTTGTTTTGATTGTTGTATTTAAAAGAGATATACAATTCATATTTTTCAAGTACGTAATACGTAACGTTTAGAAAACATTAATGTTGTTGGCGATAGTATGGCAGAAATGCCCTCAAAGTCGACTCATGAATGATGTTCGCTATCGCAAGATGATAACGAATTTCTTGTAACCAAAAATTTGGACGACATGTGGTCCCAGCAGGATGGTTCCACTTGCCACATAGCCATCGAAACAATGTATCTATTAAGTGCAAAACTCAATGGCCGTGTTATCTCACGTCGTGACGATGGGTATTGGCCGCCACAATCATGTGATTTGACACCGTTGGACTTCTTTCTTTGGAGATATTTAAAAGAAAAAGTGCATGTCAATAAGCTATGAGATAATTCGGCACCTTAACGACATTAAACCGCGATTATGTCTCGGAATCCTTGAAAATATGGATCACCAGATAGAGTTATGCCTCCGAAGCCATGACGAGTATTAAGCCTATTTTTTTATTTCACACATAATTGTCATAGATCCTTCTATCATAGTAAAAGTATTAAGATAACCCTTGAAAACTTTTGGTTTCATTTACAATTAACATCGTGCGTTTTAGTTGAAACACCCTTTAGTACTACGTGAGAATTCAAGCTATCTCTTACAAGATATTTGGGGTAAACATAAAAACCAAAAAAAAAACTTTTGTTACACCAACAAAATGTATATTGTTGCTAGAATGGTTTTTAAATATGGGAATAATACCATTACAGCCTTATTATTATTGCCAAGTGAATAGCTAATAAATTGTCTAAAATTGTTTTCTTTATTAACTAAGCTCTTTATCCCTTAGCGCCACTGAATTCATTTATTTCTCAACATAAACTTTAATTGCTGCCAACTAATGCGTTCAAACTATAATTTCAATATACTTCATTAGGTACGTGATTACATCACTATGTGGTCCAGCGTGTCCCTGTCCCGATGTGGTGGTGGCCGTGCTCTTTTGGATTGGTTACTTTAATTCAACACTTAATCCTCTCATTTATGCTTACTTTAATCGTGATTTTCGAGAAGCGTTTCGCAATACCCTGGAATGTGTTCTGCCCTGTTTGGAGAAGCGTAATCCATACAATGCTTATTATGTGTAGCAGCTGTAACCATCACCACCACCACCACCGTCAGCTTCATCGTAACCATCGCCATCACGCTCACCGGTGCTACCACCATCACCACAAATCTATTAAGGCCAAGACGAAGTGGAAAGTATACGCAACGCAACGCAATCCCAACAATGATACGACGAAGAAGAGTATGGAATCCGATGAGAAGGATAACATAGTGAACTACTACTACCACTTCAACTTCCGCCACCAAACATGTATTAAGTATGTGTAAGTGTATATGTATATTAGTGTGAATGTATATGTTAGCCACCCAGTCTGTCAGTCGGAGAAAAACGATAGTGAACTATAAACTATTTATGTGATAAAAGCAACAACACTGTTATTCTTTTATATTATGTTTAGTGTTTAAAAGCAACAGCAATAGCAACAAAAGCAATAACATCCATACGCACAGTGTTACGAAACGAATGTTTAGTGATTTATATGAAGACTTAGAGCCTTTATATATCTTTAAATGAGTTTGTAGAGGAAATCCACTCTCTTGAGTCTTGAGATCGTACCATTGGTTGGTGGATCTAATACAAGTCTTCTTGAGTCTGATTTTTTCCACCAGAGTATGGGTAATTTCTATAGCGTAACTATTGTAGGCTTTTGCGTTCACTCGCTGGCGATAATCAACATTTTAGCAATGGGTCAAATGATATATACAGTGTATATAATCAATGGATGGCTATGGTTTCAAAAGCAACCTACAGCTTTGGGAGCAGTAAATTCGTCTCGTACAAAGCCTCACTCTGAGTCCCATTCCAGTTCATTTTTGGGTGTGTCATTCATCGCCTCAATACTAAAGTAAATTCCAATCTTCGTTTGTCGGCGAAGGAATATAAGATTTTTTGCCAGACCCAGAAGATAACTCAAAAAAAAATAGAAAAAAACGCCCTGCGGAAGTCCAGCATTTCTAGCATTCATATCTGAAAAGACCCTGTCTTAAGAAACACGACCAGAACGACCTCTGAGAAAATTCGTAATGAATCGAAAGCGCTCAAAACAACTGCTATGATATGAATGAGTCCTTTTAGAAGTATCCGATGCCAATACCTGACTTTCATGTTACCCATAAATTGGTTGTTACGAAAACCATACTGATGGATCACCAAGAAGGCCATTGAGGTTCACAAATTTCACATGATGGTTCACTATTCACCATTCTCTCATTGGTCAAACTCCTATTGAACGGTTGTAGTCCGTGTTAAAAGCCTGATAATTTCTGTGTATTGTCAGCTAGAGATACCTGGTTATTCTGCAGTTGTGAATTGAGTTCCACCTTGAACCTGCTTCCAAAACCGTCACTTCGTCGATTGCATTCATCAGAGATTTAATGCATCACTTCACGCATTTAAATTTCTTTGTTATACGGTCCAGTGCCTTTATGGCTGCCATGCTGTCCATATATTTGGCTGCTGCTATATATGTTGCAAAAATCTTTACCTGAAAGACCAAACATTTTTCCGATAGCCATCGAGATATTTTCAGGTTGAGGGATTCCATGTAAACCCCGAATCCAGTACCTGCTACCATTTTCGAATTATCCGTGAAGATTGAGATTTTATTTTCTGATTTTCCGATGCCCAGTCTTCTCTCGTTGAAAAAAACTGTTTTTTATTTTGGATCGTCGTAAAATTCTAAGACGATCGTGGCATTTCCGTGTCTGTTCAAGGCACGTTAGCTGGCAAACGAATAAATGTAGAATCCTGAAATTGTGCTTATAGTAATACTTATAATCAGATTGGGACTTTAAATGGGCGAAATCGGATCAGGAGAAATAAGAAATAAACCTTTTGAGTATTTGCTTAACAAATCATAATTTTTTGTGGATAGATAATTGTCCACAGAATTGGGCCTAATCGGGGCATAAAACATAATCAAAATCGGCCCATGTTAAAAAGACTTTCATGAGTATTTGCGTAACAAATAATAATTTTTGTTGACGGACAGTGGTTAAAATAGATACTATTATTGGGACGCACTAAATACCTTAAAAAAGGGCATAGGAGCTTGATTTTTTGGCTCATTGTAAACCAAAAAACGTACCGCATGGTCAAAAAGGGTGAATTAGAGTCAATATGGACATAATCGTATCACATACGGACATACGTAAATTAAAGCAAATGTTGCGACGAATCCAAATATAAAGTAACTTTGATTTTTATGCCCAAAGATGTAGCGCAGGGACGTTAGTGGGTAAATAAGGTTCAGCCTGGCCGAATTGAACGACGTTTTTACTTGTTGTCATTCATGTTATCCAAGTTTTTCAGGTGTGCTCCATCTATGTTTCAATCGTTGCAACCTAATAACACGGCGTGTCCACCAAGCTTTATTTTTGGGTGGCAAGATACTTGTAAATATTTAATTTTCCTTTTTTTTGGTTTCGAATCACTGTGATACTTAGGCGATCAACTCGAAAGGCGAAAGTATCATTTGGTAAGTGTCGACAAAATGCGCTCTTGGCAGAAGTAATTTAATATAGCATTCGTTTATGCGAAATTGCTCTATATGAGGCTTTCAGAGCAATAGTGGCGATGGTCATACTTAGGATATGTTTAGAGTGTCCTAAAAACCGGGGTTTTCAGAAAACCGGCTTTTCGGGTTTAAAAGAAACCCTGCTTTTTAAAAACCAACTGCCGAGTTTAATTTTTATTTAAAAAACGGCATTAAACGATATTTCAGTTTTGGCCTTTTGCAAAAGATTAAAAAATGTTTTCTCATTCAGAAATGAGGTGATTGAGCAAATTTTTACACTCTGTGAATGCATTAAAATCTGTTGTGACGATTAAGGTTTGTTTTTTATTTAACAACAAACGAGGTGTATAAAAATAAGATCACATTTGAAGTTGTGTGAAAATCTTATAGTTATTTGGTTTAAAAGGGGCGTTTTTTGGCCGCCACCCAAATTTAGCCAAATAGTTTGTTGTGGCTTAATAGTTACTCGTACTTGTTATTCATATGTCCATGTAAAATCAGTGGAACTCCAGAGAGCACTTGTATGGAGACTTCAACAAAAAATTGAGCCTATATGGTCCAAGATTGGATTTTTGCCTATTGGTTTTTTGAATATATTTTACCAAATATGGTCAAAATCAGAAACAATATGCGTGTTCTACAATAGTTATATGTAAAATCGGGAAGGACCTTTGTACAGGGCTATATCAAAAGGTGGTCCAATATGACCCATTTTTACCCATCTAAGTTGGTTACTGAACGATCGTTAAAAACTGTGCCGAATTAACTCATGATTGGATAAAATATAAGACGGCACTTAAGCCAAGGGTAGAAATCGGTTGAACATACGGACGGTAGTTATATCTAGAGCTGAACCGACTTTCACTTTTTTACCTAAACCGATTTTAGATCGGAGATATATAACATGAACTAAACGCCTGCCTATAATATGGAAACCATTATTGGAGGCTCATTTAAGGGACTTCCAGTCGAACTTAATCTACCATCAAAATGTCCCTAGATATGGGTATTATTTTATCAAGATTTCAATCTTTAAAACTTTTATCTTTGTTGACTTATTTACCCATTACATCTTCATCCGTCTCTAGAAATTTTAAGGGAGTAAACTACGACCTAATTTTCCATATCTTTTATACCGATTTCAGATCGGAGATATATGACATGCACTAAATGTCTGCCCTTAATATAGAAGCAATTATTGGAGGCTCCACTAGCTGCGATTCCGGTCAAACTTAACCGACCAACGAAATGTCCCTATATAGGTCTAAGAGAGTCACCATATATCCTAGACTGATTTCAGATCGGATTTATAAGGCCTTTAATATGGCAGCCATTATTGGTTGTTGTTTGATTACAGGCTTTTTGACAAAAGACGAATAGAGAATTAATAAAATCAGTTGGAGATTTTAATTACATCGGTACTTTTGTAAATGGGTGTAGCTCAAATACTGTAGGTACAAACATTTTTAAAGAAACTAACTTATAATACTCTGTTGTATTCCGTACAGGAAAATTATAAATTTTCTTTTATTTTAAATACAGCAACAAAAAAACTGAAACCTGAGAGCAAGGAACCGGTTAAAATGACAAGCGAGTTTGAGCAATTTTTGAGAAACCGACTGTCGGGTTTGGAATAAAAAGAGAAATGTCGGTTGCGGTTTTGGACTCTCTCGATCTGTTGCTAATTCTGTTTAGCCTAGTACTTTAATAGCTAATCAAGAAGTACTAATGTATATATACGAGGTCTGGTAAATATATTTCTGGCCAAATAATGAAAATGCGAATATTTATCATCAAAAATGGTTTTATTCTTTTTCAAAATATACTCCAGCATGATTTATACACTTTTGCATGCTCTCAAACCAGTTGTCGAAGCACTTGAGACACCTCCGATTGAGACACCTCCAAAAGATGGTTTTGAACGCTTCAACAGCATTTATCTGGCGACGAAAATCGTTAGCCACGCATTTTTCTGGATGTGCGGGAATAAAAAAGAAGTCGTTGAGTGTCAAGTCAGATCTGTACGGCGGATGACCCATCAATTCGGCGTTTTGGCCGGTCAAAAAGGCACTGGTTTGAGCCGATGTGTGAGAGCTCGCATTGTCATGGTGCACAATGATTCGTCTTCTCTTGTTCGTTTTTCGAATTTCGCCGAAGACTTCAGGCAAACAAATTGTGGTGTACCGCTCAGTATTGACCGTCCTACGTTGCTCAAGCGGAACAGTCACCGCATGACCAGTTTTGCCGAAGAAACAGGCGACCATTTGCTTCGAGGTGCTTCTTGCACGAACAACTTTCGTTGGATTTGGCTCGTCTTCAAACACCCACAAGGTCGATTGCTGTTTTGTTTCGGGCTCATACGCATAGATTCATAATTCGTCACCTGTGACGATCTTACAAACGTCTTTTGAAGCACTGCGATTGTATTTTTTCAATTTTTTTTTGCACCAATCGACACACGAGCCTTTTTTGAGCGATTGTCAAATTGTGCGGGATCCAACGAGAACAAACCATTTTTACGGCCAGGTGTTGATGCAATATCGAATGTATGCTGGAGGAAGAAATGCCCGAGGATGCCACTATCTCACGGTATGTCACGTCGCGATCTTGCATTATCAGTTCACGCACGGCATCAATGTTCTCTGGCACAACGGCTGTTTTTGGACGACCTTCGTCTTTGAGCGAGCGTCGGCCACGATTGAATTCTTTAAACCAGTTTTTCACAGTGCTATAGGATGCTGCTTCATCGCCATGCAAAGATTTGAGTTCATCGATGCACTCTTATCGTGATAATCAACGTCGAAAGTTGTAAAAAATAATCGCACGAAAATGTTCACGAGTTAATTCCATTTTTTGGCCAAATTGATTTTTTCAAGTCACTGTAAACAACACAAATGGTGGTCGTACGTCAAAACGTTCTGAGTTCGTTTATGCTAAAAAATGTCAAACTTTCCAATGAAAATGAGAGATATATAGTAACAATATATAGGATTATCCATCTAGAGGTATTTTTTCAGAACAAACAGAAAATATAAAAATTCAAGTGTGGAATCTTTATTGGTAATTTGAAAGGACATTTTATGGCATTTATTTTTTGAATATAATTTCCTTCAAATGTTGGCCGCAACTATGCCTCAGGGTTTCCATTCTGAGGGTCTAATTTTGGCTTTAATGACACTCGTAGTATTGGCTTCCAAAACCTGAATCGTAGCTGGTTTGTCAACATAGACTTTGGACTTTACGTAACCCCAAAGAAAAATGTCTTAAGGTGTGATATCACTCGATCTAGGCGGTCAACTCATCTGTCCAAAACGTGAAATTAGCTTCTTTTCGAAATGACCTCTCAATAGATCCATTATTTGAGCAGCTGTATGGCAAGTGGCACCGTTCTGTTGAAACCAAGTGTCATCAAGATTACGGGCTTCAATTTCAAGTAGCATAAAGATCGATATCATGGCGCGATAGAGAGCACCATTCACCGTTACGTTCCGACCATCAACATTTTTGAAAAAATATGCACCGATAATTCCACCAGCTTATAAACCGCACCAAGCCGTGGTTTTCTCTGGGTATAATGGCACCTCTTGAACCTCTTCTTGTTGCTCTTCAGCCCAAATGCGGCAATTTTGTTAATTGGCTTTGCCGCTGAGCCAGAAATGGGCCTCATCACTGAACAAAATTTTGGTCGAAAACAGCGGATCTTCCCATTTCTTACCGAATGCTCATTTTCACAATACAGCTGCCAACATTTGAAGTTAATTATTTTCAAAAAAATAAAAGCCATAAAATGTCCTTTCAAATTACCAATATAGATTCCACACTTGATTTGAATTTTTATTTTTTTTTGTTCTGAAAAAATACCTCTAGATGGATCACCCTAGCTAATCAAGAAGTAAAAATGTATATATGTGACAGCGCATAGAGAAAGTTAGATCCCTTTCTCTATGCGCTGTAAAAAAATCAATTTTATTTTTTTTCTTTTTTTGATGTGGACAACATCTGAGCATCGAATGAGACCGATCCCATGCCCCAAAAGTGTTCCCTCCCAGAGATATGCTCGTTGTATGAAAGTGACGCCAATGATTCTAAGCGCAAATAGAAAGGGACCTAATCTTTAAAATGGCTCTCCTGAACAAAACTTTTCATCAACTTTTCACTTTTTTTTTTTTGATGTGGACAACATCTGAGTATCGAATGAGACCGACCCCATGCCCAAACGTATTCCCTCCCAGAGATATGCGCGTTTTATGAAAATGATGTCGACGATTCTAAGCGCAAATAGAAAAGGACCTAATCTATAAAATGGCTCTCCTAACCTTAGGTCCCTTTCTATTTTGCGAGTCATTTATATTAAATTAGTCCAAATGTCTACAGGATATTTTTCCAGTTCATTGGTGGTGGGCTATGGCTTACACGGAAGCCACTCCATCTATAGTTGAGAAGCTCATTGGACGCTAATTTATTGACAAGATGGTTATTCACCATATTCTCCATGACCTTTGAGAGCGCAGAGAATGCTCTTATACGAGTAAGGTGCAGTAGTTGTCAGGGTTGCTTGTCTCGCCCTATTTGTAATCGGCATTCTGCATGTAAAGCCTTCATATGCCAAGTGAGTTTTATATCTTTACGTACGCGTCGTTTATGTCTGTGTATATTTATCGTATATGTGAGCGTATGGGTGTTATTATGGCATACATAAATGACAGACAGCTTTGTTGTTGTTGCTCTACGTACGTATGTTATTTAGTATTTAAAGCAATATTTATTTATTTATATATTTATTTATTTATTTATTTATTTGCCAAGTTTTTAAGAGCATTCAGTTTAGCATTGCAACAGACATACTACATACCTACAAAAAATAAATAAATATTTATTCGATACGATTAACCAACAACACCTGTTACAATTTGAGTACACACACACACACCGACATTCCAGCTAATTAGTTTTGGTTCCTTACAATTCGATTTAGTTTTTATGCGTTCGTTGTTTAACTTTGCAAAAAAAAAACACACCCATTGTAATTGATCGCAATTGTTAGTATATCGATTTATTCATTGATTGATGTATGAGTATTTTGCATCACATATAAGGCTTTTAAGCGATGTATAACTAATAGCAATACTACAACTACTTCTACAACTAGACATACGTAACAATTTGAATGTACTCGTATGATTAATAATACGTAACAAGGTAATTATATTTTTAGCTATAACATAATAATAGGCATACTCGTACATACATACGTACAAATGTATGTTTGAAAATTAAAACACAGGGTGTTCTGTAAATGTCTCTGGTTTATAAGCAATATTTATTTATATGTACTCGTACGATACAAACAGAAAACTGAAGACGTATACGTATTTTATAAAAGAAATCTTAAGGATTTTGTCTAAAATTTTGCAAACTAATGAATGCGGCACTGGAAAATGTGTTTAAGGAACTCAATGAAATATATAGGGTGATCTACTAGAGGTTTTTATTTTAAGAATAAAAAAAATATAAAAATTCAAATCAAGTGTGGAATCTTTATTGGTAATTTGGAAGGACATTTAATGGCATTTATTTTTTTGAAAATAATTACCTTCAAATGTTGGCAACTGTATTATGGAAATGAGCGTGCGGTGAGAAACGGGAAGATCCACTATTTTCGACCAAAATTTTGTTCAGTGATGAGGCCCATTTCAGGCTCAACGGCCGGCATTTGGGCTGAAGAGCAACAAGAAGAGGTTCAAGAGGTGTCATTATAACCAGAGAAAACCACGGTTTGGTGCGTTTTATAAGCTGGTGGAATCATCGGTGCATATTTTTTTAAAAATTATGATGGCCGGAACGTAACCTTGAATGGTGCTCGCTATCGCGCCATGAAATCGATCTTTATGCTACCTGAAATTGAAGGCCGTAATCTTGACGACACTTAGTTTCAACAGAACGGTGCTACTTGCCAGTTTCAACAGAACGGTGCTACTTGCCATACAGCTGCTCAAACAATGGATCTATAAAAAGGTCATTTCTAAAAGCAGCTAATTTCACGTTTTGGACAGGTGAGTTGGCCGCCTAGATCGAGTGATATCACACCTTTAGGCATTTTTCTTTAAAGATTACGTAAAGTCCAAAGTTTAGCTGGGATTCAGGTTTTGGAAGCCTACATTACGGGTGTTATTAAAGCCGCTCGAAATGCTCGAACGAGTCATCCAAAATTGGACCCTCAGAATGGAAACCCTGAGGCGTAGTTGCGGCCAACATTTTAAGGAAATTATATTCAAAAAATAATTGTCATAAAATGTCCTTTTAAAATTATGAATAAAGATTCCACACATGATTTGAATTTTTGTATTTTGTTTTGTTCTGAAAAAATGCCCCTAAATGGATCACCCTATATATATAATCACCCTATATAGGGGGGGTTTATTTCAAAAGCAAAAACAAACGCCTAAAGCACCGCCTTGGCGATCATTTTAAAAATTTAATAGATGTTTACTAACTCAAAATGTGTTTAATGTTCTCATCCGACATTGTTTGTTTGGATTTTATAAATTAAAAGGAAAACATGTTGACAAAATAAGTTCGTTCGGGGCGAAGCCTTTCCCATAGCTTTCGGTTCAAAAGGAAAATATTGTCCCCTTTCGTTAAGGTGTGTTTTATTCCATACCAACATCACATATACCAACTAGTATCATCGTATTCAGATAAGTTCACTTTAAGTAGAGTAGGTCTTTCAAACTTCAGAGTTGAATGGGCGGTGCCACGCCCTTTTGTTCAATTTCAATACAACATGGTCTATTGCCATTTTCTAGTCATTTATTTCATTATGTTTAATATTTTTAAAGATATGTTTATTATTTTGGCCATTATTGTGATTTTTTGAAGGGGAGGCGTGGCACCGCCCACTTTTCTACAAGTTTGCCTTGCGTTCCAAGCCAATAGTATATGTTTTAAATATCATTGACTTATTTTAAACTGTTTAGGTGATATGATCTTTCTTAGTTCAGTGTTTAATGGGTGGTGCCACGCCCCCTTGACCAATCATGACGTCAAGTACTCTTCGTAACAATCGGAGTGACAATAGTAAGATACAGGTTCATCATGGTCTATTGCAATTTTCTAGTCATTTCTTTTATTCTGTTAAAACTTTTGAACAATATCGTTATAATTTTGGCCATTATTGTAATTTTTTAAAGGGGGCGTGACACAGCCCACTTTTTTACCACTTTATCTTTCGTTCCAAGCCAATATCATATGTTTTAAATATCATTGCCATATCTCCAACTCTTCATGTGATATTATCTTTCTAAGTTCAGTGTTTAATAGGTGGTGCCACGCCCCCTAGTCCAATCATGACGTCAGTACCCTCAAGATATTTCCTGCCCGTTCTGCCATTTCGTAACAATCGCAGTTGTGAATGGTAATACACAGAGTGGCTTACCAATTGTGCTACAATAAAAAAAATTTAATATTTTTTTTAATCAATGTATTTTTATTCTTATGGTATAGAAAATTCAATTTAATTTTATACGACTAATTGTGTTTGAAGATGATAGACCGTAAATGACCTCCATGCTCATTCACGCATATGCGACACCTATTCATAAAATCATTCATTGCGGTCTGAAGGGTTGAAGTTGGGATCGCTTCGATTATTGCTTTAATGGACTGCATCAATTCAGTCAAATTCCTTGGTTTCTTTTTGTACACCTTTTAAAATAACCCATAAAAAAAGTCTGGTGCAGTCAGGTCCGCTTTGGGGGCCAGCGGAAAGTCGAATTTTTAGATATTAATTTGTTGGGGAATTTTCGTTGGAGCTCTGCCATAACCGATCTGGCTATATGTGCCGTAGCTCCATCTTGCTGGAACCAAGTGCTGTTGAATGGATTACGTCTTCGGCGCAGTTCTGGTTAAAAACAACATCTTAAAATAACTATTCCCATTGTCAGTCATCGTTTTCTTCAAGAAAGTATGGTCCCACAATGCAGCTCGATAAAACTGCGCACCACACAGTAACTCGTTCTGTGTGCGGTTCCATCTCATGGAGTGTTCGTTTCGGCAATTTTGCTTGTTTTTATTGCCGCTTAGATCAAAAGAGGCCTCATCCGTCATAAACAAGCAATTTATCAAGCTGTTGTCTTCTTCGGCCATTTCAATAATTTTTTGGCAAAATTCCATTGCAATAGGCAAATCTAGAGGGTTTAGCTTGCCTGTAATCTGGACTTTGTACCGAAACAAGTTTGAGTCATCATTAATTATCCGTTTTAATGGCCGTCTGGTAACTGCAATTAGCGACAATAAGTTTCGAGTCGGAACGCTTGGATTTGCCTGAGTTGACGATGCTACGAGGACTGCTATATATATTTCTGGCCTAATAATGAAAATGTTAATATTCATCATCAAAAATGATTTTACTGTTTTTCAAAGTATTCTCCAGCATGATTTATACATTTTTGCAAGCGCTTAAACCAGTTGTCGAAGCACTTTTTCCACTTCGAATGAGACACCTCCAAAACATGGTTTTGACCGCTTCAACAGCATCTTCTGACGACAAAAATCGTTGACCATGCATTTTTTTCTTCATGTGCTGGAATAAAAAGAAGCCTATGGGTGCCAAGTCATTGCTGTACGGCAGATGACCCATCAATTCGACGTTTTGGCCTATCAAAAAGGCGCTGGTTTGAGCCGATGTGTGAGAGCTCGCATTGTCATGGTGCACAATGATTCGTCTTCTCTTGTTCGTTTTTTCGAATTTCTCCGAAGACTACAGGCAAACAAATTGTGGTGTACCACTCAGAATTTACCATCCTACGTCGCCACATGACCAGTTTTGCCGAAGAAACAGGCGACCATTTGCTTCGTAGTTCTTCTTCCACGAACAACTTTCGTTGGATTTGTTCGTCTTCGAAGATCCACACGGTTGATTGCTATTTTGTTTCGGGTTCATACGCATAGATTCATGATTCGTCACCTATGACGATCTTATAAACGTCTTTTAAAGCACTGCGATCGTATTTTTTTAAAATTTCTTTGCACCAATCAAAACGAGCCTTTTTTTGAGCTCTTGTCAATTTGTGCAGGATCCAACGAGAACAAACCTTTTTTACGGCCAGGTGTTCATGCAATATCGAATGTGTGCCGCTGGATGAAATACCCAAGGATGCCTCTATCTCACGGTATGTCACATGACGATCTTGCAGTTCACGCACGGCCTCAATGTTCTCTGGCACCACGGCCGTTTTCCGACGACCTTTACGACCTTCGTCCTTAAGCGAGCGTGGGCCACGATTGAATTCATTAAACCTGTTTTTCACAGTTGATATATAGGATGGTGCTTTATCGCCATACAAAAATTTAAGTTCATCGATGCACTCTTGTCGTGATAATCCACTTCGAAGGTTGTGAAAAAAGATCGCACGAAAATGTTCACGAATTATTTCCATTTTTTTGCCAAATTGATTTTTTTTAAGTTACTGTAAACAACACAAATGATGGTCGTACGTCAAAACGTCCGGAGTACGTTTATGCTAAAAAACTTTCCAATGGAAATGTCAGATGGCGCCAGGCATTACTCAGTGTTGCCTAGGCCAGAAATATATATAACAACCCTCTATAATAATTATTACTTCTGGTGTTCGTAGCGACTTCCTGATTCATATAGAGCTTTTTAAAAGATTTTGCTACAATCAACTCTCTTAAATTTGACAATTGTTAATTTGAAGCTCTCATTAATTTGAAGTTTTTTTCCGTTAACTTGAAAAATACTCGAAAAATTAAAAAAATAATATAATTTGATCTTTTTGGTAATTTAAAGTTGTAGGCATGGTATTTTACTTGCAGACATTCTCTTATTTGAAGTCGGTGTTTTTTCTTCACCTGGTGTGATGAAAGTGTGCCGACTATCATGCCAGTAAACTAGATTCAGTCAACTCCGGCCGACTTTGCAATTAAAAGATTTATCTCTTAGTTATGTAAAAAATTCTTTAAAAAATGCTTCAGCAAAGGATAGCGGCTGTGCTAATCGGATAACCAGTTTTATCGCCTCCTTGAAACATCATCGGTACGGGGTCTACATTTCGATGTTCTTTCGATAATTTCATGGTACTCGTGGTACGTTATAATATTTGGTATCACCTGGCCAATAAATCACAGAGCCCATTTTTTAAATTTAATCCACCCATTGCTTGCCAAACTACATTTTTCAAAAAATGATACCTTGACTTTTTTCAGTGCGTAGTCGAATATTTTCCCAGTATAAAGACAAATATTTAGAAATATTTTTCAACAAAACATAATTGCAAAATTGAAGGCAAAATCCTAGAAGATGAAATAAAACTTAAACTATAAATATAAATATTAATAAAAACTAGCTACAAAAGATAAGCTAAACTTAATAAAAAAAACTCTCCCACGTCAAAACAAAAAAAAACAAATCAATGTGAATTAAATGTATAAATGTTTGTGTATAACTTAATAAAAATAGTATTTAACTAAACGAAAAATAAAATTCGTAACTAAAAACCACAATCTAATAGAGCAAACTGATGCTGCAACCTACTCGTCGTACTACATCGTTTAGAAAATAATGGAACTTAAAAAGAAAACAATTTATTTAAGTTATTCGTATCTTAATGCAGCAGAGACAATCTTTGAAATGATTCGAAACTAAAAAATATGTAGACGAGGAAGAATCGATTAAGATTTATTTGAAATTATTTTCAGTTTCAGTTTTCTAAACATATAAGTTGTTATAAATACTATTCTAAATAAATGAAATCATAGAAAAACAAACAAAAACTAGTAAACTAAGTAAGGCAGATAAAGGAATTGTTAATTGTGTTTTTATGTTTAATAAAAAGAAATCTGTAAATTCTTTTCAGTGAAATGAAAATTATAATTAAAGAAAAAAAGAAGAAGAAGAAAAAAAGCGTTTATTTTAATTTTTATTGTGGAAAATCTAGAAGGTAAGTTCATCTGTATATATATAAAATTCTCGTGTCACAATGTTAGTCACCTTACTCCTCCGAAACGGCTTTACCGATTTTTACCAAATTTTATACGCATATTCAGTAGGTCTGAGAATCGGCCACTATCTATTTTCATGCCCCTAAGCGATTAGGGTTGCCCACCCAAAACATTTTTTTAAGTTTAAACATTGTTTGTTTTTATTTTTCTGTAATGTGTTTTAAAAAAATACATACAACCCTAAATTTTTACCCTTGGTATGAATTCGCCACATCGAAATGCATCTGATTTAATGGACACTGAAATAAATCGTGGACTGCAGTACAACACTGTAGAAATGGCAGCGATTGTTACTCGCAATGTCCCATAATTGAATGATAAACAAAGAACCATTTATGACCGCATTATGCTCGTAGTTTCAACAAGACAAGGTGGGTTCTTCTTTTTGGATGCACCGGGTGGAACTGGCAAAACATTCCTTATTTTGCAAATTCTTGCTGAAATACGATCAAATAATGGCATCGCCTTGGCCGTTGCATCATCGGGCATTCCGGCAACTTTATTGAATGGAGGCAGAACAGCTTATTCAGTATTTAAGCTGCCACTTAATATTCAAAATAACCCTGACGCAGGGTGCAACATTAAACAAGTAAAAAATGTTGAGTTTGGCTGTGCCGAACTTTGACTACACGCAGAGAAAAAACATGGTTACTACATGGTCACGGCAATAATAATATGTTTTTCGCAATAAAAGTATGTTCGTCGCAACCATAGCATTATTAACTGAATTTATTTTTGACAATAGTATAATTGCTGCAATATTAATATTCTTGAAATGTAACAATTGTATTATTGCCAAATTTAAAAATGAAAATATGGTTATAGCAACAATATTAATATGGTTGGTGCTACAAAAGTATTGTGTTTGACGTTTTATGTTAACAATAATATGATTACGGAAATCATACTGTATGATTGTAATTTTTCTTCATTTAAATATGCCTTTAAGACCAAATGTTATTGGTACGGATCTAATGCAATAACAGTACTTTCGAAATTAAATTTTTTTTAACAAACTGCTTTGGCTTTGTTTAACTGAATTTTGTTTTAATAAAAACGCTTACGTTTATTTAAACTTAGATTTTCTACTGTAAAATAAATCAATCCTATTATTTTGAATTTAATGTATATTTGAATAATTTTCATAATTCAAATCTATTTGTGGCAACTTAAACCAATTATAATAAATAATATTGGGGATCAAATCTATTGTCGACAACTTAAACAAATTCTAATAAATTATATTGGGGATCATAGTATAATTGTGTGTGATAATACTATGGTTGAAGGGATCATAGCATGTTTGCGTGTGAATCATACTATGGTTGTGAGGATCATACTATGGTTGTATATGAAACATACTATGGTTGTGAGGATCATACTATGGTTGTGGAAATCATAGTATGGTTGAGTGTGAATAATACTATGGTTGTGGGGATCATAGTATGGTTATGTGTGAATCATACTTTTGTTGTGAGGATCATAGTATGGTTGTATTTGAATCATACTATTGTTGTGAGGATCATAATATTGTTGTACCACAACCATATACCCAACAATAGTATTATCCTCTTCCAATATTGTCACCACAACCATATTTTTTTTCTGCGTGTACCCTCCACCAGATTCCCAAATAAAACCAAATTTGGTGCGGAAGTGTGTTCTATATAGAAATTTTTATGTGCAAAATTTCATTTCGATAGGTCAAGCTTGTGGTGAGTTATCGTCATATTATTTCTCAAAGCCCATGAGACCGTTTGTGTGGGAGGTACCGGTAGGACATTTCCGATCTCAACGGAATTTGGCGCAGAGGTGTGTTCTATATAAAAATCTTTATGTAGAAAATTTCATCTCGATAGGTCAAGTTTGTAGTGAGTTATTGTCATATTATTTCTCAAATCCCATGAGACCGTTTGTGTGGGAGGTACCGGTAGGACTTTTCCGATCTCAACCGAATTCAGCGTAGAATTGTATTGTATATAGAAATCTTGATGTGTAAAATTTCATTTCAATAGGTCAAGTTTGTGGTGAGTTATAGTCATATTATTTCTCAAGGCCCATAAGACCGTTTGTATGGGAGGTACAAGAAATGGTGGCCCAATCTAAACCATTTTTACATAGATGATTGCGCCTATATAGAGATTATTGTTTGCAAAATTTCAATGATTTTGCTCAAGAAACTGGACGGATATTTCGAAATAAAAAACTAATTTTTATGAGGTACTGTCGGTAGAGGGTCTCCAACACAAACTTCCCGTAGAGCTATATAGCCCATTTTCAATAGCAACCATGCTAGGTTAAGTATACATGTTTGTGCCAAATTTTAGCTCCCTAGCTGTTTTCATGCAGGCTCTATCTTGTTTTCAAGAGACGGACAGCCGGACAACATGGCTAGATCGTCTTAGAATTTTACGAGGATCAATAATATATATACTTTGATGGGTCTTCAAGGTGTAACAGACAGAGTGACAAAACTAATATACCCTCCATTGTATGGTGGAGGGTATAAAAACAATCGTCCATGGCCACCGTGCTGAAACAGTGTAAAATTATCACTTGGGATTAAAGTACTATGACACACAAACATTCGCTTGGGGCGTTGAACAGGACAATGAAAGATATTAAAAACAACGACAAACTATTTGGCGGCACTCTGTTGGTCCTTTCAGGCGATTTCGACAAACACTTCCCGTCATTCCACGTTCGAAATACGCTGATGAGATCAACGCTTGCTTAAAAGCATCTCCATTGTGGCGTAATATTGAAAAAGTACAGCTGAAAGTACTTTTCATCTGATTCAGAGTCATCTGCTGAAACATTCTCAAAACAACTCTTAGATATCGGTGATGGAAAAGTTGCTATAGATGAAACTGGATACGTTAAACTACCGACCGATTTCTGCACAATCGCTGTTTCACAAGATACTCTCATTGAACAAATATTTTCCGATGCACACACACAGTACATAAATCATGAGTGGCTTGCAGAAAGAGCAATTTTAGGGGCAAAAAATGTAGACGTTGACAATTTAAATCTGAAGACACAGCAGTTATTTCCAGGGAACTTGGTATCATACAAATCTATTGATAAAGTTTGCGATGCCAGCGAAATTGTAAATTTTCCCACTCACTCACTGGATTTGCCAGGCATGCCGCCGCATAATTTACAATTGAAGGTTGGATCTCCGATTATCTTGCTTCGAAATTTGAACCCGCCACGGCTGTGCAACGGTACGCGATTAGTCATTTAAAAATTAATGAAAAACGTCGAAGCTAGCATTTTAAATGGCAAGATCCGAGATGAAAATATTTTAATACCGCTGATTCCTATTATACTTTACAGATGCGCCTATTCAATTCAAACTTGTTCAGTTTCGGATTAGATTGGCATTTGCAATGACTATTAACAAATCCCAAGGCTAAACGATGTCTATTTGTGGCTTAGATTAGAGCACATTATGGTTTACACGCGGACAATTATACGTGGCATGCTCTCGAGTGGGTAAACCATCCAGTTTGTTTGTGTTAGCTAAAGATAGGCTAACCAAAAATATTGTTCACGCTACAGCATTAAGAGATTTATATTGTTCGTTAGTGTTTTTGTCGTTACTAATTAATGATATATAATTTTAAGGAATAAATTTTAATAACTTAAAAATAATAATGTTTGGCGCTTTTTATTTGTATATTCCATCATCGTTCGCAGCGCTCCATGCCTATTTCACGCATATTTCACATACCACATCCTTACACACTTACAATAAGTAAGTTATTTTTTGTCTACAATAGAAATTACCTATAAATAATTTACTTATATGGCAGCTTGTAATTATATTATTTCCAAAATTAAAGAGTCTACAAAAAAATGAATTCCTCTGATTTGTAGGTTGATATGATGTAGAGCGAACTGTTCTGTCTCTAGCTGACTGAATTCATGAGCTGAACCAGTTTTAAAGCTTCAAAAACGATTTTCCTTTAGTAGCATTCTCGATTTTATACTTTTGGTCAAGTAAATGATTAAATTTCACTGAACGGTACCATGGATTGCGTTGTTGTATGTCATTGAGAATATGTGTTGAGGGACATCGTCGCATCGTAAAATTATATTTGCAATACGCATATGTCCATCGCCCATTTGACCCATATTGGCCGGTCCGTTCTAAATTGTCACAAATCTTAAATTGAGGTAAATATTTGGATTTATAAGAACTTAACTACTGATTCCGAATACCCATATGTGATCTAACATCAGGGGACCAATTTTGAGGCCCAGGGCCCATAGACCTCCAATTCAGCCAAATTGTAAAATTGATGTCATATTCAGATTCTTTATAAAGTTCCATATTTTTCAGCGCCCAAGGCACCATACACCTGTAGATCCAGGCCTTTAATGTTATTATTTTTTAAAACGTATGTAAAGTACATAATTTAAGGATGACGATTATTGATCTAAATCTTTTTGGGCCCTACACGCAGAAAAAAAGTATGGTTGGGGTGACAATATTCGAAAAGGATCATACTATTGTTGGGCATATGGTTGTGGCACAACAATATTATGATCCTAACAATAATAGTATGATTCACACATAACCATACTATGATCCCCACAACCATAGTATTATTCACACTCAACCATACTATGATCTTCACAACCATACTATGATCTTCACAACAATAGTATGATTCACACTCAACCATACCATTATCTCCACAACCATATTATGATCCTCACAACCATAGTATGTTTCTCATACAACCATAGTATGATCCTTACAACCATAGTATGATTCACACGCAACCATACTATGATCCCCACAACCATAGTATGATTCACACTCAACCATACTATGATCCCCAAAATTATTTATTAGGTTTGGGTAATGTTGTAATTCAAAAATAGATCAAGTAAGTTATTTTAAATTGCATTACTATTAGTACTCGTACATAGCCAGATTAGAGGCCATGTTTTTATTGAACATTTTATTCAAGAAACTAAAATATACATTCCAACGGCAGTCGGAAATACCTTTAGTTGCCAGCAGGGGTGAATGCTACTTCACCATCCGTAGACACCAAGTAACGAATGTGATTAAACCATGATCAGTGGCTATATACTTAAGTGGAGGCAGATTTTAAATAAACAAGAACCAGTCGGCAGTAGAGTATTCCACTGAACAAAGTAAACACAATAAAAATCCATCGAACTACCTTTTGATTGTTTTAACAATTATGTATATGTGTTTCTCTTTGGTATTAAAGAAAAAATACTCACACCCATACATGTATGGTCTATAAAACCTGTTTTGTTATGTTTATATTTGCAACCATACGGTATGATTGCCGTAATCATATTATTGTTAACGTAAATTTTAAACAACAATAATTTTGTTGCACCAAACATGTTTATATGGTTGCTACAACCATAGTTTTATTTCTAAATTTGGCAATTATACTATTGTTACATTTCAACAATATTAATATTGCCGCAATCATACTGTCGTTAAAATGAAATTCAAAGAACAATACTATGGTTGCGACGAACATGCTTTTATTGTAGAGAACATATTATTGTTGCGGTGACCATTTAGTAACCATATCTTTTCTCTGCGTGTAGGACCCAATGTTGGCTAAGAAATAATATTACATAGTAGAAATATTATACAGGGTGGAGCGCGAAAATTTGTTGTTGATGTTGTAATCCTGCTCTCAGGAACCCTTCGAACACATATCGCATTCCCTGCTGTTCTCCATGAAGTTACCCAATTAACAATTGATTGCCGTCCAGGAACAAGTGAGCGTGTGGGAACATTGAATCGTAAACGAAAAGCACGCTGCACTGCAATAATCGAGTGCGCATTTTAAAAATACGCTTCAAAACAAAATTAACACTCCTCGCCTGTCCAATGCATGATGGCAGATGAATAAAAATCTCCCGCCAGCCACTATAAGCCACGCACACTCCCACTCTCCGCGATCAACAGTGCCGCCGCAACCTGCAGTGCAAAAAAGCAAATTTTCGCACTCCACCCTGTTTTACGAAACAACCAATCATCACTAAAGACAGCGCTAGCGAACCACCGAGCGGCAGAGAACCACTATCTGGAGTTAGCGAGAGTCAGGGTATTAGTCCCTTTTCACTCTAGGCAATTCTACTTGCCGCAACTCTCATTTTGTAGAAGAAAGAGGTAAAGGGAATGGAAAGGGAAAAAGTAGCTCGTAATGGCAATTCCTTTTGTTTTTTACGTGTGAAGTTGGCTGAAGATTATTTTGATATTTTGTTTTCATAACTTTTCTTGTGCAAAATAACAATTCTAATTAAAAAAGTGAAACTTTTTGAGAAATCTGTAGAAATTTCATACAATACTACACTTAAAGTTAATTAAAAAAATAAATAATTAACTCCTTCCCACAAATATCAGAACGAATAATTCGCAGAATATCAGAAAAGGCAATACTCGTTGTGGATGCAATAATTGCCGAAACCGAATTGTGAACACAAAAGGCAAGTTCGAAAGGGAATTATAAAAATTTGCACAAATAAATTTGTCTAGTGTGAATTGGAACTTTCAAAGCAGGTTTTGTTCACTGAAAAGACTCACATATTGAAAACAAAAACGAATGAGCTATAAAAGAGACAAAGAAGGATGCTATCACAACTACAGACTTCTTGTAGGAAACATGTGTAAATGAGATTAATTAATTGTGATACTCTACGTTAAGTTTTAAGTTTAATTTTGTATTGTTCAAGTCATAAAGCTTTATTTTTTATTGTTATTGTATTGTTTATTGTTATTGTTGTGTTAAAAAAACTTGCCCGCACTGTCAATTGCTTTTTATTTTTGGTAGTGTGAAGTTGGCTGCAGATTATTTGAGTATTTTTTCACACTAAAATCAGAACGAATAAACCACACAATGTCAGAAAAGGCAATAATGAAAAAAATAGCCGCAACTGAATTGCCCTGTGTAAACACTAGAGGCAAGTTTAACAGGAAGTCATAAAAATGGACGCAATTAAAAATGTCTCATGTAAATGGGGTCTAATTTCAGCTTTACAAGCTTTAACAATTGTCTTTGTCATATTTCTAACTTGACAATTTTAAGAACTACGAGAATTTAAGTATTTTAAGTACACTACCTTCTTTATTGTACCAAAAAGTTAATTCTACAAACATTATTTTCAATATTTTAATATAATCTGTAGTTGTCTGTTTTAATAAATATTTCATGCCGATTGCAAATTATAAAAAATTAGTCAATTTCGATACGAAATGAATAAATAAAAAATTAAGCTCAGTTAAATTGCATTTTAAAAGCGTTTTAAAACCATCGCCACCAGCAACGCTTCCATACGAAGAATAACCCCTGCGCCAGCAAACTCCAATAGACTTCTGATCAGCTATCAATTATAGTAAATCCTCTAGACAAATTTGGCACGTCGTATGACACCATCACCGGTGGCAATATACACTGCATTATTGTCACCACAACATATGGAATTGACGCAGCTGCCGGTATCAACTTCACCCAAAGCCTTCAGTTTTGTCTGATCCAGATCCGTCCAACCTTTGACTTTATTATCATAGCCACCGGTATACAAATGAGTACTATTGCCACAAATGCCATTGATAATCATTTCATGAGAGTCCTTTTAGGCGAAAATACTCAAAGTCAATTTACTGGCTTTATTAAGATAAAAAATCACGACACACTCACCGCTTGCTCCAACCTCACTTTAAAACTGTCTGCCACTGAATTGTTGATTATTAGGAAACCCTTGCCGGTACGATCGGCACAAACAACATATTTGTGCCTCTGATCCTCGGTCGGCGAGATCAAGCACAGTGGTGACTTTCCTGGTATGACAGCCTTGTTGACATATTTGCCCGACTTTCCTTTAAGCATTTCCGATATAACCACATCCAAGTCCCTTACAGTATAGAGCCATCCTTGTTCAGCGGCCAATGATTTAACTTCCTCCACTATGTTGTACTTAAAGAGCATCTTATCGTTTTCCCAGTTGAAAACGACGCCCTTATCGTCGCCCGCATAGAGTACATCACCTTCACAGTACATGGATTGTATGGCATCCTCACAGCGTAGAAGTTCTTCCACCGTATCGTAGGGTGGCAACATAAATTTCACGCATCCATCGCAGCTGCTGGAATAGAGTTTGCCCTGACTGTTTATGGCCAGAGCATAAATGTAGGATTCGTGGGCGTCGATGGTTTTTATTAGATTCAAATCACTATCCCATACCTAGAAAATGTTTAAAACAGGGAGATAGAGAAAAAGAGTGGGGAATTAATTAGAGGACATAAAACATATACCGAGGTTTGATGGACTTAGACAAATGGACTCTGGAGCCCAAAATAGTCTTAAGTGCAACAAATTAAGCTTCGGCGCGGCTTAAGCTTAAATACATTTTTTTATGGATTACGGCCTAATATAAAATTTTATTAAGGGGGCGTGTCATCGGCGTCGTTTCTATCAGTTTGTGTAACTGTCCATACTAACATCTCATATTCCAACTACTATCGGCATTAGTTCAAGAAATACAGGGTGATTCATTCACGCTGGACGAACTTCAGCAGCGTATTCCTTGGCTCATTTCATGAAAATATGTCCATATGCAAGGGGGCGAAATGGCAGCGGTTTAAAAATTTTCGGATTGGTGGTCGGAGGGTACTAGGGTAAAATTGCTAAGTTCTGAACCAGTTGCTAACTCAAAGTTACTTTTAGACTGAAAACAAAAAATAAAATTCCGATCCCTTGACTATCACAGCGGAAACAATTTTTACTGCCGCGCCGGTCTGAACACTAGTTTAATTAAGCACTTTTGCATTGCAAAAACTTGACTTTGAACTATCGATACGAATTTGCCAATAAGATATCTTGTTCCTCTTTTATATATAATTAGATAATAAAAACCATATGTTTTCATATGGCAGGGTGGGTCATGTAAGATTTTTTGTAGGAAAAAATGTCTGGCAACTTTCACTCGCGTTGCTTTTATTTTACGGCTAACAGAAATTCAAGTAGCATGTCATAACGCCCAAGGACAAAATGGGCGTGTTTTATTGGAACTCTCTTATTAAGTTAGCTAATGGTCGCTAAGACGATAACTTCAAAACTTTACGAGATTTTTTTCTAATTTTTGTTTTGTTTTGTAGACAAGAACTGATTGGCTTTTAACCATTTGATTTCAAAGTTTGTTGGAAAATAGTTTTTCAAGAAATACTTGAAGCGAGTGATAACCGAGCTTGCTCAAGCACGTGCAATGTCTATTGACATTATGACACCAAGAATATGTCATAAAATCGATTATGACACTTTAAAAAGTGACACAAACAATGGCCATCAATGCGGTGCCACAACGTTTATGGATGAAAACCAATTTAAAGAGAGTTCTCACAGTAAAAATAATTTGTTTAGAGTGTTTTATCAAAAAATAAATACCACTTCTCTCTATATCACCCAAAAATTACAGAATTCTCAGTTAGATTGACCCCCGGATCGATACCATGTGTATCCTAATAAAAAATCACTTGGGCGCGGGCGGCCTTGGTCGGGCTAAGAGGGGTTCAACTAGTGACACGGACTTAAAGCCCCTTCTGAGATGATCACTGTCACATGTTTTTATTTATAATAATTCATAGAAAATAAATTCCACACCCTAAACTAAAACCGTTTGTCCGAGGAGTCATAGTTTCCATGGAGGTTGTCACGCTTTTCAAAGTGATATAACGTCTATGGGCATTTAGACACAAATTGAAATGGAAATAATGTCCATGGTACAAAGTAAAAGCTTCTTGAAACCAGTTTTAAAGAGTTGATCTCGGTGAAGCCTTCTTGACTGCCCCGAGAGATGTTTCTACTCAATTCACTAATTCTCGTAGAAATATGAAAGAATTACAGATAAACGAGGGACGCTATAATTATATACGAGGGCGGTTCGGAAAGTTATTAGCCTATCAATGAAAGAGAATAGTTAGTTTTCCAAAAATATTTTTATTTTTCAATATAATCTCCTGAAACTTCAATACACTTAGTCCAACGCTTATCTAGAAATTCTATCCCTTGATTAAAATAGTTTTCCTCAAGGTCTTCAAAATAGTGGTTTACAACTGTAATTGCATCTTCATTTGAGGTAAAACGCTTGCCAGCAAGGAATTTTTTTAGACTTGGGAACAGGTAAAGGCACTGGGAGCTAAATCAGGAGAATAAGGTGGGTGGTCAAGCAACTCGTACTTTAATTCGTTGATTTTAGCCATTGTTAAAACACTCTTGTGCGCTGGTGCGTTGTCTTGATGAAAAATTATTTTTTTGTCTTGTAAGCCAGGACGTTTTTCTCGAATTTGTACATTTAATTGATCTAAAAGGTTGCAATACATAGTACTCTGAATTTATTGTTTTACCCTTTTGCAGATAGTCAATCTATAAAATACCTTTGAAGTCCCAAAAAACCGTTGCCATAACCTTACCAGCCGATTGAATTGTTTTTGCCTTGTTTGGGGCACTTCCTCCAGCTTCAGTCCATTGTTTGGATTGTTCTTTTGTCTCTGGAGTATAGTGGTGGATCCATGTCTCATCAACAGTTATGGGACGACGCTTAAAATCCATTTTATTTCGCTGAAAACGATCCAAACAAGCTTGAGAAATGTTCATTCTTATGCCTTTTTGGTCGACTGTTAACAAGTCCGGCACCCATCTTGCAGAAATCTTTTTCATCTGTAGTTCTTCATGCAAAATTAAATGGACTCGATCATTTGAGA
Organism: Hydrotaea diabolus; assembly: GCA_963513945.1. Classification (NCBI taxonomy): domain Eukaryota; kingdom Metazoa; phylum Arthropoda; class Insecta; order Diptera; family Muscidae; genus Hydrotaea; species Hydrotaea diabolus. The sequence continues at coordinate 256,224,961 of OY740716.1, forward strand.
TGCCCATGATATTAGCTATTTCACGCACTTTTATTCGTCGATCATTTAAAACCATATCATGCACTTTGGCTACAATTTCTGTTGTTGTTGCTGTTTTTGGACGTCCACAACGTGGTTCATCTTCAATGCTTGTACGACCACGTTTAAATTCAGCAACCCAAGTTTTTACTGTTGCATATGAAGGAGCACTTTCATCTAACACATTCACCATATAATTTCTTGTCCAGATAAACCTTTTTTATGTAAATATTTAATGACACCACGCATTTCTAATTTTTCCATTGTAAAAAAATCGCGGATGCGTCTTTTGAGAACACCTGTTTCTATATGAATGAGTTGCCAGATCGAAACAATATTTAACATGTGTTCATAGCAGAGATGGAAGTTTCCAAAACACTTAACTTTTTTCTGTTTATACCGCGCTTTTTGTGCTAGGCTAAGAAGTTTCCGAACCGCCCTCGTATGTGACGCGCAAAATAGAAAGGGACCTAAGGTTAAAAACCAGTTTTGTTCAGGAGAGCCATTTTAAAGATTAGGTCCCTTTCTTTTTGCGCTTAGAATCGTCGACTTCACTTTCATAAAATGCGCATACCTCTGGGAGGGAACACTTTTGGGGCATGGGATCGGTTTCATTCGATGCTCAGATGTTGTCCACATCAAAAAAAGGAAAAAAATGAAAATTGATTTTTTTACCCTTAGGTCTCTTTCTCTATGCGCTGTCACATATACTGGCCTAGGCAACACTAAGTGTTGCCTGGCGCCATCTGACATTTCCATTGGAAAGTTGGACATTTTTTAGCATAAACGTACTCAGCACGTTTCAACGTACGACCATCATTTGTGTTGTTTTCAGTTTCACATACCGTGAGGTAGAGGCATCCTTTGGCATTTTTTCCACCAGCATACATTCGATATTGCATGAACACGTGGCCGTAAGAAAGGTTTGTTCTCGTTGGATCCTGCACAATTTGACAATCGTTTGAAAAAAGGCTTGTGTCTATTGGAGCATAGAAATTTTGAAAAAATACGAACGCGGTGCTTCAAAAGACGTTTTTAAGATCTTCACAGGTGACGAATCATGGATCTATGCTTATGAGCCCGAAACAAAACAGCAATCGACCGTTTGGGTCTTCGAAGACGATCCAAATACAACGAAAGTTGTTCGTGGAAGAAGCACTTCGAAGCAAATGGTGGTCTGTTTCTTTGGCAAAACTGATCATAGGGCGACTGTTTCGCTGGAGCAACGTAGGAGGTTAATTCTGAGTGGTACACCAGAATTTGTTCGACTGAAATCTTCGGAGAAATTCGAAAAACAATCAAGAGAAGACGAATCATTGTGCACCATGACCGTGCGAGCTCTAACAAATCGGCTCAAACCAGCGCCTTTTTGACCGGCCAAAACGTCGAACTGATGGGTCATCCGACGTACAGCCTTGACTTGGCACCCAATGGCTTCTTTTTATTCCCGTACATCACGAAAAAATGCGTGTTCAACGATTTTCGTCGCCAGAAGATGCGGTTGAAGCATTCAAAAACCATGTTTTGGAAGTGTGGAAAAGTGCTTCGACAATTGGTTTGAGCGCAAGCATACGTGGCTCTATGAAATAAAGCCCCAAGAAATAAGGGCCCAAACTGAAAATGAAATAAAGCCCTAAAAATGTGTACAAAAAGCAACAACAACGATATTTGAGGTGTTGTTTCATCTTTTTTTAGGGCTTTATTTCATTTTGGTAATTAGGGCATTATTTCATAATAAAATAAAGTCCTAAATTCTAAAATGAAATAAAGCCATATGTGACAGCGCATAGTAAAAAAAATCAATTTTCACTTTTTTTTATGTGGACAACATCTGCGCATCGAATGAGACCGATCCCATGCCCCAAAAGTGCTCCCTCCCAGAGATATGCGCGTTTTATAAAAGTGATGGTACACCAAAGATACACGTATTTAAATCTTTAAAATGGCTTTTACCCTTAGGTCCCTTTCTATTTTGCAAGTCACATATGTATTATTTTTGGTGTGTTATTTCGATTTCCTAAAAAGCGTTATTCTGCGAAACACAAGCTGAAAAACAGTAATGCATCGCTAACACTCCAAAATTCGCGCAAGTTTTGAATCTCTCCCCCTCTTACACTTCGATAAATTTAAGTGCAACTTTTTTTCCACACCATCAATTTACGTTTACCTAAATCTGAAATTCGAATCGTCTTTCAGCACTATGTATTTACACACGTCTTTCTGTAAGTGTAAATTGGTGGTGTTGGAAAAAAAAGCTTATATTTTGTCGAAGATTAAAAGGTATACAAATTAAAAATTCGCCCGAATTTTGAACTTCTACACTTTCTTAAAATAAAATTTTACACTTTCTTAAAATTGAAGTTCCAATTATATTCAGTTTAATGAAAGTGTAAATTGATTGTTAAAACAAATTATTTTTGTAGGGTTCATTATTTCCAAGCTATAAGGCGAAATATGTGTAGCTTCTAAGACAGCATCAATCATAAAATAATGGCACTTCCGTTGTTGCCGTCAGGTTCAATTAGGATTGCTTATGCTGAAGTCAAGTCGAAAATGCAATTTTAAATTGCAAGCAGGTGCGAGGGTATTACTCGTAGAGCGCTATAAATGTCCATATTGCCGACAAATTGTTGAAGATATAAAGCAGGTGTTTGTTTAATATTTGATAAATTTTTCAATAAAGAAACTATAAACCATATTTCCATTTAAAAAAATAGGGCCTTAGTTCATTATAAAAAAAAATTAAATGGGATGTTGTTTCATTTTAGGTTTGGGGTCTCTTTTCACCTTTTTAGGGTTTTATTTCATTGTAGAAATTGGGGCTTAGTTTTATAACGAAATAAGTCCCCATTTTTGGGGCTTTATTTCATTTTCAGTTTGGGGCCTTATATCTTGGGGCTTTATTTCATAGAGCCAGAAAACGTGTATAAATCAAAATAAAGAATACTTTGAAAAACAATAAAACCCCAGCGGCAGGCGCATATGGTCCTTGTTACCCCGCGCCTCTGAAAATATGTATTTTATAAATTTATTTGTAAAATATATCTAAATAAATAAATAATAAACCCATTTTTGATGATAAATATTCGCATTTTCATTATTAGGCCAGAAATATATATAAAAGCCCTCGTATAAACGTCATAATGAACACCCACCAATATCCTTTAAAATACACTGTATCCAAAAACATCAAAATAAACTCGCTAGTCTATTAAATAATAACAAAAACATAAACAATTTTGCGTCAAACACAATTCTCTTCACAGAGAATTGTTTCTATTTAGATCCGAACAAAGAGAATATGCCAGAATTTTCTGAGTTAAGCATGAGCGTCATCATCAAAACCCATAATTTGTGTATTCTTTTAGCTCTTTTTTTTAGTTCAAAATTCAAACAATCGATGCACAATAGGGTGGAGTGAAATTCAAAAAAAAAAAGTTAACCTCGGAAAGAGATGTAGTCTGGGGTCCTAAAGAGGGGAAAAATAAAGAAAAAAATTTAAAAAAATTTTTAGGGGTCGCGCCACTCCCTCGAAATTTGGAAATTATCGCTATTTTGGCGTTGATTTTAGAAAAATCCTAAAAAGTTTTATGTCAATAAATGTTTGCAATAGCGTAAACAATGAAATAAGGGCATGAAAAAATTTAAAAAAAATTTTCTCATTGTTCAAAAAGTAAAATAAGTCCAATCGTCCCTTCTTCAGAAAATTGACTGAACAATGAAATCGCCACCAAAGCTACAAATATTAGTCGATTATCCTCATATTTGCCTCAAATACTTTTGTTTGGGCACTGAACCAGCTCAAACTTTTAAATTTCGAATAAGTTAAGTCGTTAATTTTTAGGATTTTTCTAAAATCAACGCCAAAATAGCGATAATTTCCAAATTTCTAGGGAGTGGCGCGACCCCTAAAATTTTTTTTAAATTTTTTTCTTTATTTTTCCCCTCTTTAGGACCCCAGACTACATCTCTTTCCGAGGTTAACTTTTTCAAATTATAAAAAAAGCATGTTTTCACTCCACCCTAATGCACAATTCATTATTTTTGTTAGTAAGTTTTCGTTCCATTGTAATTGTTATGTTTTCAAAATAATTTTTCTTTTACTAACTTTTATTTTACCATCGGCACCTCCAGAAAATACTTGATTGCCGTAGCAGACAACACAGACGGCATCACCTTCATGTTTTTCCGTTGAAACTTTATCGATAGATGGCATTTTCGTGCAAAGTTTAAATATATTTATTTTTTTATTAATTGGAATTCAAAATAGATTTTTATTCAAAATTGAATAGATACAACGATACGATCTTGCTGAGTGAAAATATCGAAATAAACTGAATCATTTCGCTCGCGTTGTTTGAATATTTAAAGAGATTAAAAATGTATGCAACATCATTACGTAGGCATGATCTATATATAGATTCCCGATGAGAGATATGTACGAGTACATATATATTTAAGTACTATGTGAGTTCAACGAAATACATCGATCATGTTATGTTGCCTTTCGATTAAATTCTAAAATAAATTGCCAATACTGGAATCAAATAAATTCCAGAAATGGGAAGAAGAAAGAAAACATTCAACATTTGGATCAACTAAAGTATTTAAGTTGCGTTAAAGTTTATTTAAATTTATTGTTTGTAATCGTTAATTGTTTTTTTTTTAATTTCATTTGATTAATTAATTTTCATGTTAATCAAAAATAATTGATTAAATTGTATTAATTAATTTTCATAACAATTTTTTGTGTGTTTGTTTATAATTTTTTTTATTAAAAAACTAGTAAAAAAGCTTAAGTCGGGCGTGGTCGACTATACTATACCTTGCACTTCTGGATGTTCAGAAAAGCCAAATTAAAATAGGTTTATGGACCCCCTTAAACGAGCTGTAAATTAACCTAGGTTTTTACACTTATGTCATATTCGTATTGTGAGAAAATTAATTTTTTTTTGGTAAAATCGAGTGGGAGCTATATCTTATTATGAACTGATTTTCTCCAATTTCCTTAGCATAAGAAACACATCCCTTCAAGACATATTAGTTTCAATAAAAAGATTGGATGTAATATTGCTTCTAGAGTTTAAAACATAATATCAGATGAACATAAATGTATGGGAGCTATATCTGAACCAATTTCTTCATTTTGGGTCCAAAAAACTAACTCGTGCCTAATTTTCTGAAGATTAAATGCAATATATAGCTTCTAAAGGTAAACACATAAAAATCGGAACTAATATGTAGGAGCTATATCTATATCTGAACCGATTTTCTTCAAATATAGCAACGTCCATCCTAGTTTCAAAAAACTAACGTGTGCCGAATTTTATCAAGATTAGATGCAATAGTGGCTTTTAGAGCTAAAAACATAAAAATCGGATGAACATAAGGGGTGTTTTTTATTGGGGTATAGAACTTTAAGTTGGCATCACTTTTTTAACTGGCGGCCATTTTGTCAGCTGTCAAGTGCTTAATATTTAGTTTGGTTTGCCATTTCATCATGAACAGGTTGACAAAAGAACAACGCTTGCAAATCGTGCAAATTTATTTCGAAAGTAATGGTTCAGTTCGCGAAGTTCACCGCAAGCTCCGTCCATTTTATGGTCGACATAATCGTCCATCAGAGCAATTAATTCGGTTAACCATGGATCGGTTAACATGGACCATTGGATTATTTTCTTTGGGGATATGTGAAGTCGCTCGTCTACGCCAACAAACCAGAAACACGTTAGGGGACTTGGAAGCCAACATTCGTGGCGTTATTGCCAACATACGGCCCCATATGCTCGAAAAAGTGGTTGAAAATTGGACCTGTAGAATTGGCTTTATTCGAGCCAGCCGCGGCGGCCACATGCCCGTAATCATATTTAAGCATTAATGGCATAAAATTATCCTTCCAATAAAGCCAAATTGATGGACATTAAAACGATTTTCTTGTGTTTTATTTCAATTCGAAGTTCTATACCTCAATAAAAAACACCCTTTATATGTGGCAGCTAAAAAATTAAAAATCAGATGAACATATCGAGCCATAAGCGCTAACCTATCGTAAGTGAAAAAATGCAAATTTTACAGGAGACGGTTTTTATTATTTATTTCAAACAACTTTATTAAAAATGCAAATGTTTTAATGCAAAAATTTAAGATTTCTACCTACTCATATAACTGTATCAAAAAACAAAAAAAAAATCTGAACACATTTGCGATTGCTGCAGCAATTTGATGTGTGACTTACGATAAAATTGCTACACAATAAAATTTAAACAATCATTTACGATAAAATGCAAAAGCTTTTTTTTTGATGTTTTACTAACAATTTTGTCATTTTAAAAATACAAAACGATGAGGCTTGTCCTAACGATTATTTTTCAGCAATAAAATTTTTTTTCCAAAAATTTGACTTACGATAGGTTAGCGCTTATGGCTCGATATATATACATAGTAGGGACATAAATACTGTTATAACATTGAACACACCCATTTCAATAGTAGAACTGAACATACCCCGTTAATGTCATATGGGTTTTGAAAGCTAACCTCAAAAGCGTAAGTCTGTAACGGCATTTTAAAATTATTTCAACTTTCATCATGGAGTGGTCAGATAATGAGAATCGTATCGCTGTAATAGCGCTTTTCAAGTGTGAAATGAAAAAAAGCGATATTTTCAAAACGCTCCGGTCACTAGGGATTAGCCGTATGTTCGTCTACCGATGCATAAAACTGTTTGAGGAGACTGGAGATGTAAAAGACCGCCACCAATCGGGCCACCCACGCTCTGTTCGAACACCGAACATCATCAAAGCCGTTAAATCAAGAATTCAAAGAAATCCGCTCCGAAAACAGAAAATCAAGGCCCGTGAGATGAATAACACGCAAAAGTCCATGAGTCGAATCATTAAAAAGACTTGGGGCTTTCAAACGACGTACCGGACATATATTGACTGCAGCTTTAAAAAAAATTAGGATTGAAAAATGCAAACGTCTTTTGGTGAAGCACGCTGATAACTTGCACAGAAAAATGTTGTTCACCGATGAAAAAAGTTTTGCCGTTCAGTAAAAATTTAACGCAAGCAAGCAAAATGATAGAGTGTATGCGCGGTCATCTAAGGAAGCATCTGAACTGATCCCAAGGGTGGAAAGGGTCATCACCCAGCTTCAGTCATAATTTTGGTAGGGTGTCTCTTACGATGGGGTCACTGACCTGCATTTCTGCGAACAAGGAGTCAAAACATCGGCCAAAGTTTACCAAGAAACCATTTTGGAAGCTGTTGTGAAGCCTCTTAACAATTCCCTGTTCCAAAACCAGCCATGAACTTTCCAGCAGGATTCTGCGCCGGCCCATAAGGCTAAAACGTCCCAGGCCTGGTTTCGAAACAAGTTGCCAGCATTCATTTCCTCTGAAGAATGGCCCTCAGGCAGTCCAGATTTGATTCATTTGGATTACAAATTGTGGACGGTTTTAGAGGACAAGGTTTGTCACAAAAGATACCCCAACATTGGACTGCTTTGGTTCGAGCTGTGGCCAATTTTCCAATGGAGGAGGTTCGTGCAGCTATTGACGATTGGCCAGTGCGACTTAAGGCGTGTGAAAGGCAAAAGGCTGACATTTCGAATAAGTAGATTCTTTTTGGATACAATATACATCAACAAATATATTAAAAAATATTTGGTCCAAAAACATTCAGTACTTTTTATTTTACAGCATAAAACGTGTGTAACAGTATTTATGTCCCTACTAAGTAGAATATGTATGGGGGCTATAACTATATCTAAACCGATTTTTTTCAATTTTAATAAAAATACTTCCTGGGTCAAAAAAACTTACTCGTAATAAATTTCATGACCATGCATTGCGCAGTGCACTGAGTCGGCGAGACAAAAGTTTATTGACATTTATTTGTCTTGAATCCCTGCCGAACATCCTTACGTCAGTAATAAGACGACGAATGTCTGAAGAACACACTCCATGAAAGTAACGATAGAACAGCGACACACAACCCACATTCCGACGATGCTCCAGGGAGACTATAGAGTTGGATACCCCACTGTCAACTATCAGCACCATCGCTCTCCTATGAACACGGTCAAGTAGCTCCAAGAATGATTTTGGAGAACCTGCCTATATATGGGAGTAGTATCCCATCTTAGGCCTTATACTTATATAAGTCGTATAGATCTTAGGCTTTATACTTTATAGGTCGTATAGATGTCGAATAGATCAGAAGGAGTGAAATATTTCTTGCATCGCTTTAGAAAGCCATACACTTGAGTGCTTCTTTTGACACTTCGAAAACATGTCTCGCCCAACGAGCGCCACATCTAGAATATCAAGAGCACCTGATTGTTCAACAACTATACCATCAATAGATAATAACGACCCTGATGGGTCATTAAATCGCTTATGAGACAACAAACAGCACTGCGTCTTGCGCGCATTTAAATCTACTCTATTCATTTGATCCCAATCGGAAATGGCCTGTAAATCCCGGCCAAGTGTAACAACCATAACTTGCATTCTCTCTTCAATATCTTGAAGACTCGGCCTACGGTTGAATGACAAAGGTAGCTGTCATCCGCGAAGGAGTAGATTGGATTAATTTTGACTGGACGTTCGCATATGCGTGGATGCTGAATCTGAACTGATTTTCTTCAATTTACATAACTTCAGTGCTTACCTCCAAGAATGTGACTTGTGACACATTGCATAATGGTGAGATGTGAGATATGTGGCGAAGATAATGAAAATCGGGTTAACATACTTATATATAGGAGCTGCAGCTGAACCGGTTTTTTTTATTTTAAAAAATCCTTTCTAGTCCCAAAATTTTATCAAGATTGGATGTAAAATGTAGCTTTTAGAGCTAAAGACATAAAATCGGTAAACATATAGGTGTGATATGGGAGCTATATCTAAATTTGCACCAATTTTCTTTTAATTTTAACCACGCTCTTTCTTGGCACCTTGGAATTAATATGCGATTCTGGAGCTAAAAACATAAAAATTTAATAATCATAAATGTGGGAGCTATACATAAATCTGGACCGATTTTATTCAATTTCAATAGCGTCCATCCTTGATCCAAAAAACTTAATTTTGCCAAATTTTATGAAAATCGGAAGATTACAAGCTTAAGATGGACGGACGGACGAACATCAACAAATTGTATCTTAGCAAGTGATTCTCTATCGGTCGATCGGTACACTTAATGGTGGGTCTAGCTCATATATTATTGGTAGTTACAAACATTTGCCATGAAACTAACTTCTAATACCCTGCTCCACAGTGTGGTGCAAGGTATAAAACGATGAGACATAATTTAATTTGTTTTCAATACACTTTGAGTAGCGCTCTAACTGACGCGACACGACAAGTTCGCCAAAATATTAGCACATGTTCCTACAAAGCATTCATACAAACAGACGACCTGAACACGACTGGAACAAATCTAGTTTAGTAACAATTGGCAAAAAATGGCCCTGTAGGACATAAAAAACAAATAAGTTTACAAAAACTTGGCGGCAACATATGTGACGCGCAAAATAGAAAGGGACCTAAGGGTAAAAACCAGTTTTGTTCAGGAGAGCCATTTTAAAGATTTAAATACGTGTATCTTTGGTGTACCATCACTTTTATAAAACGCGCATATCTCTGGGAGGGAACACTTTTGGGGCACGGGATCGGTCTCATTCGATGCTCAGATGTTGTCCACATCAAACAAAAAAAGTTAAAATTGATTTTTTTACCCTTAGGTCCCTTTTTCTATGCGCTGTCACATATATTTCCCGAGTTACGGGACCCTAAATTTTGGACCTACAACTGTATATACCTGCGACATTTGGAACCGGATCTAGGCGGTATCGTTAGAAAGCTTATGAAAATACCTTTCAAACGGTAAATATATTTTATGATCCTTTAACCCATTGTGGGCGAGTTTCTGTAAAAATAGGTCAAAACTCGAAAAATTGCCCATATAAAGGTACATATTTCTTCTTTTTTCTTTATTTTATAGCCAACACTTTATGCTTGCACTTGGGACTTTGATTTGGAATTTAACTCTTTAAATGCCGGAGATATCGGCTTTTTTATTTTTTTTGCTCAAAATGTTCATAGATCTTTTTTCGATATGGAATTATCGATCTTGCCATTTTCTAACAAATGGCAACATTTGTAGACGAAATTGCACGCTGTTCTAGCATTTCTTTTTATTACGGAGAAATGTTTCTGTCTAGAAAACTCTTTAGAAACGTAAAGTGTAGCAAAACGAATATAAAAAAAACAATAGGGAATTGCGAAAATGGCTCAGCCATGAAGAAAAGAGCCATCCCTGCTCGAACAATAAATATTTTAAAGGGAATATTTCTGCTCAATAGGCCATCATATGAGGCTTGTTACACTAGAAAATGTTGCTGATGGATGAATTTGGAGGTTAGAAATACATGAAAATCATTAAGAAATGCATGAAAACAGAAATATTATGTTGATATAAGGTAGATTTGAGCTTAAAAATGCGCCGCTGTCGAAATTTTTTTTGGAAAAAATAGCGCGATTTTTTTAAATTAATTTTTATTTATTTTTAAATAAAGGGTATTATCCCCTGTTCTAGAAAACTATGTATAAGAAATAAAAGTTATAAATTCATTAGACAACTGGAAATAGCGCCGCAGGCGAAGAATTATTTGAAAAAATCGCGCGGTTTTTTTCAAATAATTTTTCATTTTTTTTAAAAACGTCCAAAAATATGTTAAATGAAAGGTTAGCTACAGAACTAGATCGACAAATATTTAAGTATGTATAAGCATTTTTCCAGTTATGAGGCATTTTTTTATTCTTATTGGTTTAACAGGTCGAATATATGTATGCATCACTGAAATAGTACATATTGCTTAATAATAAAGTAAAAGTTTCACATTTATGGCTCAATATCTGAATTATACGTCTGAACTTTCTAGGCTCATATCTCGAAAACTATGGGAGACCGCCGATTTTTATATTAAATATTTTTTGCTTATAATCAAAAGTTCTATCAATGGTGCAAATTTGGTGTCCGTGCGAGAGTAGTTACTAAACTAGATTTAAGCCACACGACTTTTCTGTGGCAACTCTTATTCACTTTTTGTATCAGGTGGCAACTCCATTCCATGTTCAGCCGAAAGCTGGCTGCAGTTCATTGCAAAACATCATCAAATTGTCAGTTTTTTTTTTAATTTTCTTGATTTATATAATAAATTGATACTAATCACTTCATAATTTAAATTACAATAATCGCCATTACAATTTTAAAATAGTATTCGACTTTTTAACGAGTGCTAATAAAATCACTAACTTGCCATCACTGGTAACGGCTGTTTTTCTGGTTATTGTTCTATTTTTTCACTTATTTGATGAAAGCTGGCAGCACTGTCTTATCTCATTTTCTCTCTTTAGTATAACAGTTAAGATTACTTTAAACAAAGATGTAAATTTTAGTAGTTAACTTGAAATTTCGTACGCAAATTTGCATCTTTGATCAAAAAAAAATACTTCTGTTTTGATTCTTTATTTTGTTTTGATCGGTATTTGTCTTGTCCTCGTATTCTTCGCTTTCCTCCTTCTTTCGTAAAATTGGTGTTTCATTCCATAGTTCCACGTATTAGAATTCCAAATTCCACATTCACAAAGAAACTAGACACTAAAGACTAAAGATTGATTTCTAGAAATCGGAAAAAAATATTTTGGTAATAAAAAAATATTAAATAACTTACATTCAACAACACAACTAACTGTTGTGCAAACTTGTACAGGGTTGTGAAAAGTGAAAAGAAGAGATTGTAGATTGTTTATGAAACTCTCTTTCTTTTGCTTTTTAGATTTTTGCGGCGGCAACAGAGAATCCTACGCTCCTTCCTACTAACTGGTGGAATTGGCTGTTGGTGGAATTGCTTGCATGATGTTGCAAGAGAATGAGGAATACCAAAAGGAACGATTCCTCTACATACTGCTGATGACGGTCAATGTGTCCATAACATTAGTGGTCATGTTGGCGGCGTGTCTATGTTGCAAGAAAAAATTGCCAAAGTGAGTAATCGACGACGACGGGTGGAAGGCCGGACGGACGGATGCGAGTCAAAAGTAGAGGGGGAGCAAGTCTCAGCCCCATCTTAAAACTCGGTCGGTTGTGTGTTAGTGAAACCTTTCTAAATCATAGTATTGATGCGGCCAATGATGCTCTTTCTTGTTGGAGTGTAGTGAACATTGTTGATTGTTGCTTGTTGGGGGAAAGTGCAGTGGCGAACAGTGAAGCATAACAAAACAAACAACGAACCGATGAAAAAAGTCAACTGCAACATAATTCCATTGCACTTATGCACTCCACTACTTTCTTCTTCGCTCGATTCAAAACAATACAATTAAATCCAAAGAAGTGATTTTTTAATACGCGTTTTTTTCTTTGTAGAAATGATCTAATGGGTCTGGAGGGCATGGTGAAGTTAAAAAATCCCGATGAGGTGATTGTGGTTACCCAACTAAATAACAGTGAATCGCATGCCGATCTTAATAATTCCACCGTCTCTCAAGGGGATTCGGAGAAAAGGTATGCAGTATGGGTTTCTTTGGCGAACAAGGTTTTTAATAAAAGTTATCTTCTTTCTTCTTCTGTAGAGCCAGCACGGCCGCCCATCGTTCCTTACCAGACATACCAGTGGCCGAAGCGAACGGTGATACCGGCTCGGAGTTGTATGAAACCGTAGCAGATAAAATGCTAATGGATGCACAAAATCAAAATAAGAGCCGTAAGTACTGATCTGTTGACTAAAGTTTTTTAAAAAATATGCCAAAGTATACACAAGTTAAGTTCGCCCGGACCGAATCTTAAATATTCTCCATCATGATTGCATAGAAGAAAAGTCGGTGCACCTACATATCGCCTGATAAAGTATTAACTTGTTTAAATGACTTTGTCTGAGAAAGTCCATGGTTAAAGTCGTGTTTTAAGTTTAAAAACCAAGCAAGAAGTAAAAAATGGTACGAGGACTGCTATAAATATTTCTGGCCTAATAATGAAAATGCGAATATTTATCATCAAAAATGGTTTTTTTATTTTTCAATGTATTCTCCAGCATGATTTATACAGGTTTGCTTGCGCTCAAACCAATTGTCGAAGCACTTTTTCCACTCAGATTGAGACACCTCCAAAACATGGTTTTTGAACGCTTCAATAGCATCTTCTGGCGAAGAAAATCGTTGACCACGCATCTTTTTCTTGATGTGCGGGAATAAATGGAAGTCAGTGGGTGCCAAGTCAGGGCTGTACGGCGGATGACCCATTAATGCAAAAAGGCGCTGGTTTGAGTCGATGTGTGAGAGCTCTTCTCTTGTTCGTTTTTCAAATTTCTCCAAAGACTTTAGGCAAACAAATTGTGGTGTACCACTCAGAATTGACCGTCCTACGTTACTCATGCGGAACAGTCGCCACATGACCAGTTTTGCCGAAGAAACAGGCGAACATTTGCTTCAAAGTGCCTCTTCTACGAACAACTTTCGTTGGATTTGGCTCGTCTTCGAAGACCCACACGGTCGATTGCTGTTTTGTTTCGGGCTCATACGCATAGATCCATGATTCGTCACCTGTGACGTTGTTATAAACGTCATTGGAAGCACCGCTATCGTATTTTTTCATAATTTATTTGCACCAATCGGCACGAGCCTTTTTTTTGAGCGAATGTCAAATTGTGCGGGATCCAACGAGAACAAACATTTTATACGGTCAGGTGTTCATGCAATATCGAATGTATGCTAGTGGAAAAAAGCCCAAGGATGCCTCTATCTCACGGTATGTCACATGACGATCTAGCATTATCAGTTCACGCACGGCATCAATGTTCTCTGGCACAACGGCCGCTTTTGGCAACCTTTACGACCGTCGGCCTCGATTGAATTCATTAAACCAGTTTTTCACAGTGCTATAGGATGGTGCGTAATCGTCATACAAAGATTTAAGTTCATCGATGCACTCTTGTCGTTGCGACCATCGACTCAAAATTTCGGAAGTAATTTGTAATGATTTCCAAACGTTGCTCGTTAGTGAACTTTACCATGATGAAAATGTTGTTGTTGTTGTTGTTGTTGTTGTTGTTGTAGCGGCACAAAGTGCCGGTGTGACAGCCCTTGGCCGAAGAATTTCTCCTTCGGGTCGATCCGGTGCATAGAACCGGCTGTCGGGGGATGACTGCGGCTAACGTTTTGACACTGAAAGATCATTAAAAATGTTTAAGGGTGCGTTGACATAAAGATTCGAAATTGTTATGTCGCTATTGGAAACCCCGTTATTTCCGAGTTTGTCATTAATTTGTTTTTTTTTTATTTCGTTTTTAATTATTAAGTTTTATATCGTTTCTAATTATTTTTAAGAGTATAAAGTTTGTCACATCAATTCTGTGTCTGCTTTTTGTTTTTCGTCCTATTCGTATATTTGCCAGCAATAGAATGTGATCTGATGGAACATCTGCCCCTGGGTACTTTGACCATTTAGTTATGCACGAACTTTATCATCTATTTATGATTATGTAGTCTTCTAACAATATTCACTCGATTGTCCTGTGGCACTCGATCTTCTGGGATGTAGGCGAAATATTGTGATATTGTTTCAATTTTTGCTCTTGGCACAACTGTACAAGTCTATTACCCATGGCATTTTGAGCCAAGTCCGTATTTTCCGGTGATGCTCATCACCTGCTTTGGCCCAACTTTTGCGTTGAAATCACCCTGGATAACTGTTTACTCATGTCGTTTTGAGTTTTTTTTTTAATGTCATTGTGTTTTGTGCAATTTTTTTAGACAATATTCATTATATTTTAAGCATTTCTTATTTTTTTGTTTTAATTTTGATTTCAGTGTTCCGTTCAAACGTCCTTTTCCGAGACTATTCATTTCTGTAGCATTTTACAACATTATAAAAGGATATTTAGTGCCAATGTTATGTACTCGTCAATAGGGATCTAAAAGATGCATTTTTGACTATTCAACTATTGACTTTGTGCTCCTGATTTATTAAGATTGGTAGCATCTTTTCGTTTCTAATGGTTTGAAAATATACAGAAATAATAGTATCCAATAATACCCTGATATTAAAAATACGCGATTTATTTTCAGTTTTATAAAAATGTTTAAAAAAAAATCAAAATAATGCCTTGGTCCAAAAAAATTATTTCTAAAATTATTTAATATTGTCCTCTTTTTGGCCATACCAGCTGGAGTCAAAGAAATCTGTATATGGTTTTTCGTAGGCAATTGTTTAAAGAATACGCTCATTTGGTCAGAACCTAGTCTTTAAGAGTGCAGTTTTTCCTTTAACAACTGCAGTCAAGTAGCTTTCTGAAAAGGGCTCCAATGACCCGATATCGCGAAAAGCTGTGGACAGCAACTATACGGTGTTTATAGTTGCTGTCGTTTTTAAAAAAAAATATTCTATTAAAATATATATACTCGAGTCTCTCTTTCAGGATTTGAATTTGTACATATAAAACAGTTGCGTTGAACTCCAACCATTGGACAGCATACTTAAGCAGAATAGTTAGTTTTTGTTTTATATGTAAAAATTCAATTCCTGAAGATGTCTCTAAAAGAGGGACGAAACATTGAATAAAACAAAGATTATAAATACAAAAGCACGACCTCTTAAGTATTCAATTACTTCATCATATATACTTTAGATAGGTCGAATATTGATTATTTATCTATTATCTATAATTATACTAGATTCCTTTTCAATTCATTTTTAAACATAGCAATCTTAATTTCTGAAGGGGTATATTTGCCTACCTTTTGGGGAGAATTTAGGATATCGGTTGTTCGACACAAAAAACGCGAATTTTTGAAAACCGCAAAATGAAAATTATTTAAGAAACCTACAGGTTTTCTGTCTCAAGAAATCGAACTGGGCTTATATCCAACTACATGCATTGTTTATTTCCATGCTATTTTTTTTAATAAAATTCCAATTTTTACTCATAAACTTTCGCATTACTCTCTCCCTATCTCTTTCAGCGACACCCAGTTTGAAGAAGCAGATAAGTGTTTCCCAGCATAGTTCCATCAGCCAAGCAGATGATGTCAGTTCTCCGTATTCTCGAGTTAAAAACTCACCACATGATTATGCTAAAGTATGTTTTAATGGCCATTTCCTAGCCAATAAACAAAACAAAATTCTTTCGAAAAGTCCCTTATATTAAATTCCGATTTAATCTTTATCCGCAGGTACGTCCCACAGAGCATCCGTATGCACAGCTTAACGCTCCCTCCACATCTCATACGACATCAGCGGCGGTCTCGTCGAATTCTATTGTAGACGGTAGTCAACAACAACAAGCAGCAGGTACACAAAACTCCAGCACTAGCGAAATCCATGCGCAGCGTTCTTCACATCATAGCGATAATTCACAACATGGTAATGAGAGCGGTCAGCAAGCGGAAATACCTGCTGCCTCGGCCATTGCCGGCATGATATCAGCCAGTCAAGATTTACCGTACATGACGCCGCCGATAGCTAATCAGCATTTCAGTGGTGATTCTCAGGACTCTTCGAGTAAGGGCATAGTTTACAAATCCGTATAAGGTTTTGTAATGTAATTTTATTTATCTATTTTTTATCAGAAGGTTATACCAGTATAAGTGTGCGAGAACCCCTGGCAAACATATTGGCCCAACAACCGCCAGCGCAGACTGTTACACGTAATGTCACACATTCGCGAGATACCAATGATTCACATTATGCTACGGTTTCTGACGATTCTGGTAAGACTTTTACAGTTTAACTTGGTCTACTTTTTGCTGACCTTTTATTGTTTTAGATGAAACATATGCTGCTATTGAAGACCCAAATACTCGACCTCAAGCCAATGTAGCAACTGACATTTATACCAGTGGTTCGGAAACATATGCACAAATACAACCAATGCAATCGCCAAATTCCATTGTTGTTTCGGTAGAAATTAATAATGCTTCCACAACGTCCATTGCTGCAGCAGCACCCAATAACTTAGGCGTTACAATACCCCATACCACTTCGTCGTTGTCTTCAACCGATCACCATAACACTTCGTTCAGTTCTCAACATTCCACTAATACGGTTATTGTTAGCTCGATGCGTGCGAGCTTAGAACATATAACTACAACACCTATGCCACCACCGCCGGTTGATAGCTTACGAGCTCAAATGCATTCGAGGCAGGCCTCGGCTTCATCTAATAACAGCACTTCACTGTGTAATCTGGGTTCGCCGAAACCCGAGAAACGGCAAGCTAATTCACCGCTACCGCCAACGCCAAAGTCTAATGTTTCATCTACTACTCAACTGCAAGCACTTAGTTCTAGCAATCTAACGTCGGGGCGTAACTCTGTAATATCTGTGATCGAATGTACGGGTGAACTGAATGAAGTGGGTTCCGGGGAGATAGCACAAGACGGTTCACCGCAAAGAAGAAATAAAAGCCTAAGTCCTTCAAAAGATATTGAAGGCATGTATGCCAAGGTACGTACGTTGGTATAAAAACGAAAGCACTATGAAATTTTATTTTTATTTCACAGGTTATGAAAAAGAATAAATTTTCTCGCAATTCACCCTCATCGCAAAGCAATTCGCCAGTTATGCAACGCAAATATCATGACGATCATTCAACTGGATTGGGCATAAGTCCCCTAGACTCAATGGCAGCTGATCTATTGGAGAATAATGTTAGTGTTATTAATACCAGTGAACGCGGTCGCTTACGCAGTAATAGCTACGGAGCATCCAAAGATCATGGCTATGAAACGATACCCGCTGATGCTATGCGAACAAACTCCTCACAGGGCGTTATAGAAAATCGTAAATCCGATTGCTACACGCATATTTTACAAAAAGAACGACAACGTGAACATGGTATGTACTCTCTACTTCATCTCTATGTAAGCACTAGCCCTTTATGTACCGGCTCTGTACCTATTTGTATATTTCCACTTTTTGATATACATATTTTCTTTCTTCCTGTACTTCTTTTTCCAAAACAAAACAAAAAACAAATCCAAATGCTTTTATGCTTTTCCAACCATTATTAATTCTTCCAAAATATCACATGTTTTTTGTGTCAATGCTTTAACGAATCGTACAAACGAAAAATGATTTAGTTTTACCAAAATGAAACCATACCCGATTTGTCTTATGATTTTTATTGAACAAAATTTCATACATAACACATAATCAACGAATTTCTTAATTTGGAATCTGTGGTTAGTATAATAAAATTTGTATCCTTATTTCAGCTGCATGATGTCTTAGAACAATTATAGTTTCAACGAGGGTGTAGTGAAAAGTTGTATTCCTAAAGGAGAACTATAATGATACTTGGTAGTAAAGAGGAAGTTCCTTGTTTTAGAAAACCTTTTGTTTATTTAAACCTTTTGCTTATTTTTTATTTGCAATTTTTGTTCAGTGATCACTTCGGATAACTTTTTTCCTTAAAATTACAATTAAAGCCTGCTTCGATGTCAAACGGAACGAATAGTAGTGAGTCAAATTTGAATAAATTTGGGTTTCACTATCTCTAACTTTTTTGTTCGTCTATACTTGCAGTATTTGAAATAGAGAAACCGAGTGATAGTCACTCGAATTCGAATAAATTTGGGTTTCACTATTCGAACGTTTCTGTTCCACTGTACTTGCAGTGTTTGAAATAAAGAAACCGAATGATAATCACTCAAATTCGAATAAATTTGGGTTTCAGTATCTCGAACGTTTTTGTTCGTCTGTACTTGCAGTGTTTGAAATAGAGAAACCGAAAGATAGGCACTCGAATTCGAATAAATGTGTGTTTCACTATCTCGAACGTTTTTGTTTGTCTGCACTTGCAGTGTTCGAAATAGAGAAACCGAATGATAGGCACTCGAATTCGAATACATTTGTGTTTCACTATCTCGAACGTTTTTGTTTGTCTGCACTTGCAGTGTTATAGTGCAGTGAAATAGAGAAACCGATTATTGTATGAAAACGTTAATATTTTGTTTAGTTTTTTTTCGACATCCAGAAACAGGCTTTAAAGTTTCTTACCTAAACAAGGTATTAAAGTTTATTTGTAGTTTGTATTATATAAGTACAGTATCTGCTTAATGAGTTTAACTGACCTACGCGTTTTTCACCACAAGCATAGCGCGACAGTCATGGCGTCTTACACGCTTAAGAGGTTCATCATCCAAGCATACTAGGATTAAGAAAATGATTTAAAGATCAATTATGGGGATATTTAGTTTAGGGGCTATATAAAAAACAGGCCAATATGGTCAACATTCGATAGGAATGGGCTTAAGTCCTTCATAAAGCACTATGTTAAATTTGAGCAGAATCAGATTAAATTTTTAACTTCTAGAGCAGCAAATCTTAACTTGGGCAGGAGCTTTGTATGTTTCTATGGACACGGGGGCTTTTCGAAAGCATAGACGTTATCATCAGGCTGACTAAGAGGTCTCGTACAATGCTTTATGCTAAACTTTGTGCGGAGCTATTTTAACGTAGGGCCGATAAAGTCCAGTGTTGCAATAGTTAAGAATTGGTCGTTCATAATGTACCATGCACAATTTAAGCGTGATCAGGAGTTAATATGTGAATTCTAGAGCGAGAGGGATCTTTGTGTAAGGGATATTTAAAATCATGAACCGATATGGTCCAATTTCACCATTATAGGGGTTAGTTGCTCGCACCGCTCTCAGAGAATTTTAATCGGAATCGTATGTAATATGCAGCTTCTAGAGCTGCAGGTTCTGAAGTCGATAAAACTCTTTAAATTATACCATAACATGGAATTATATGAACCAACATCCATAGGAGTTGTCCTTGGCCAAAATGGAAGGTTATTAAAATTTATAGTCATTGTTATCCAATCCCAACGTATGGCTGCATAGGCTGGCGGAACTTAATGAGTAATGGCAACTTTAGTTACACTGGAACACAAAAGCTTGCTGCCCTAGAGGGGCATTGAGAGGAGCATTCAGAGAGACAGGTCTCTGGTTGCCGCCACTGAAGGTTACAGACGCTTTGTACAAACGGTTGTAAGATTTTACAACATTGTCTGTAAAATGTTAAAGTTTTTTTTTTCTTGGACGTTGTCAGAAAAAGAATTGTAAGACAATTATATTGTCAGACATGTGACAATCGTGTTGAACACTTTACGTTGCCATTGGCCGATAATAATCAGACTCTTTTTATTGTCAGACGTGCAAAATTTCTACATCTGACAATATCTGTCGTCAGCTGTAGCGTAAATGTAGTGCTAGGAGATCATCTTCCGTACCAGTAAAGGAGACCATACTTCGGCAGACGCGAGTAGTTCCTGCACAGCAGCCGCCTCAATTTGTATTTAGCGTGAATTGGTGGCCCAGACGTTTAATCCGCTTGCCATCAGGAACCACATGACGTGCTGCAACTTTGCAATTGTCCGGCCTAGCCCATTTAACTTACCCCCAGATCTCTTTGGACGCATTAAGTTCAAATGGGTTTTTTACAAGGCAAATGAGTTCTTTATTGAAGACAATCCCCCATAGAAAAATACAAAACATTACTGGACTGGTAGAATCTGTGAAGTTCCCGGACACAGTGAAGTGGAAGGAAACTAGGTGGTAACTGGCACATCTTGGCTCGTCTAAGTACTCTGCTGATGCTTAAACCTCTGCGAAAGCCTCCAAGGTAAACCTAGCATGGATATATAGATGCATAGGATACAAATACAATGACATTTTCTCTCGAATTCTTCTACTGCGTTTTGACCAACACTATCAGTTGATTTTGCATTTTTTTCAGTTGGATTTTCTGCATATGTGACAGCGCATAGAGAAAGGGACGGACCTAAGGGTAAACAAATCATTTTTCATTTTTTTTCCTTTTTCGATGTGGACAACATCTGAGCATCGAATGAGACCGATCCCATGCCCCAAAAGTGTTCCCTCCCAGAGATATGCGCGTTTTATGAAAGTAAAGTCGACGATTCTAAGCGCAAATAGAAAGGGACCTAATCTTTAAAATGGCTCTCCTGAACAAAACTGGTTTTTAACCTTAGGCCCCTTTCTATTTTGCGCGTCATATATGTGAAAACCAGTTTTGTTCTGGAAAGCCATTTTAAAGTTTTAAATATGTGTATCTTTGGTGTACCATCACTTTCATAAAACGCGCATATCTCTGGGAGGGAACACTTTTGGGGCATGGGATCGGTCTCATTCGATGCTCAGTTGTCCACATCAAAAAAAAAAGTGAAAATTGATTTTTTTTTTACCCTTAGGTCCGTTTCACTATGCGCTGTCACACATACAGCAGTTCAGCAAATTAAAAAGTGCCCGCCCGACTTTAGCTTTTCTGCTAGTTCAAGACCTATTCCATGTGTTAAAAACTATCATTCATTGTCCATTAAAATTACTTATTGGGTAATATACTTTGAAAAAATATATATTTTCGAATAAACAAAAAAAACTTCCCCTTCCGATTTAAATGTTATTTGGTGTTTTATGGGTCCACACAAGTTTTATGTCACACTACGTTTTTTTTGGATATTTGCACTCTGTGGAGCAGGGTTTTATAAAATAGGTTAATGCAAATGTTTGTAACTACGAAAAACATTTGAGCTCGACTCACCTTTAGTATACCGATCGACTTTTTTTTGCATTTCAGTCATTTAGTCATGACTTTGGAACGGTAGGACCTCTGGGCTTTGTTATAGGATTAAGGGTTTTTAAGAGAGAAAAAACAACACAAATATGACTACAGGAAATTTTACCCTAATACCCTCCGACCAGCAATCCGAAAATGTTAAAACCGCTGCCATTTCGCCTCCTTACTTTTTCAGGCATGGTCGTAAATGGACATATTTTTATGAAATGAGCCAAGGAATACTCTGGTGAAATTTGTCCGGTCGTGAATGAATCACTCTGTAAAGGTTCATCTAATTTTTATGTTTTTAGCTCTAGAAGCCACAACTTACATCAAATCTTGATAAAACTTAGCATGGAAAAGTTTTATAGGCCAAGGAAGAACGTTAATAAAATGGAAGAAAATCGTTTAAGATTAAGATATAGCTCCTATATATACTCGTATGTTCATGCGATTCTTCTGTTTTCAGCTTTAGAAGCCACATCTTACATCCAGTATTGATGGAGTTAAGCACGAGTAAGTTTTATTGGCCAGGGAGAACGGTATTTAAATTGAGGAAACTCAATTTAGATTTAAATTTAGCGTACATCCGATTTTATATTTTTAGCTCTAGCAACCATATCTTACATCCAATCTTGATGAAACTTAGCAAGAAAACGTTTTATGTGTCAAGGAAGGAAATTGAAGAAAATTGGTTCAGTTTAAATATATAAGTAGCTCTTACATATAAGTTCATCTAATTTTTATTTTTTAGCTCTAGCAAACATATCTTATATCCAATCTTCTTGAAACTTAGCAAGAAAACGTTTTATGAGCCAATGAAGGACGTTATTAAAATTAAAGAGGTTAAAATTTAGACATGGCTTTTACTCAAATATTTTTCCGATTTTATATTTTAGCTATAGAAGCCACATATTACTTCTATCTTAATGAAGTTCGGCACAAGTAAGTTCTTCGTGCCAAGGACGGTAGCTGTCTTAATTTGAGAAAATCGGTTCAGATTTAATATTGCTCGCACATATAAGTATATGTTTATCCGATTGTATCAAAAGCAATGAAATTTTCTAACGAATTTTATATGACATTAAGTTTAAATTCTGGGGAAATTGGGTCCAAAGACCAATTTTTAAATGGCTTTTCTTAGGGAGTATAGGTTTTAATGGAGTCAGCAACGTCCTAGTTTTTAGTAATTTTTGTATAGTATGTTGAGGACGGCTTATCCACAATGTGTCTTAACAAAGCTTATATCAGAAGAATCTTTGACACCAACAGTTTAAAAAAATATAAAATAAACTGTGTGTCTTTTAGCAACTATAAACAAAGTCCTTAAGATTCAGATAACTCGATTAATGATGGTATTTGGATTTTTTCACGTTTTTACCACAAATGGGATTAATATTTAGATTATTTTTTGTTCTGAGCTCAAGGCAGAAATGGAAGATATGAAATTTTTAGCATTTAAAAGATGTTGTCGTAAAATAACTTAAAAAAGTTGCACTTGAGTTTGCGCCACTTGAATAGAACATATCTTAAATACTTGTAGAGACGCCTGTGAAATGTATTTTTTATAAATTGCTCCTATTTCTCTAACTTTACATAAAATACAATAGAAAAGTTCGGATTTGTTTAGTAGCCGTCATTATTGACTAATACATCGCAGCTCCTGTTTGGCATTGATTCATAAAATGTTGCCGAAATAATTACGTGGAGAGGAACTCTAAGATACTCTACTCTACTTTGTTTGTTTTTAATTTTTGATTAAATGAAAGAGGATGGATCTTATATTCATAAATGTTTTATTTATGTCGGTATGAAATACAATATCAGATTAATGTCCGCCTCTGTTAGCCTCACAAACGCTAGCCCTTTTCGGCACATTTTTCATTACATTCTGACACATTGCACCCGGATTTTCATTACGAATATTTTGTTTGAGTTGCTCAAGCGTTTCTGGTTTGTTTGCATAAAACTTGCTTTTGAGATATCCCCACAAAAAAAGTCCGAATCAGGCGAGCGTGGAGGCCAATCTACATCATCATTTCTTGCAATAACTTGTTGTGGAAAGAGGTGTGGCAGTAATTTCATTGTAATGCTGGCTGTATGCGATGTGGCACCGTCTTGTTGATACCACATATTAATCAAGCCCAAAGCATGTAGTTCTGGCGTTCAGTTCATTCTTATCGCTTCCCATTGACAGTTACCGTTACTCCGTTTTCATTTTCATAGATGTAAGGTCCAAAGATCCCTCCTGACCAAATTGCACACCAGACTGTCACTTTTAATGGATGCAAAGGTGACTGATGAATAATTTGTGGATTTTCCAGTGCCCAGAAGCGACAATTCTGTTTATTCACATATCCATTCAAATGAAAATGTGCCTCGTCACTCATTACGATTCTTTCATGAAATAGATGTTGTCATGGGCGAGCTGTAACATCCTATTGGCATATGTACGGCGGCGTAAATGGTCTTGTGGAAGAAGCTCTTGTGTCAACTGAATCTTAAATGGACACAAATGCAAATCCTTGTGCAAAATTGTCGCCAAGCTCCTGAGCACGGCGTCGAATTGAGGTTAATGGATTGTTTTGAACACTTTCTTGAGCAGCAGTAATGTTTTCAGCCTATCT
Source organism: Hydrotaea diabolus (assembly GCA_963513945.1). Lineage (NCBI taxonomy): Eukaryota > Metazoa > Arthropoda > Insecta > Diptera > Muscidae > Hydrotaea > Hydrotaea diabolus. The sequence goes on from OY740716.1 coordinate 256,249,250, forward strand.
TGCAGTACGTTGTGGTCCATGCTTGGGCCTATCAGCTAAAGACCCTCTTTCTTCGAAATCATTCACTACACGATAAATAGTGCATGTTGTTGGCACGTTTTTTCTCCCAAAAATTTCACGTAACTTTCTCATCGTCACAGAAAACGATGTTTGCCACGTCTCTACTTTACGACTGCAAATATGAACTGTCAAGACTAATGTTTACCAAAATGGCTGCATAACAAAGAAGTATACCTTCCCGGCGTACACCCTGTATTGCTGCCCAGATGCATAAACTTTTCAGGATATCAACTTTCAACATTTTTCGATAATTTTTTGGTCTCATGAGTATGGAGACCAGCTTAATAGCTCTACGTTTTAACAATAATTAAAAGATTGTACAAACCGGGCAGTGTGAATTAGTGAATTGTGATGTTGATATATTAACGACAAAGGGTACATAAGATCTTTATAAACAGATAGTCAGATTGTAATACTATGCCAACGCATTAATCGTCATTTACCAAAATTGCAGCTAACATGTGCCATAAAATGTGTTGTTCCATATACTATAGCTTTTTCCCAGCCCCAGGCTACAAAGTTAGTCCAAATGATAGAATCACTCTCTAAAATCCGAAAAATTATACTTATAACTGCAGCCATTGGAAACCTTAATTTTAATTTTTTGAAAGACAAAACCACTCCTATCCACACTCTTCTCTAAGCAAGGCCAAACTTAAAGGCGTGGTTTTTCTTATTATTTTCATTCTCCTCAAAGGTTCAGCATTTGAAATAACGCACTAGCTAGTGGTTAAGCTGTTTACCAGTTTATTGGCTTGTTTCGGATATTTATTCTTGTGAATTTGAAGCTTCTGAATATTTCGTCTGTATATAATTAAACTACCCATAAGAAAAAAAATGGATAAACTTACTTAAGTCCCACAACATCCCATTAGTCCCACAACATCCCATTAAGGAGCAAGGGGGGACTTCTCTCGAATCAGTGAGCTGTGCACGATTCAATTCTTAAACTCACTGACCTTAACTACTGTTGAACGCCGGCTCCGAAAGGCTAATGTATTTTAAAAAGAAGTTTTTTACATGGCTTAAAGATAAATCGCTTACTCGTAGAGTCGCCGGCATTAACGAGGTGGAAAAGAGGATATTAACTTTGAACAAAAAAACTTAAGTCGTTGTCCAACGTAATTTTATCCCTTTCAGCCGCAGTAAACGTCTTTCCGTGATCCATTTAAACTTTAATTTTGGTTAAAATAGTACGAATAACTTATTCATGCTATTAAGTAGCCGTAACTTTCCCATTTTTTAAAGCAATGAAGAAAAAAGATATACTGCTTTAATTTTAATGCACGGCCGAGAGTATTTTTAGTCCAAATACCACAAAGTACTGAAGAAAAGACATTTATTTTGAGATAATACATTGAAAGCATTACGAGGGTTGCTTTATATATTTCTGGCCTAGTAATGAAAATGCGAGTATTTATCATCAAAAATGGTTTTTATTGTTTTTTTTAAAGTATTCTCAATGATTTATACACTTTTTATACAACTGTCGAAGCAATTAAACTCTTCAACAGCATCTTCTGACGACGAAACTCGTTGACCACGCACTTTTTTCTTGATGTGCGGGAATTAAATAAAAGTCATTGGGTGCCAAGTCCCATCAATTCGACGTTTTGGCCATTAAAAAGGGCGCTGAGCCGATGTGTGAGAGCTCTCATTGTCATTGTGCACAATGATTCGTCTTCTCTTGTTCGTTTTTCGAATTTCTCCGAAGACTGCCGGCAAACAAATTGTGGTGTACCACTCAGAATTGACCTACTACGTTGCTCAAGTGGAACAGTCGCCTCATGACCAGTTTTGCCGAAGAAACAGTGCTTCTTCCACGAACAACTTTCGTTGGATTTGGCTCGTCTTCGAAGACCCACACGGTCGATTTCTGTTTTGTTTCGGGCTCATATGCATAGATCCATGATTCGTCACCTGTAACGATTTTATAAGCGTCTTTTGAAGCACCGCGATCGTATTTTTTCAAAACTTCTTTGCACCAATCGGCTCGAGCCTTTTTTTAACGATTGTCAAATTGTGCGGGATCCAACGAGAACAAACCTTTTTTACGGTCAGGTGTTCATGCAATATCGAATGTACGCTGGTGGAAGATATGCCCAAGGATGCCTCTATCTTACGATATGTCACATGACGATCTTGCATTATTAGTTCACGCACGGCATCAATGTTCTCTGGCACGACGATCGTATTTTTTCAAAACTCCTTTGCGCCAATCGACACGAGCCTGACGATCACATGACGATCTTGCATTATCAGTTCACGCACGGCATCAATGTTCTCTGGCACGACGGCCGAGTTAATTCCATTTTTTGCGATCGTATTTTTTCAAAAGTTCTTTGCACCAATCGACACGAGCCTTTGTTTGAGCTATTATCAAATTGTGCGGGATCCAACGAGAACAAACCTTTTTTACGGTCAGGTGTTCATGCAATATCGAATGTACGCTGGTGGAAGATATGCCCAATGATGCTTCTATTTTACGATATGTCACATGACGATCTTGCATTATCAGTCCACGCACGGCATCAATGTTCTCTGGCACGACGGCCGAGTTAATTCCATTTTTGCGATCGTATTTTTTCAAAAGTTCTTTGCACCAATCGACACGAGCCTTTGTTTGAGCGATTATCAAATTGTGCGGGATCCAACGGGACCAAACCTTTTTTACGGTCAGGTGTTCATGCAATATCGAATGTACGCTGGTGGAAGATATGCCCAAGGATGCCTCTATCTCACGATATGTCACAAGACGATCTTGCATTATCAGTCCACGCACGGCATCAATGTTCACTGGCACGACGGCCGAGTTAATTCCATTGCTTCTAAACAACACAAATTATGGTCGTACGTCAAAACGTTCTAAGTACGTTTATGCTAAAATAGTCAAACTTTCCAATGGAAATGTCAGATGGCGCCAGACAACACGAAGTGATATATATAGCAACCCTCTTAGAAAGTGTTTTATTCAAGTGGAGCGGATTGTACGCTAAATATCGTATCAATTGATGGTGACAATGTTCGGCGACTGTTCGAAAATATTTGGAATTACTTTATATTAAAATTATATTTATATTAAAATTTAGAATGTCTTTGCAAATGAATTCTACTGACTGTTCGTTTCGTCTTCGTCGAATTTGATTTATAGGAACAGGCTGTAATTTTCTTTTCTGATTGTAAAAAAGGTACTCAAACGGCAAAGGACCCACCAAAATTATACATATGACAGTATACATTTTAAGGGACCGAGTTCATTTTAAATATTATATTTGGGATCTTAGTTTAACTGTAGATTATTCATAAATGTTTTGTTGAACTTTAAAATTGTTTCACTTGCTTTTTGATAAAAAAAAATACAACAAAAATACCAACACTCCCGACTTATTTAGTAGTACGAAAGCTTTTCGTAAACCTCGTTAATTAGTCTTTGTAGTATTATTCTTTTAATTTAGTACCTACGCACAATTAGTCACATGTTCCCTCCCCAAAAATGTATCTTTGTGTACAAGTGAAGAACTGTTTATTCCTTTTTTTTAACACGTTATCCTTTTTTGCAATAATATAATTTTCTTTCAATCATAACTTTCGTATTTTAGTTCATACCTCATCTGTACCACCGATTACCGTCTATAGTATACAATTAAATAATAGCGATAAACATTATGAAACTATAGCCCAACCACCCAATGCAAGTTCAAATGATCCCGGTTATGAAACGTTATTGAAGCCAAAAAACACACTGCAACTGCACGATGATTGTGAAAAGAAATCATCCGACTATGATCCCAACTATGAAGTCCTTAAGGGTCCCTCCGAAGCGGCCACCCATTCAGGGGGAGCCTCCGATGATGGTTATGCTAAGGTTTTGGAAAAGAAACGCATCGTTGTCGATGAAGATTCCATAGATGGCTACAGTAAAGTGAAGGGAGACGAGGGCGATGATATTCGAAATTTAGCCGCTGCTGGCTACAGTACAATAGCCGATGTCAAAAGACCCGATACAAATCACAATTATGCCAGTATTTTGGAAACAAAACGTGAAGCGGCTGGCGACAACCACCAAGAGACTGATAGTGATCATTATGCACGCATTGCCGAGAAGAATGAAGGGCCGCCGCGAACACCACCCAGCCTGCCGCTCAGTGCTTCTAATAGATCAATGGTAGAAGAATTATTAACACCACGCACCACAGAACTGTCTATAACATCACCAACGTCCATAACTAGTAGTTCTATGCTTAACACCACTAGTTCAATCAATTCCACTTCCACAAATTTAACCACCACTAGCACTATTAGTTCTCGTCAAACACCTACCTCATCTTCTCAATATGAATCCCTTACAGGCAGTGAAACGGATCCCAACTACGAGTCCGTCTGCTACCTAAGCACCTCGGGCCAAGAGAATCCCTACGAACGTCTGCACACGGAATTCTCCGATGACACCCAGCAGAGTAGTCCGCTTACACCGGAATCAGCCACCATCAGTTCAGCAGCACATACGCCCTCCGCGGCGACAGCACCATCGCCATCAGAGCATTCCAAACTTCTGACGACAACAACAGCAAATGGTTCCAAAATAAATCTAACCCAAGATTCAACTAATGACATTTTGGTTAATGACTATTTTCAAGTATAATTGAATATTGAAGTGATTCCATCGAGTTTTTTTTATAAATATACAAACAAACCTAATTATAGGCAGGAAGACAGGCAAGAGACAGCTAGAGATTGAAAAGTAAATCGTAAATTTTAAGGCTTTTTTGCTTAGCAATTATTAAGTATTGGCACGAACATATCATTTAAATGATACTTTTAATGAATCTGTTTATTGCTTTAAAAAAGTTGATTTTTACTTTTGTATTCTATATTCAATAAGTTTTTTTGTTTGTTTTGTTTTTCTATTTCTGTTCATTTCGATATTTTATTTTGAGGCGACGAATGCAGCTTAAAGTTGATAACTTTTCTTAGTTCATACGTACATGTGTTTTGTTTACAATCATTGTAGAGTTGTTTCTTTTTATATATAAAGTTTTTCTTTTTTTATTTTACAAAATACCAGAGCACAATTCAACGCACTCATTCAATGCACTTTGGTTTTAAAAATAAAAGATGTGTAGTTATATTTTATTTTTGTATGTTTTTTTTATTATGTATTAATTATTACTATTGTATTTATTCTGATAAGCCAATTGTGTAGCATATTTTTTTATAGCGGCCTATCGTCGCAACAGTTTACAAAACAGAAGCAGAAAAATTACATAAACAAGTTGTATGTATTCTTTTTTTAAATTTATTTAATTATTTATTATTTAAACAAAATCTATATTAAAAATATAAGGGCTTTTATATTATGCCTATACAAGAAAACATGCGTTTTTTATTGCGAACGATTGATTTGGGCAGAAAATCACTTTTCGAAATCAAGCCGCTATTTTGAAAAGCAAAACACGTTACTCCACTGGAAATGTATGCAGTTTCAAATAAAATACGAGGGCGACCGCAAAACTAGCTGGCCTGGCACATTTTCTGTTTTACTGGCAACTTTTTTTTTTGACTTTAAAAGCAATCTTTTATAAGCCATCTGTCAAAATTTCCGAAATATTTAATGATTATTTTCTTTGTTACAGGTGATTGAAGTAAACAAGTTTTATAATTTTTGAAAAATGGAAAATAAAGAGTTTCGTGCGGTAATTAAACACTTTTATATGAAAGGTTATACGCCACAATTAATCAAAGATGCACCGTGAAATCCTGGGTTCAACAATTTAAAATGGGTCGTTCAAGTACGGAAGATGAACAACGCTCTGGAAGACCGAAAACTGCTACTACTATTGAAAACATTAGAAAACTATTTAATGAAGTGACTAAAGATAGACGAAAAAAGCTCAGAGAACTTGCTGATATTGTTAAAAAACACGAAAAACAAGTTTGGAGTATTTTACATGATGAACTCCACATGAAAAAGCTATCCGCAATATATGTGCCGCGTTTGTTAACTTTGCCCCAAAAAATCGTCCGTTGGACCAATTCCGAGGAGCTTTTAGCGATTTATCAGCGTAATCCAATAGAGTTCTTGCGCCGATTCATAACTGTTGATGAAACATGGATCCATCACTACATCCCAGAACGCAAAGAACAGTCAAAACAATGGATAGAAGCTGGTAAAAGTGGTCCCAAGAAGGCGAAAACTGTTAAGTCAGCAGGAAAAGAAATGGCCACAGTATTTTGGGATGCACGGGGTATAATATTTATTGATTATCTTGAGAAAGGAAAAACTATAAATAGTGAATATTATTGTGCATTATTGGATCGGTTGAGTGAAGAAATCAAGAAAAAACGACCGTATTTAAAAAAAAAAAGTTTAGAAGAAAAAAGCATTTCAAGTATCAAGACGCATTATCACTGTTAACACGCTCTTAAGTTGGGGGATGCGATTTGGTATGGTTAGTTATGATTGGATGCCGACTTTGGTGACGTCATGCCTATGTGGTGACGTATTTTTTTGCTTTTAGTGTGACAATACCTTCGCTATTGTTGCCATTGCACCAAGCGGTTTATCGTTAGATCGCAAATGGTATTTGTATGAGAATGTCAGGGTCTTATGTATTGATTCACAGAAACGGGATTTTGTAGCTCCTAAACCGAGTGAACCCAAAGCGAAAAAAATCGAAAAATAAATCTGAACCTGCCAGCAAGAAAAAAATCGAATCGCCGGATCACGAGAAAAAATAAAGCTGAATCAAAGCGTCGAAAAAAAACTGAAATTGTCAAACGGAAGAAAATCGAAGTACCAGATCATGAAACACCGAAAAAAAAACCAAGCTCCAAAAAAATTCGAAGACTGACAAAAAAAACCAAATAAGTAAAATTTTAATGTTTTTCTAATTGTTTTCGATTTTCCCAAGCTCGTTTTGTACGTTTTTATAGGGACATAAATTTTTATCTGAAATCTTACTCATTTCATCTTATTTTACACCCTTTTAGGTACCAGAATCCACTCTTAAGTCTAAACCCGTTTTTTGACATACTAGATCCCTTTTCCCGGAGAAGGTCACATATGTATAGTTTCGTTAGAGCACTGTAAGTGGACTCTTATACACTCCACTCATCATCGACATGTTTGATTCATTTGAATTGTGAATATGTGTGGCGAGTTTTTAATGTTTTAAAAGACTGACTAACTTCCAATAATAAAAAATAAATTTTCAAAAAGAACATGTACTACGAGGGCTGCAATATTATTTCTGGCCTAGTAATGAAAATGTGAATATTTATCACCAAAAATGGTTCTATTGTATTTCAAAGTATTCTCCAGCATGACACATTTGCATGCGCTCAAACCAATTGTCGAAGCACTTTTCTCACTCCGATTGAGACACCTCCACAACATGGTTTTTAAACGCTTCAGCAGCATCTTCTGGCGACGAAAATCGTTGACCACGCATTTTTTTCTTGTTGTGCAGGAATAAAAATAATTCACTGGGTGCCAAGTAAGAACTGCAAGGCGGATGACCCATAAATTCGACGTTTTGGATAGTCAAAAAGGCGCTGGCTTGAGCCGATGTGTGAGAGCTCGCATTAACATGGTGCATAATGATTAGTCTTCTCTTGTTCATTTTTCGAATTTCTTCGAAGACTTCAAGCAAACAAATTTTGGTGTACCACTCAGAATTGACCGTCCTACGTTGCTCAAGCGGAACAGTCGCCACTTGACCAGTTTTACCGAATAAAGAAACGGGCGACCATTTGCTTCGAAGTGCTTATTCCACGAACAACATTCGTTAGATTTGGCTCGTCTTCGAAGACCCACACGGTCGATTGCTGTTTTGTTTCGGGCACATACCCATAGATCCATGATTCGTCACCTGTGACGATCTTATAAACGTCTTTAGAACCACAGCGGTCGTATTTTTTAAATTTCTTTGCACCAATCGACACGAGCCTCTTTTTGAGCGATTGTGCGTGCGGGTTCCAACGAGAACAAACCTTTTTTGCGGCCAGGTGTTCATGCAATATCGAATGTAAAATGCTGGAAGAAATAACGATCTTGCATTATTAGTTCACGCACGCCATCAATGTTCTCTGGCACAACGGCCGTTTTTGGACCTTCAGGACCTTCGTCTATGAGCGAGCGAGAACAAACCTTTTTTACGGCCAGCTGTTCATGCAATATCGAATGTATGCTGGTGGAAGAAATGCCCAAGGATGCCTTTATCTCATGGTATGTCACATGACGACCTTGCATTATCAGTTCACGCACGGCATTAATGTTCTCTGGCACAACGGCCGTTTTTGGAAGACCTTCGACTTTGAGCGAGCATGGGCAACGATTGAATTCGTTAAACCAGTTTAACAGTGCTGTAGGATGGTGCTCCATCGCCCTACAAAGATATAAGTTCAACTATGCACTCTTCTCGTGTTAATCCACGTTGAAATTTGTGAATAATGTTTGCACGAAATGTTCACGAGTTAATTCCATTTGTAAATTCCATCTGTAAACAACATAAATGATGGTCTTACGTCAAAACGTTCTGAGTACGTTTATGCTACAAAATGCTAAACTTTCCAATGGAACTGTCAGATGGCGCTAGGCAACACTTAGTGCTGCCTAGGCCAGAAATATATTTAGCAACTCTAACACACTTTAATCATTTTTTTTAATGTGATTCTACTAGAACGACACAAAGACCAAAAAACTCTAACGAAAACAAAATAAAAATTATTTTTGAAAATCCTCTATTCATCGGTCCAGCACTTCCGGCAGTTAACAATTATTTGTGCGCCAGAACGTCCAGCAACTATGCTCTTTTTTGACGTATATGGTCCGCCTCAAGTCACACTACCCAATTTAACTATTGCCCGTCCATAAAAAATTATAATTTGTAAAGTAAATACTTAAAAAAGTGTATTTTTTCTGTTGTACGTTTAGAAAAATGTTGTTCACCTACACCGATTTTACCCATTTACAATCCCGACCAACTCAAGATCATTAGCCATCGTTATGCCAAACTTCAGGACCTAGGTTAACCTAGATTAAAAAATATGTTTAATTTCCAAACTGACTCGCGCCTAGTGATTAAAAAGATATACTACACTATGTTTTATAGCTTTCACACAATCAGTATTCGCCGTTACAATAATGCGGTCAATAAAAAGGGTGTTTTTTCAGACTGTGGTTTTCAAGAAGAAATAAAACGCATATTACGTAATGTTATGGCCAAGAATTTAGCTTTATTGTAAAGATAAGTGTTTGCCACTATGTTTTAAAAATTGTTCTGGGGCATGTGGCCGCCTCGGCTGGCTTGAAAAAATTCCAGCCGAGAGGTCCAATTTTCGACCTATTTTTATCACCATTTGGGGCCGTATGTCAGCAATAACGCTCCGATTATTCTCTTCCGAGGTGTCAATCGTGTCGGGCATACCTGCGTAGACAAGCGGCTTCACATAACCCCACAAAAAATAGTGCATTTCGGGTCCTGACAATTCCAGATGTAAACTGGAATTTCCATTGGAAACATTGACATTTTTTAGCACAACTTCACTCAGAACGTTTTGTCATTTGAGGACGAATTGTATTGTTTACAGTGTGTTGAAAAATCCATCACAGTCAAAAAATGGAATTATTCCGTGAACATTTTCGTGCGATGATTTTTTACGATTTTGTTATCGAGACAAGAGTTTTTAAATCAACTTGTTTCGATTTTTGGCGATGAACCACCTTCAAAAACCACTGTTAATTGCTGGTACCAAGAGTTTAGTCTCGGACGCCGTTCGCTACAGGATGAATTTCGTGAAGGACGTCCATCTTCGGTCACTCGGCCAGAAACCATCGATGCTGTACGTGAACTGATTAAGCAAGACCGACATGTGGCATACCGTTAGATTGAGGCATTCTTAGGCATTAGTATGACAATCATCAATAAGATATTGCAAAAAAATTTGTTCTCGTTGGATCCCACATAATTTGACGAATGCTAAAAAAGGTTTGTATGAGATGTTGAAAAAGCATAACTGCGGTAGCTCAAAGGTAGTGTATAACATTGTCACAGGTGACGAATCATGGATCTATGCATATGAACCCGAAACAAAACAGCAATCGACCGGTGTCTTTCAAGACGAGCCAAATCCAAAAAAAAGTTGTTCATGGAAGAAGTACATCATAGCAAATTATTGCGTTTTTTTCGGTGTAACCGGCCATGTTGCCACAGTGCCTTTAGTAGAACGTAGGACGGTCAATTGTGAGTGGTATAAAACCATCTGTTTGCCAACAGTGATCGAAGAAATGAGGAAAGATAGTAAGAGAAGACGGATCATTTTGCATCACGACAATGCGAGCTCTCACACATCAGCTGAAACGATGAGATATTTGACCACTCAAGATGTCGAATTGATGGACCATCCACCGTACAGCAATGACTTCGTCTTATTCCCTAACATCAAGAAAAAAATGCGTTGCCAACATTTTTCATCGCCCGAAGCAGCTGTTGAAGCGTTCAAAAATCATGTATTGCAGGTGTCTCAATCGAAGTGGAAAAAGTGCTTCGAAAATTGGTTTGTGCGCATGCAAAAGTGTACTGATCTTAAAGGAGAATATTTTAAAAAACAATAAAACCATTTTCAATGATAATTTATTGTGTTTTTATTGCCGGATCCGATATATATATATAAGTAAATAGCAATCCTCGTATCTTCGAGGCCACACCACTGACCCACGATGCGAGGTAATGCGCTACCCAAAAATTTTCATCAAAGGTCGTTCACATCAACATCCTTCAATTCAGGCACGAAAAAGTAATTAATCATGGATCTAAAGCGTTCCCCATTGACTGTAACATTATGGCCGGCTTCATTTTAGACGAAATATGGACAGATGATTTGCTCTGCCCATAGAGCACACTATGGCTTATTACTCCAAATGCGATAATTTTGGTTATTAACGTACCTATTCAACCAAAAGTGAGTCATAGCTTTGGAACGGTAGGACCTCTGGGCTCCATTATGTAATTTTGGAAAGGTAAGAGGAAGGGCTATCTTCTAAGAGAAGATAGCCCTTCCCGACCACTGGTTCAGAACCTTGCCATTTTACCTTAGTACCCTCCGACCGCCAATCCGAAAATGTTCAAACCGGTGCCATTTTGCCCCCTTGCATTTTCAAGCATGGTCGTAGATGGACATATTTTAATATAATGGCCAAGGAAAACGCTGGTGAAATTTGTTCAGCCGTTAAAACATTTCAAAAACAGTCAGTTACAATCCTAGTATAATGTTGAAAGCGTTTAAACTAGGATTGTAATGAACGTCAATCCATACGTAAAAAATACATTTAACTACTTACCCCATTTCTAAATATGAGACCGTTAAATTCCGGAAGTGGCCAGTAGTATCTACTAGGAACGCTAAATGAAACACATTAAGTGAAATATTGTCTATATTTTTTATTGATTGAGAATGTTTAAAAACATGCATATTGGTTACATCATTCGGTATAAGTATTTCAAAAATAAAATCATTTAAGAAATAAGAAAAAATTAAAAAGTTTTCAATATGTTGTGTTTGTGCACTATCCCGTCTTCGGCATAGGCTACTCTGAATATACTGGAACCCATAGTAATTGACATAACGTCGGGGTTTTCATTCTCTTCATACATCTGGAACAGTAGCATTGATGCTATGTAGAATATATGCATGCTTCTAGTTGCGAAAATTATTATGTTGCTACTGTTAACATGGGCAAGGTCAATAATAATGTTTTGATGTAGCCACATCGGATGTGTCTCGCGATTGAGATTGGATCTCATTTCAGATTCAGAACATTTCCCTGTAATCCACGGCGAAATTAGTTCATTTCTAAGCAAGCATTAATAGACATTTAATGTGATCTAGCCCAAATTTCATTTAGAAGAGATAACATTTTCCTACACATCGGTTGATCTTAATAATATGTTAAAAACTATTGGTTTGTCTCATTTTGCCCGAGATAGTTATAACCAGTTTCGCCGTTTATGCCGAGGCCTATCTAACACCTCTGCTGTTCTATGGGTCACAGCACCCGGTTGCAATGCAACTCCACACCGAGCCGAAGCTTTCCCCGCGAAGAGAAAATTTTGACAGTTCGATGTTAGAGAGTTTGCAAATTTTGGTTGGAGAAATTTTAGCCAATTTGCAAGATAGAACAAATGTTTGAAATCAGCTGTTTTATGTTAACAAATAAAAGTAAAAATAAATTTACAACAGAATAGATAAGTTAAAATTGGAATATAAGTTTAAGGAAAGTTCCTGGCGAACACTTAATGCCAAGTTTTCTTTTGCTCATTTTTTATAACAAATCTTAATACTTTAAATTCAAAATAAAATGAAATGTAATGCAAACAGTAAACAAAATCAGCTGTTTCATTGCAAACTTTTACTGGAAGCTGTTCGTTTACTCTTCCTGCAAATTTTAATAAAGAGAGTAAAATTGACCTTACGCTCTCAAAAGTAGAAACTTGCAAATTCTTACTGGGAAAGTAAACGAACACACTTAATATCCGCTTGAGTGTAAAGTTTTGTTAGCATTTTTAAAAGTGAAAGTTTTGTCAGAAAGTGCTGCCAAGTCAATTTTTATATTATATTTTTTGGCCTATTAACTTTAGGAGTGTAAGACCAACGGCCCCCAGGCTCCATTGAACCCATGTATAGTGAGGGTTTATTTAATGATGCTTAAATGAAGGAGCGTTTTATTTGATTAGCAAAAAAATCCGCAATATTTTTTTTGTATATGATTTTTTTCGTTCAAGCTTTATTTAGCTCATTTTATTATCCGCTTGAGTTTAGTTTTTGTAGCTGCCAATCAGTTTTTATATTGAACTGTGATGTTTTCTGTGCAGCCTGTGTTTTTTGACTCAGCCCATTTATTTTAAATATTACTAAAATAAAAAGCATATTTGTTTCGAGAAAAAACTACTTCTAAATTAAGGCTCTTTTGGCGCACCTAAATTTTATATTGAAAAATTCTATGTCAATCTCCAGATTATACGCGTTCAATTTTGCAATCTGATATGAATTTAAAATAATGTTGGTATTTAAGCATAGTTGACCTTATTAAATTTATTTATATTTTTCTGAATTGTCTAGCATTGTAGCTGCCAGAAGACAGTGCTGCCAAGACAATTTTTATATCGTTTTTTGATGTTTTCTGTGCAGCCTGTGTTTTTTAACATAGCACCATTTATTTTAAATGTTACCAAAAGAAGAATCATATTTCAATGGAACATATGAAACAACACGGATGAAACTTATGTGACATTTTTCATTTTTTGCCTCTTTCTACGAATTTGGATTTTAGTTTTGTTTCGAGAAAAAACTACTTCTAAATAAAGGCTCTTTTAGCGCACCAAAATTTTATATTAAAAAATTTCTTGTCAATCTCTAGATTATACGCGTTCTATTTTGCAATGTGATATGAATTTCAAATAATGTTGCTATTTAAGTATAGTTGACCTTTTTGACCTTTTTTTTTGAATTGTCTGGCTCGAGGTCATGTACAAAATAAAAAGATGGTTGGTTTTTAACTTATTTTGTTTATAGTATTAATTTTTCAATATTTCGATCGCCTTCAACGATCATCCTCAGAAAAATTTAGAATAATAGAATTTAAACTCTTTAGTTTGTAAAGTCATTTCTAAACTATTACGTCAAAAATAATAAACACAAATTAAATTAATAATTCGAATTTGACGTTTCGATTTTTTTGCAATTACAAATTTGACACGATATGCTAAAGTGATGCCAAAATTGCTTAGTGGCAAATGCGCTTTTTATTTTTTGCTTAACTAGCGAAATTGTTAGCTTATCGAATAAAACACTCCCAGTATAAAGATGATAAACATGAGAGAAAGATTAATTTAAGCAGTAAGTTTTAAAGGATGCTGTTCTCAGGAAATAAAAGTCAAATTGTTAAAAATGTTTATTACAACATATGACTACATATTTCAATTCCGACTACTAAACTTTAAAAAAATCACTATATCACAGTGAAGATATCATCTGTAATATGATGAATTCATTTTCTGACGCCAAGAAGGCTAAATATGTCTTCAAAAATGAAAGACATATGTAGATGTTTACGCCAGAGCTGTAACATCTAGCCGAAACACTTTAGCTACTAAATTTCGAAACATGTTTTGGAATCCAAATAATCTTAAACATGCATAATGACGCTGCCATATGCTCGGCCAATGATTAATAGCAAGGTAACCAAGCTTTATCTACCATCATTCCATGAGCACGATTTTTATATCAAAATATTAAATGGTACATCTATAACAACTAACCTCACTAGCGAACTAGTTTTGACCCACGTACTTATTAGACACTGCTACTAATAACACCATAACAATTTCATAATACTCGTGGAATGAAAACTGACGGCACCCAACGACTATGTGTTGTACGCAATATATCAGAAACCGGACAAACTTCAACTGAAAACGAAAAAAAAGAACAACAAGCAACTATTAGGTAGTTCAAATAAAACCACCCGACTAAAAGATAGTGAGAATATGCAAACCGGAAATTATAATAAAATACGTACATAAATTCCCTAAAGTACTGATAGTGGGTTGATATGAGGTTTCAGAAACAATACATGTAGATAAAAAAAGGGGAAGAATGTACATACATACTCGTATATGTTAATATGTATAATATTTAACCAGAATCAGTTTTAATTAGTCTAATTATTTTATGTAGGTAACCTTTTTAAGGTTGTCTTTAGCTTTCATTATAAGGTGGTTCGATGGTGGTTCGGTTTAGTGATGCCATCAGGGAGAGATTAGAACGCATAGCGTCAAAATAGATAGATAGAATAAAGTACACAATATAATACGTAGAAATTTACAGCAAAAGTGCAGATCTTTCAAAAGGTGTAGCAGTGCAAATGGTGAATAAATACGCCCGACTAACGCCGCCTCTGCAAACGTCGCTACCGTATTTCATTCACTGATATTACCACCGCCATTGCCACGTAACTGTGCCGACTGCGAATGCGATGGTCCTGGCTGTTGCTGCTGCGACGACAGTGTTGAGGTCGATGATGTCGTCGTCGTTGCGGACGATACCGGCGTCGCCTGCTGTAGGGACTGATTGAGCAAAGCCAGATTGCTGGTTTTCATACGTGCTATAGTGGAGGTGTTGTGTGCCATCCCTGCCAAAGCTGAGAGACATGGTGACATACAAGGCGTTGAGCAGAGGCTATTACTGATTTCACATTGGTCAAGTAGGCGGAGTAGCTCGTTGGTGTCGGGTCCGCCATTGATTTTCTGCGTCTGGCTTTCGTCCTTCTTGGAAAACAAGGACAGCGCCGTTGTGAGATCCCACATTTGAATGTTGCCATTGCAATGGCCCGTCAGTATGAAGCGTGAGCCCATCCGCGATGATACCTCGCACTCGTGCACACAGAACGATGTTATCGATGAGCCATCTACAGACTTTATCACACAAACGCGTTCACCATTCGATGCTAAACGCACATACAGTTGATCTGTTTCGGGCACAACTTTTTGTACAAATATCTGCTCATCATAATCTCCATACGGACCGAAATCATTGCCAGCAACGTAACTGTAGTTTGTTTCGGTAGCTTCGAGTGATACTATTTTGAATGAAGCCTCGGGCGTCGATCCAGGTTGCGTGGACAACATACCGCGAAATCTGGTGAGGCTCCAAGTGCGTACATGATGATATTCGCTACACACTGAGACCAAATACTTTTCGGAGAGCATAACTTTTGTTACGGGACTTTGATGTACCGTGAATGTTTCGAAGAGATGCGGACCGTGGCCAGCTGTCTCGGGATGTTGGACTATTATGCGCACAGCGCCACTTTTGGTGCCATAAGCAATTTCAATCCAATTGCCACTGATGCCTGAAATAACCGAACAGAAATTTATTAGTAAACAAGAAATTGTATTTGGAAAAAACCAGAGGAACCAACTTATCTTCTAAACTGGTTTGAATGCCTGCACCATAGCGTTCATAAGCAAAAAAAGGAATACACATCGGACGGATATGTAAGCAAATACTACCGGATAGGAAGGGAAACCTTTTACATAATTTACAATCGAAATTGCAAAAACACATATTATATTAAAACAAGTAAAAACGTCCCTAAGATCGACCTGTCGAACCTTTTATACCCTCTAATGCTCATACGCTATCAAAGCAACAACAACAAAAATGGTCCGTGTTATGGGCTTTTTCGGCCCAGGCGTCCGACCCCAAACCCAATGGGAGTATGTTACCCATATGTTCATATTGATGGTTCTTTTGACATTTTACAGAAACATGTGTTGATGAACTGAAACGATTAGTATTAAAAATAGGACATATCGGTCAAGAGGTATACAAGAGGTCAACATCTGGAAATATTAGCAATCCTAAACATAACAAGTAAAAAACGACGACCTTAACGTCCAGACAGAACCTTATATACCATCCACAGTCCCTACGCTATATAATCGCTAAAAAAAAAGTCCTTGTTGGGCCCCTTCGGCCAATGCGTCCGCCCCAAATCTCAGTTACAACTATAAAATTATTCTAATTAGTATCAGTGGAAAAATTTAATTTAATTTGATTACCCATATCCATGTTGACTATTGGCCACCCGTTTTGGCAATGCGGTACGTTTTTTGGGCCACATAAGCAAAAACATTCAGCAACCTTGCCCTTTTTCGAGGTACTTAATGCCCGTTTATTTAAAATTATGATTTGTTAAGGATATGCCCAAAAAAGTGTACTTTTTATTGATGTGCCTTTAGTTCCTTTCCTCCAAGGCCGATTTCGCCCATTTGCAATCCCAAACAGCTTTTGACCATAACATAGTACAACACATGATTTCGGGACTCAATTCTGATAATTGTGAAAGTAGCCCCCAAAAAAAGAACTTCTGCATCATTCATTTGGTCAAGGTACATACATCAAAAATAGTTTAATAATTTAAAGTAAGTAAGTATCGTATAGGGGAATTTTTTTTAGGCTCTTTTGTTTGTCATAACTCGAGAACCACTAGTCCGAGTGGAGTTCTAATTTGAAGATGAAAGCGGAAGTTCTTTTTTTGGGTCTACTTTCACAAATAATTATCAGAATTGAGTCCCGAATCAATCACCTGAAAAATGTTGTACTGTGTAAGACATCATCATGCAAAATTTCAGAATCCTGAGTTGATTCGTTTGACTGCTACCGTGCTTTTAACAGACACATGAACATGGATTAGGATTTCACGGCGATCAATAATATAAATTTTATGTACATATACTTTATACGGGGGTTGCTATATATATTTTTTCGCAAAAAATGGAATTAACTCGTAAACATTTTCGTGCGATCATTTTTCACAACTTTCGACGTGGATTATCGCGCTAAGAGTGCATCGATGAACTTAAATCTTTGTATGGCGTTGAATCGCTGTGAAAAACTTGTTTAATGAATTCAATCGGCCGACGCTCGCTCAAAGACGAACGTCATCCAAAAACGACCGTTGTGCCAGAGAACATTGATAAACTGATAATGCAAGATCGTCACCTGACATACCATGAGATAGAGGCATCCTTGAGCATTTCTTTCACCAGCATACATTCGATATTGCATGAAGACCTGGCCGTAAAAAGGGTTTGTTCTCGTTGGATCCCGCACAATTTGACATTCGCTCAAAAAAATGCTCCTGTCGATTGGTGCAAAGAAATTTTGAAAAAATACGATCGTGGTGCTTCAAAAGATCGTCACAGGTGACGAATCATGGATCTATGCGTATGAGCCCCTAAGAAACAGTAATCGACAGTGTAGGTCTTCGAAGACGAGCCAAATTCAACCAAAGTTGTTTATGGAAGAAGCACTTTGAAGAAAATGGTCGTCTGTTTCTTTCTTCGGTAAAACTGGTCATGTGGCGACTGTTCTGCTTGAGCAACGTAGACGGTCAATTCTGAGTGTTACACCACAGTTTGTTTGCCTGAAGCCGCCGGAGAAATTCGAAAAACCACGACAATGCGAGCTCATCGGCTCAAAAAAGCATCGAATTGATGGGTCATCTGCCGTACAGCCCTTACTTGGCACCCAATGACTTCTTTTTATATCCGCACATCATGAAAACAATGCGTGGCTAACGATTTTCGTCGCCAGAAGATGCTGTGAAGCGTTTAAAAACCATGTTTTGGAGGTGTTTCAATCGGAGTGGAAAAAGTGCTTGACAATTGGTTTAAGCGCATGTAAAAGTGTCTAAATCATGCTGGAGAATACTTTGAAAAACAATAAAACCATTTTTGATGATAAATGTTCGCATTTTCATTATTAGGCCAAAAATATATATAACAGCCCTCGTAGAGTCTTCGATTAATATTTCGTGATGTTGCGAACGGAATAACAAATTTAGTAAAGCGGCTCATATGTGCCGCTTCAGCAACACAAACTTAATATACCATCCATTTAGTGGTGGAGAGTATAAAAACACAATATCTTATGAAATAGTAGAGATATGACGGTTATATGTGGAACATATGATTTTGGCATGGATCGAAACACATCCTAGAGGGCGACGACACGCTCCCTTTTTTAAAATTGCATTCATCGGAAAAGTAATGGTTAGATCGTTATTACTTTAAGAGAATGCAATCAATGATTATGGAATTACAAGCAACTATGTAACTGGAAAATTAAACAAGGGGGCGTGCACATGCACACAACCCTAAAATTAAAAAGACAATATCTCACGAACTTTTAAAGACATGACGATGATATCTGAAACATATGCTAAATACATGGATCGAGACACTTCTTGTAAGAAAAGTAGGCTGTGCAACGCCACTTAATAAACTTATCATATCGGACCGGAATTCATGATGGAGGTTATGTACGCATATAAGCTTCGACCCTGCCAAACTTAATTTGTCCACTATTTTATTGTCTGCTTTTGACGAATTAACCGATGACGCCTCTTGTTATTTAATATTCTTTGGTGTATACAAAGAGAAACAATGGTTGCCATGTTTCTCTGAATTTAGTTCAATGTGGCCAGATACCATATTGCAAACTAACTACGTTACTAAGCTAGCTACCCGAAAAGAACACAGTTGGGCGCACACCTTATGGCGAAATGTGAATTGTCTACCATGTGAATTTACATAACAAAAGTCATTCGGGTCTTAGGATAAACTTTTAAAAATTTATTAACATAGTAGATATGATATGATCCTTGAAAACCCGGCTAACTGGCGGAATTGCCTTAACCGATTTAAGAGTTCTATATAAGAGTTTTACAATAAGCTTATTTTTTGTAATTTATTTCAGTATCGATATTCAGAAAACAATTCAATTCAATGTGAAACCAATCACTTTTTACAAGTAAGTCTTCGATTTTGAAAAAAAAAATCTTTAAAATTTTTTTTTATATTTTGTAAAAATTTTTTTTTCGCGTTTTTGAAAAAAAATGTAACTTTGATTTTTTTAAAAAAAAAATTGTAATGGTTTTTATGTTGGTTAATGGCACACAAAAGTTTCGAGTTTTTGAAAAAAAATGAAACTTTGATTTTTTTAAAAAAAAAATTTGTAATGGTTTTATGTTGGTTAATGGCACACAAAAGTTTTGGGTGGCTTCTACTTTTCGAGTTTAAAATGAAACCCTTACCCATAGTATCCCTCTATGGGTTGTAAGGTTTACTATGGTTCTAACGGCATACAAGGCATGGCTTTTTTTAAAAAAAAAAATTATTTAAAAATTCCCCGATTTTGAAAAGACATACCTTCGATTTTTTCCATTTTTTTTATTAAATGGTTATTATGTTGGTTATACGCAATAAAAGTTTTTCGTGGCCACGCTTCAATTTTTTAAGTTATAAATTAAAATGTGCAGCGGTCTAAACATTAATTTAAACACTTTAAAACTAGAAAACTCTAACTTTGATTCTACTTGTGATTTATGCGGATTTGTATTTCCGTTTGAAATATCTACAAAAGGGTCATAAAAAGTATTAAAAAAATTAAAATTTTTATTTTTCTTTTTAATTTATAATTAAAAAAATTGAAGCGTGGCCACGAAAAACTTTTATTGCGTATAGCCAACTGATTTTTTTTCGAACACCAAAGTGAACCAATGTACAAGATTTCGTCAAAATCAAAGACTTTCTTTTAAAATGTGATAGGTTACACACGGAATTGACGAACATTCACTGTTTAATAAGATTTTTTCCCTAAGAGACGTAAAAAATTATTTCAAGACGAATATATCCTGAAATATTTAGACATCTTAAATTTTTGTTTTGTCCAGTTTGACATGGACTGACACATATGTATGCATTCAGCTTTAAGAATTTTCCTTTTTTAAATGTAAAAACATCTTTAAATTTAAGTTTTCCAAAGAGTGGCCCTGAAGCCTCACAAACTCGTGTACATTTACATTTGTGGTTTTCAATCATTACTAGTACAAAACATAATAGATAGTGGAAATAGTGGGCTTTCATAGACTGCGACACACAGCCTAATTTAAGAGGTCCCAAAAATCAGACAATCTTAGATTTAATATTTTCCTTAAAACTTTTAAGAACTTACTTGACGTTTTAGGTGTCAAATACACCGAAATAGCCGTAATCGGATCCAGATTAGGGTCTTTGTATAATTCCGTAACCAATAGATCGTTATCCTTCATACGTAAGGGAAATTTCTGCATATCTACAAAAAACAAAGCATAAAAAACTCATTATTAAAAAGAACCACAATATGCAGTAACTTCAAATAACATAAACAGAGAACAAAACGACAGAACTTATTTTTTTTATTTATTTTACGAAAGCGGTGCATAGAGACACACTCTACACTCTTTAAAAATTTACCATCGTTTTTTTTTTGAAAATTTCAAAATTTTAAGTATAAGTAAATACCCTATTTTTGATTAAACATATTCGACATATTTGTATACTTACCTATATAATAAATAGAGCCATTGTTGCAGCCCAACAATAGAAATGAGCCGGCCGAATCAAATGACAAAACCGGCACCAGATCCTGTATTTGCCAATGCTGAGTCATTGCATGCCAAACACCAATTTTGCCAGATGAGGACAAAGCCACCAACTGACTGCCAATGAAAAATAGATATTCCACGCGTACATTTAAGTTAAATGTACCAATATCGGTTTTATCGCCTCCCTCTTGGATGCTCCACAAACGTATCTGACTGCCAAACGAAATGGCCACCATTTTGCTAGGTATTGGCTCGGCCGTGGACATATTAACCTTGGAATTGATGGCGATTCGTTCGATGGTGGAGTCTATGTAGGGAGAGGTAAAAACTAATTGCCAACCATTAGAATCTTTGACGCGATAGCAGGCTACGAAATGAGCATAGGCCACGGCGAACCAGTTCTGATGAGCTTTGATAATTTGTACTCGCAGTGGGTCAACCCAATTTGAGCTAAGTGTGGGCGAGAAAACCAAACCAATATCATTGCGTATAAGTTTATTAAGATCAGCTGAAGAATTTCGAGAATGGCGCATAAAGTCTAAAGATGGATTACGCGAATGTTCGCCGCGCGTATTGGAAGACCAGCAGCGAGTATCGGCTGCTGTAGAACCACGACCCAAACGTAAATCCCAAGACGAGTTTCTAGAATGCGAAGAATGACGATTCGAGACGACGTTCGCAGATTCCATTCGTACCATTGAGCCAGGTCGGGCATTACCACCATTCGCCGACGATGTTATGCCGGACGATGTGGATGGCAGGCATGGTTCCAGCGGTACAGGAACAGCAGCTGCAGAAGTATTATTTCTTACAGAATTCGAGCTTGAGTTAATGCTCTCTTGTCCGGGAGCAACGCCTTGCTGCGGATTTATTATCAAATTATCATTTGGCGGGATGGGGGGTGCTGGCAAAAAGCCGTAGAACAACACATCTCCACAGGAGGAATGATTTAAATCTTCACACAAGGCCAGCCGTTTTACCAGCGGCGTCAGACCATAGTATTCAGTTTCATGTCTTAGAGCTCTTATTTCACAATTCTTTATATCAATTTCCTTTGTGCGTAAATAGTTCAAAATGATGGAAAACAGCGAAGGATCACGATCGATGAAAATCGCCCCAGTCTCATCTCTTAAACTTGATATGCGTCCACTCAATAGAGCCGTAAAAAACGTATCCGGAATCCATGTCAGTGTGTGACGTGATGTCGAGAACCTATGGTCATACAAAAGAAACCAGAGAGTATGAATTAGAATTAGATTTAGAGATAGCTAAAAAAAATATGTAATAATCTTGAATTTATCTTGAACTGATGATAAAATAAAAACAAGGTGTATTTTTTGTTTCTATTAGAGGGGCATAACTAACGCCAAGAGACACATTGAAACTGGTTATCTATACTGTTTTTGCGTCTATTGAAAGAAGTACAGACTTAGACGATTGAATCGTTACCTATTCAAATGGCCATATTTTGTTGTCACCAATTACACAGTGTAACAAAAAAGAATGAAGTCAAAATACCTGGGAAGTGATATTATTTTTCTTGTATATCATGCCGAGTACAACAAGAAACCGGTTTCGAAATTTCCGAAACACCTCCAAAATCTGGAGTTACGGGTACAAAACCGGTTTTTCGGATCTTACGCACTTATATGCTAGTAACTTGTTGAATATCAACTGATTTTAGGCCGATTTGGAAAGAAGAAACCGCGGCCTTTCGAATGGTGTATACACTTTTAAAATCACACTAAAAAAAATCTGTGTATTTTTCCTGTACTCATTTTTTTTTAAATTTTTTAACTTTGGATGCGTTTTTACACAGAATTTTTTAAAAGGAAGCGAACAGAATAATATAGAGGGTGTTCTTACGAATACAATTCGTTGTCATTTTTAAAAATCCGTTAGAAACAGCTTAAGTTATTCAACTTTTTTTAAAACAATTTTTTTTAAAAAAAATACAATTATTGGCAATACAACTTAGAATGGTTTGTTTGACCGTTTTCTTTTTAATTGAACATCATCAGTATCCCGTTAAGTGACCAGCAAAATTCGGAAATCCTTTTTTTATCTTTTCCTTCAAAACGTTTTTACATTGTAATTATTTCTTTATGAAAGTGTTCGCCTTGTTCATCACTGAACTGGCCCAGGTTTCCTGGGAAGAAGTCTAGATGTGAGTGGAGAAAATGAATTTTAGTTGACATGTTGCAGCCCATTTTACCATACGCACTCAAAAACTGAGCTTGTTGATATAATTCTCATCTCTCATAACATGACGAATTTGACGTCCAATGAATATACCTGAAATTCATCAGAACGGTAACAAATATTAGATCTGTGAAGAATTAATACCTTCTTTAATTTTGACTTCGCTTAATATTGGGAACACCGCTCTAAGATAGCAAAAAGCTTCACCGTTTACATCATGTTTTTTAGTAAGTTTTATGTAATCTAACTTAAGATGCAGTGTTGGCAGAACAACCTTATCAGCTGTAACTAATCGGGCGTATAAAACGTTTTTCCTGCCTATTAAATCGATATGTGTCACGAGATGGCCATACCTTGCGATCGTAGCGATTTGGTGCACGACTATCCCATTCACAAAGATAATATGGATATTTTGTGTAACCATACCAAATAAAATTGTCAAAACCTTTAAATCAGCGACGACTATCCATTTATGCAAGTCATAGTTGACGAATCGCATCGACGAAATGTTTGGGAAATTTCAAAATCGGTTTCTGTTTGTACTCAGCAAGATCTACAAGAAAAATATCATTTCCCAGGTATTTTTTCTTTGTCACACTGTGTTATTTTTATTGATTACAAGATGTGTGGAAATAATCAAAATTCATTTATGAGGCCCCCTTTTGCCTTGACTATGGCCTTGACGGTTAAAAAGTTAAGTTGCATGCTGCACGAATATGATCTTGCGGTATGTCCACTCTAGAACAATAGCTATCTTTGGCGCATCCATACTGGCATATTTATTAGTGCTATTCTTGCTCTTCAAAATGGTCCTGATGGAATAGCCCTTCGGTCTGCATCTGACTACATTAAAAGCTATTATGCGGACGAATGGTTTTTTAACTATTCTGGTTTACACAAGCTTTATAAGACGATGCCAAGTCAAGTTGTTGGAAAGTACATGGTCTTCGACCGAAATGTTTGTGTGCCTACGGCTCTAAATTAGCTTCCAAAACATTTTCCGATAATAATAATATTTGAAAGAGTCCATCAGTAGTCACAACTGCCCATTACTTGAGAATAAAAAATATTTCGGGTGGTCGTTCATAGGCTTAAATTATTTATTTTCTTTGAGTAGCTTAGCCCATGAAATAAAGCTGGTAGTGGTTTTCCGGCAATTATAAACTTTTATTGCTCCATAAACTGAGTCGGATATGCTTATGGTAGCTTGTAAACAATAAGACAGCTGTCATTAGTTTAAATTTGACATAGCTGGCATTATAGTCACAACAAATTATTTTCTGAGTTATATTTTATAAAAATCGAGTACAGTATAACTTTTTTATGCGCATGATTAAAGTTAGTATATCAGTCTGCTTTGATGGGTCAAAGATGGAAGTAGGGACAGGGGCTGGTTTTTATATAAAGTATTATAGGAGACTTACTTAAGTCCCATAACGTTCCATTGAGGAATCAGGGAGAACTTCTCACAAATCAGTGAGCTGTGCTTCGATTCTTAGACTCACTGACCGGGACCTACTGTTTAATGTCATCTCCGAATATCTAATGCATTTTCATAGAGAAATTTTTACATGGCTCAGAGATTAATCTGTTACCCGTAAAGTCGCCGTTTTTGACGAGGTGGAAACCGCCGCTGAAAAATTGTTAGATTATTTTACCCGGGGTTGAAGCTGCGTTAACCGGCATGATCCTCGTACACACGACAGTCCAATATAGGATTTTTAAATCCGCGAGTCATACCGACTCATTGATAGTTGTAGTGTTTTCCAGGCCGAGATACTAGCTATAGACAGAGCAGTACAATTTCTTCGACAGATTAACCTGCCGAATAACAAAGATATAATCTTCTATGTGGACAGTCAGGCGGCTTTGAAGGATGGTAAAGAGTTGAAAAATATCAATAAGCTTATTTTCAAACCGGACTATTGGATTTTATTGTTTCCCCGGGCTCAGCATTGTTGAAGGAAACGATGCGGAAACTATAAAAAGGGTCCTATCTGGGCCCTTAATGGGTTACTTGAAACATGGATTTATAGCAAAGTTAACTTAGCATAGACTAGGACCTACGAGGGCTGCTATATATATTTCTGACCTAATAATGAAAATGCGAATATTTATCATCAAAAATGGTTTTATGATTTTTCAAAGTATTCTCCAGCATGATTTATACACTTTTGCATGCGCTCAAACCAATTGTCGAAGCACTTTTCCACTCCGATCGAGGCAACGAAAATCGTTGACCACGCATTTTTTCTTCATGTGCGAGAATAGAAAGAAGTCATTGGGTGCCAAGTCAGGGCTGTACGGCGGATGACCGATCAATTCGACGTTTTGGCCGGACAAAAAGGCGCTGGTTTGAGCCGATGTGCGAAAGCTCGCATTGTCATGGTACACAATGATTTTCTTCTCTTCTTGTTTTTCGAATTTCTCCGAAGACTTCAAGCAAACAAATTGTGGTGTACCACTCAGAATTGACCGTCCTACGTTGCTTAAGCGGAACAGTCGCCACATGACCAGTTTTGCCGAAGAAACAGGCGACCATTTGCATCGAAGTGCTTCTTCCACGAACAACTTTCGTTGTATTTGGATCGTCTTCGAAGACCCAAACGGTCGATTGCTGTTTTGTTTCGGGTTCATACGCATAGATCCATGGTTCGTCACCTGTGACGATCTTATAAACGTCTTTTAAAGCACCGCGGTCGTTTTTTTAATTTCTTTTCACCAATCGACACGAGCCTTTGAGCGACTGTCAAGTTGTGCGGGATCCAACGAGAACAAACCTTTTTTACGGCCAGGTGTTTATGCAATATCAAATGTATGCTGGTGGAAGAAATGCCCAAAGATGCCTCTATCACACGGTATGTCGCATGACGATCTTGCATTATCATTACACGCACGGCATCAATGTTCGCTGGCACAACGGCCGTTTTGGACGACCTTCGTCTTTGAGCTTCATCGCCATACAAAGATTTAAGTTCATCGATGTACTCTTGTGAAAAATGATCGCACAAAAATGTTCGAGTTAAATCCATTTTTTGCCAAATTGACTTGTTCAAGTAACTGTAAACAACACAAATGATGGTCGTACGTCAAAACGTTCTGAGTACGTTTATACTAAAAAAATATCAAACATTCCAATGGAAATGTCAGATGGCGCCAGGCAACACTTATAATTATAATTATAAGGACATGTGGTATAAAATGGAGTGGTAAGGGGAAGCTGAAGACAGTGGAGTAACTTTTGCGTAGATGGCCACTCTTCCAGAAAGTTATGGACGGTTTGTACTAGCTTAATAGAGGCTTCCTTTATGATAGCGTTTTTGTTTATCATAGACAAAGGTCAATCACAATGGACCCTCTGAGAGTCACCGAGTGGATTTACAGCTTGTACACTTTTCAAGGATAGGCTCCGGTGTAAATTCTGCTAAACTTATATATCCTAACGTCCGCCTTGTTTTGTTCGTTTAATTTAAATGTTATATCGTTGGATAATTTGATTGGTACAGAAGCTGTTTTCCCAGCCCAATCTTTAACGAATGTTGATTTTAATCCTCTAGTTTTGGTTGGATGCGCTGATGCGAGTGCAAGAGCACAACTATAGAATAAGCGTACTCAAGATCTTCATGTCATTCATGATTCGTTGACAATCGGGCAAATAAGCATCCACGAGAACTTGTTGAATAGCCGATGAATTAACTGTTTGGTGCGGTTTATAGGCTAGCGGCGTTATCGGGCCGTACTTTTCCGAAAATGAGGTCGTCCAAGCGGTTACCGTAAATGGTGTTCGCTATCGCGAGATGACTTTTTGTGGCCAGTAAATGAGGACATAAACCTGGAAGATATGTGATTTCAACAGGATGGTGCCACTAACCACAAAACCAACGAAACAATGGCACTTTTGCGAGAAAAATTCAACGGCCGTGTTATCCCACGTCGTGGCGATGTTAATTGACCACCACGATCATGGGATTTGACTCCATTGGACTTCTTTCTTTGGGGATATTTAAAAAAAGTAAACGTCAATAATCCAAGAGCAATTTAAGAGCTAAAGGCAGAGAAAATTCAGCACATTAGCGACATTGAATCTCCAGTATGTCTCATAATCATTGAACATATGGATCATCGGATAGAGAGAGGCATGCCATCGAAGCATTGACCAATTGCTTCGTACATAAATGTCATAGATCCTTCTATCATAATAAAAAATATTAAAAAAATTCTTTAAAAACTTTTTGTTTTATTTACCCACCACCTTTTATAATAAAATATAATATCAAGTCCTGTAGTATTTCCTAATCCTGATCCTTTAGAATATTTTCAAAAATTCTGAAGGAAAAATTGGATTTGATTGGTAATTTTCGCATCTTCCAAATTATCTTCAGGTGACCCTATTTTTTGATCGTATGATGATATAATTGAATACTCAAGCTCGCATAGGCAGCATTATCCGCCACATATTCGGATGTTGGTATCAAGTTGCTGCTATCGTTCCTAATAACGAATTTCTTGTTGAGAATGTCATAACTCACATAATATTGAGATTAAAATATAAATATTTATATTCTAATAGGCAAAAACTATTTACTGGATCTTTTTGAAATTGCTTATCAGTCCGATTATTGAGATAACTCTTAACTACTGTTTTCAATAGCATTCATAGGCAAACACTATTCAATGACGAGTTTGTCAAAATATGTTTAATGCACCCAAATATTTTTTTCTCTAAAGCTAGTACAAAGACTTACATGGGAACGAAATAGGGTGCCTTAATTCTTTGTAAAAAAGATAAGAAATTCTTAACCACAATTTTTTGTTGACATTCAGAGTTAGAAATAAATTTTGAAATTCATTAAAATGCGGTTGGTCGCAAATCATTATCAAATATAGACTTTACTCTTTTAAGGCTTTCATTCTGGTAAATGCAAATCTTGTCTCTGTCGACCCGTTTTTAAAGGGTGGTCCAACCATAATGCACGATGTTAATTGTGAGTCAGTAAAGTTTAGTTGAAGTAAAATTTATTTACTCAACTTAATTTGGCATTTCTTTTTTTAGTGTTTGACAAATTCAACCATTGAGAGGTAGACATTTGAGCAGCGTTTTAAGATTATGGTAGCCTTTTTCGAAAATGGTCGTTTAAATCAAAATGCATATCGTGCACTTCGTGATATTTATGGTCAAAAAATTTGAGCAAATGTGTCCGCAGTGGATTCGTTAACAAGCAGAATTGCCGAATTTGGGCGAATGAGAATGCTTGAGTGACTATTGAAAATTCCTTGCATCCACAAACAGGGACTGTTTAGAGCGGTTTATGGACTGGCGGCTCCATCGGGCCGATCTTGTTCGAAAATGAGATCCGCCAAGCGGTTACCGTGAATGGTGTTCGCTATCGCGAGATAATAACGGACTTCTTGTGGCCAGAAATTGACAATATGGAATTGGCCATAGAGTCAACGAAATAATGACGTTATAGCCCGAGAAATTCGATGGCCGTGTGTTTTATCTCACGTTCATGTGATTTGACACTTCTTTCTTTGAAGATATTTAAAAGAAAATGTGTACGTCAATAAGCATCTATCAACATTAACTCGTCATCGTTCTCAGGAAGTGAACATTTCGCGCACTTCTTTGAGAAGAATTTTGCATAACGACCTCGGTATGATGGCCTACAAAGTTCAATTGGTCCAAGAACTCATAACCATCCGGTGCGTTTTCGCTTCGCTCAATGGGCTAAAGATTGTTTGGCAGGTGATGAAGAATTTTAACGAAAAATCGTGTTTTCAGATAAAGCTCATTTTCATGTCGGTGGCTATGTTAATAAGCAAATTTGCCGCATATAGGGTTCAGAGAACCCTCGCGTGACTACTGAGAAGCCAATGCACATCGAGTGACTGTTTGGTGTGGATTTTGGGCTGGCGGCATCATTGGACCATTTTTCTTCGAAAATTAGCAAGGAGCCTCCGTTACCGCTCTATCGTTTATTGAATTTTTTGTTTTCAAAAATGCAAAAGAATGACATGGACGACATTCTGTGTTGTAAAGTTGACGAAGGGTAAGATTAATTCGGGAAACTACAGCGTCAATATGATGCTCAAAGTTTAATTTGTCATCAACAACAACACCCAAACATTAAATGCTACGAACAATTTCAGTGAAAACATTGTCGTATTTTATTTGCCTACAGTCTACAGGCCTCGTAGAAAATAGTAGAGCCTTAGTCTTTGACGGATTTAAACAAAGATTACTAGACACCATCCAGCCATGCAATAATTCCAGCACATCATCAACCCTCGCTTGAAGTACATTAATAAATGGATGCTCACCCTTGAAACATCAGCATACGTGGCAGCGCATAGAGAAAGGGACCTAAGGGTAAAAAAAAAATCATTTTTTTTGTTTTTTGATGTGGACAACATCTGAGCATCGAATGAGACCGACCCCTTGCCCCAAAAGTGTTCCCTTCCAGAGATATGCGCGTTTTATGAAAGCGAAGTCGACGATTCTAAGCGCAAATAGAAAGGGGCCTAATCTTTAAAATGGCTCTCCTGAGCAAAACTGGTTTTTAACCTTACGTCCCTTTCTATTTGCGCGTCACATATGCATAAGGAGTGCATGAGCCACCAAGACTATCAAAAAGGTCATTTATAAACAATGTAAACAAAATAGGCCCAAGG
Source organism: Hydrotaea diabolus (assembly GCA_963513945.1). Classification (NCBI taxonomy): domain Eukaryota; kingdom Metazoa; phylum Arthropoda; class Insecta; order Diptera; family Muscidae; genus Hydrotaea; species Hydrotaea diabolus. The sequence goes on from OY740716.1 coordinate 256,279,176, forward strand.
ACCGACCCCTGGGGCACCACACTCCTTACCGACAAAACACACGATAAAAAACGGTTAACACTTTCGTATTGCGTCCTGCCACTAAGATAAGAGCTTATTATATGACAGGCGCTGGCTTCAAATCCGTAAAACATAAAAAGTTTGTCTATCGTTAACCATGATCAACTCTGTCAAACGCCTTCTGCAAATCAAGGGATATAAGCACACTAAGGCGCTAATTAGTAAAATTACTTCTCAATTCATCAGTTAAACCGGCTAATAACGTTGATGTATTCCTTTTATTGCGAAATCCACACTGACAATCATTAAGCAAAGACTTTTCTTCTAGGTACTCTAACAATTGTCGCTTTAAAATGTGCTCCATTATTTTGGATAAAATTGGCAAAAGAGAGATTGGCCTTAGGTTCTCCAGCGAGTCCGAATTTAATCGGAGTTATTTTGGAGCATTTCCATTGTATGGGAAATACCTACGTCATTTCGATAGAATTCACAAGATGCAAAAAATATCCTACAATGTAGGGAAAAACTACTTTAAAAAAACAATCGAAAATGTACTGAAAAATTGTGTTGATCGGATAAGGTATTGCCGAGCCAGTTGCGGTGGTCTTACGAATGATATTGTGTTCTATTATTTAATGACAAAGTTCAACATTTCTAATCAAGAAATTTGAAAATACTACCAGTACTTTTTTTACAGCCGATTCTAATTTTAATATGCCACCATTTACCTATCAATACATTCAAATAAATCCTAGGATACGTGAGTCAATTCCGATGGGAACAGCCAACTCTAAATTCGGATTTAATTCCACTTGCTGGTAAATGTGAGTTCAATTCCATCACACTCCAACGTTAAGACTAACAATGGTTTGCTCTGGAGGGACGACAACCATACATATGCATGTCACTATTTTTCGTTGCGATTCCAAATTATTTTAGATAGATGCTATTGAATAATACTGGACAATGAAAACCTACAATTACAATTCATAGGAGGTAATTTGACCCTACACTCTAAACATGTACTAAATACGTGCGAATATATACTTGGTCAGCGATTGCTAGTGCTAGTCGAGTAGATCAACCATTCATTAATTCATGCAACATCATCACAACACCACTCATCTTCTCCATTGTTTGTCCACTGTAACAACTGCTTATTACTTTAGCGCCCGAGAAGATAAGAAATAGAAAACAAAAACAACGCTGACCCCATACAATAGAAAATAAACACACACGCACTTTTACGCACACACACACAGTAAAACTATAAACATTTACACACCAAAAGTAAAACATCAACAAATTACTGTGGAAACATGAAGAAATGCCGACGAATACATACCTCTTACCCCCTACATTTAGATTTACCAAATCATTATGTTGTAAGTAGGACATGTCTCTCCAACAGTCCCCGTCCTCACTGGATTTAGAGATTTTAGTGGGGCTCTGGGCCACCGAGTAGTTTAACTTTTAACTGATGATTTTATTGTTTAGTTTCTTTTGTGCCCGCTTGACTTTTTACTATTGTTTCTTTCAAATGCCAGTATGCAAATGAAGCTTCGTTTATTTAAACAAAATTATGACAACACACAGCCAGCACTGCTTATTTTTGGAATCTCCACATCCACATAAAAGTGAGAGAGGAATTTAATATTTTTAATCAATGTTGTTCAGGGTTGCCATGCACACACTACTAAAATCGTTTTATTTTTGTTAAAGAAAACGTCAATTTGGAAAACATAAATCGTCGCATACAAGTGAGGCTTTGTTTACATAAGAAATTTAGTCCGACTTATATGGCGTTTACACTACAGTCATTTTTCGTAATTCACGCTCTCATTAGTAATTCAACCCGCAATTAATTCTCCATACAAAATTCTGAGAGCGAATTACGTTGTTAAATAGTAATTCATTTTGAATTACCTTCTGAATTACGAACAATTGTTGCCTTCCTTAATTTTTATCGGAAAATATCGAAGCTGCTGTCAAAATAAAAATGTAAACATAAACAACAAAGCGAAAAAGAAATAAGTTAATAATAAATAACTTAATAATAATAAAGAATGTTGTCATATTCTATAGGTTTAATTCAAAAAGAGGAATTTCAATGTAAATGAATACAATCACCCCTATTCTGCACTACAATTACGTTCCCGCATTACGTTACGCATCGATCGAAAATTTGGATTCCAACATAAAACGAAATCGAAAGAATAAGAAGAAGATAAGTGGTATTCACAATAAGCTGTTTGCCTGTGGAACGTGTGAGATCGAAACAGAAAACCAAACAATTTTGTGAACATCTGTGAAAAAGTTGAATGTCGTGCATAGTACTAATAAAATAAAGACAAAAAAGACATCATTGCAGTAATGGAAATGATACCAGCGGCAGTTTTGTTGGACGAGGAGAACAATGTGCTCCAGAATGCAGACGCAAGGCTTGAAAAGCGGAACCTAAGAGACAATTGTAATCCGTTCGAGATGACCGATCAAAGGTAAGACATTTATTTTAAAACTATTGATATGTGATATAATTAATTTACTTTCACAGATTCAAAAAAACAGAGTAATGGCGGCGTTAAGATTCTTCGCTGAAGGAAGCTACCAACACGGAGTTGGTGCTGATAATAACGTAGGTATGGCTCAATCTACTGTGTCGAAGTCGCTATCCATTTTCCTGGATGTCATGCAGTGAAAGCTTTGTTCACAGTGGATCAAATTTAAGCAGACCGAGGAGGAAAAGTCGCAAGCGAAGCGTGACTTTTATGCGAAAGCCTCATCATCTCCTTCTTGTTAGTGGTCAGCTTGCGTTTTATATAGCACTTCCAGTCAATCCACACCTACATAAATAAAAACAAATATTTTATACGTGCAACATATTCAAATTTGATACATACTTTTTTCCAGGCGGTGGCATTTTTTGTTGGTGGCCCCATTGAGTTCAGCTTCAAACTCACTTCTTGCCAAAATTGCTCCACTTCCTCCTTCTGCCTCTTGTGGTAGCCACCCGCAATGTCACTTTTTGTGGCCATTAAATCTGCCAGCTTCTCGTATTGCTCCCGTGTTGTTGTTTTCGACCTGTAATAAATGAAATATAACTCACAAAATAATACAAAATATTAATATCTACTCCATTTTATACTTACATTTTTATTTTTTTACTTATTTTTTTTTTATTTATTTATCGTCTTTACGCCACAAATGTCTTAACGTAGAAAAACGAAGCTACGATTGTAGTGCAGAATAACTACAATCGTAAAAATTACGCAAACGGAACGCAACGGAACTTGTCGTGCAGAATACCTAATTTGCCAAAACGGAGAAAATCCAATCGTGATTGTAGTGGAGAATAGGGGTGAATTTTTTTTTGGAATATCGAAACAAAAGCCTCTGACAAATCGAATTAAGTACGTGTTGTGTAAACAGGGTAATTCGTGTAATATGGCGCTTACACTACAGTCATTTTCGTAATTCCCGCTCTCATTCGTAATTCAACCCCCACATACCTTGCGAATTACGTAATTCACCATACAAAATTCTAAGAGCGAACTACGTTACGTTAAAGGTAATTCATTCTGAATTATGAAGAAATCATTGCCTTCTCTTATTTGTATCGGAAAATATCGAAGCTTTTGTCAAAATAAAAATGTAAACAAACTGCTCTGCTCCCATTTACTCGCACTCCTTCTATTCACTTTATTGCAAAAAACCAAAGCAATGTTTATATTTATGATATATTGATAAATTGTTACTTACCTTTAGAGCTCATAAAAAAAGAGGAATAGAATATTAATAAACACAATTTTTTTCTATGGAATACCAAAAGCAGCTGTCAAATCGAATTAGGTACGTATTGTGTAAACAGGGTAATTCGCGTTAGTAATTCAAAGAGCGAAATAGGTAATTCGCGATGTAATGTGGTCATGTTATTATCGCCTTACTGTGATTCCATTTTTGATGTAAACATCAAAGACGATAAATTGTACAAGATGGATAATGTGCATTTTCTTTACAACACTGTAGAAAACCACACTTCATTAACGCACAAAGTCTCGGGGTTTATTTTCCCACATCGTTTGTACACAATCACTAGAACAATAAAAAGACAAAACTGAAGCACAAAAAACACGAAATTCGCACATATTTAAGACAAAAAAACAGTATTCGCAAATGATTTTTACTCATCCGTTTTTCGATTTCTCGATAAAGCTCAAATCGCCAAACTTGTCTTTGGTAAACATGACCTATGGTTTTGCATAGACCAGCGTATGATTTTCTGCCTTATCAGTAGCAACAGTCGTTTTTTCATTTCCTTCCTTGAATTTACTATAATATTAAAGCAAATAGTTCTATATTACGCCACATGTACGCAAGTTTTAATGTATAACTAAATGAATATGCCATATAACTAAATGATTAACAAAAAAAGAGCTATGTATAGAAAATCGCTTCCAGCCATCTACGAAATAAAATTACTATATGGTAAAAACTTACGTCGTAATTCCTTTTAACTATCAAATCGACTTGAGGAAAAATATGACAAGTCCCTTCATAATTTTTTTTTATCTTTTTGTGGGAAGACAAGTACATTGTGATCTACATGATTTTATACATTTGTAGATAAACAATAATGTGTTTACCAACCATATTGGAAGACCGCCCGAGTGTCGTTTTTTAAGTACGAGAACATTTACTTTCCTTCGAATGCAAATATTCTAATGCCTTTTCCTTTTTTGTACAATTCTTCATTAGATTCTATGGATTTTACGTTAATCGTCATTGGGTCAAATTGTACTAAGAAAATCGTCTAAATGACGAAAAATCGTTAATATTGGCAGCCCTACCAATGTTTCCTGTATAGAGTTTGTAGCCAATAATGAACAATTGGCGGCGGCATTGCTGCTTAATTTGATGGCGGCGGTGGTAGTTCTAATGACACGTTGACACTGAAGTTTTTTTCTACTTTGCGTATTTTAAAAATTTCGGCAACAGACATTGAAATAATTATCCAAAACATACAATCCACGTGAAAGTCTCCTTGAGTTTTAGTGCCAAAACTCGGAAAATTGCCTATATAAAGGTAATTATTTCTTCCTACTTGTATGTTGCCAACACTTAAAGCTTTTATTGGGTACTTTGATTTGGAATTTACCCTGTAAATGCCGGAGATATTGGCCGGAGATATTGGCACTTGGAAAGGATGCTGATGATTGGATTTGGGGGTAAGGAATACATTAAAATCATTAAGAAATGCATGAAAACAGGAATAAAATGTTGGAATAAAAGAGGTATGAACTGAAAATTACGCCACAGGCGAAAAAATATTTGGAAAAAATCGCGCGATTTTTTCAAATAATTTTTCATTTTTTTTAAATAAAAAGCTTCATCTCCTGTTCTAGAAGGGTTAAAACCTTCGTTAAATGAAAGGTTAATATGTTGACTATACAACTAGATCGATAAATACATACTAAAAATAAGCATTTTTCGATAGCTTTTGGCAGAGGAAAAAAGTCTCTCCTAATTAAAAAAAAAACTTAAAAATAAAAGTTGAGAAAAAGGTTGAAAATTGAATTGTCGTAAATTGTGAATGTCGTAGTGGGATATTTGGATCAACATGTTTATGTCGGTATATTGGAAAATGTTATGCTGCCATATGCGGAAGATGAATTGCCCTTGTTGTGGGTCTTCCAACAAGACAACGACCCTAAACATACACGCAGAAAGCCACAGCAAAGGTTTAGAGACAATTCACCTGACGTCATGGAGTGGCCCGCCCAGTCGCCAGATTTTAACTCCATTGAAAACCTTTGGACTGATATCAAAAAACACGTGTGGGAAGCCAAACCTATCAACAAAGGGGCAACTCTGGGCTGTAGCTAAGGAGTCGTGGGAAGGAATTCCAAAGAAAAGATGTGAAGATTTGCCTAACTCAAAGCCCAAACGATTTGCTGCCGTTATTGGCAACAAAGGTCATGCTACAAAATATTAATGTTATTATATGTTCACTGAATACTGCTTTATATTCTTAATAACGTTTTTATGTTCAGCTTTTGTATTCTTCCATTTTGTACTATTCAAAATTTGCAGTGCTATTTTTGCCGCCTAAATTTTGTCTTCAAGGCATTTTTTGAATTTTTCCATTAAAAAACAAGAAATACCGAAGAAAGTTGTTTTTCTATATCAAAAGACTTGTTTCATTCTAGCCTTGCATCAGAAGCACAATTCTATTAATAAGTAAAAGTAAAATCCGTTAATAAAAACTGACATGGAGTATAGTGCTATTTTTGTACCGCAGCTGTTCATTAATTGCTTTCTTTCGCCCATATATATGTTACGAAAAACAACAAGAGTAAAATTGGTATAACTGTACCGTATTTCAAAAACTTTCTGTGAAGCTATGAACATTTTCGTTATTAAGGTTCTGAGTTCGAACCCCATCAGAAGAAATATTTTTTTTTTAACATTTGGGAGCAAAAACAAGGTTTTTTCACAATCCTAAATATGTACCTATGCATATTTAAGATTTAAGCCAATTTGGGATCGGACTGGCCGACATGAGCCCAAAATTCGGTTTCCTTTAACGTTGGACCTATGGGTATTAAAATTAACATTAATATTACTTCGACTATTTATGAAGACTGGCCCTTATGTCAAAGGTCCCTATTGCGCCGAAAATTAGTTCCCTTTTATTTGCTGTCAAAGCCAACGGCATACACTGCGGAGACTATCAAAACTGCCACCCGACCGAACTTACGAATTATCCACTTGTCTGTTTATAACCGGTAAAAAATGTGCTTTTATTTTTTTAATCCTCTATACCGCCACCGTATTTTTCCAATAATTCTTGCTTTCGTTTTCTAAGTAATGCTTCTTCCACATCTTTTTGCGATGGAACCGGAACATGTGCCGTAAATTTGGGCGCTAATAATTCCATAGGGTTTTCCTCCTTCCCTGGATGCTCTGATGTTTTCGCATCCTCAGCTGCCTCTCTGGCCGGTATTGACAATGGATAGATATCATCATCACCCTCGTCGTCTTCCAAGTCTATATGTCCATCCCTGGCCATTTTTTCCTTCCATTCTCGGACGGTCGTTTGGACTGCTAATAGTTCAATGCGTTCCTCCAATGGCATCAATATACCATCATCATCGTCGCGATAGCCATAGTACTCTGCATCCACATCTCTCATTAATTCTGCACGCGATTTTCTGGGGGGTGGTGGTGGTTCTTGCTCAAATAGTTCCCTTACCCCGGGCAAGTCCTTAGCGGCTCCAAAATACTTATAACCTCGATTGCCCGGTACTTCACGACCCTCAGCATCAAACATTTTTGGTCCATATCGACGGTAGTGGGGTCCACCCAAAGCAGATATTTGATTTTCCCAGTGACGTTTCTCTCTTAGCAATTTATTGATCTCATCATTTAAATCGCGTATACGAAACTCACCAAGACCGGCTGTAAAAAATAATTATTAGAAGAATATTTTTATTATAGATAAACAACACCCACCGTTTTGTATTTGTGCAACTTTATTGGATATTTCTCGAATAATTTCCAAACGATACTTCTCACATTTCGGCAGCTCCTGGCATTCGGAAGCCAGATATGGTCTGCGGTCTTTGTCTCCAGATTCTATTTCTTTGGCGGCTCGCCAACGGGCCAATGTGGTCATCGCTTTCTCAGCATTACGGGCCTATAATATAATGTAGATTAAGAACAGTAATTTTTACAAATTATTGTTAATTTTATTAAATATTACCATTTTCACGTTTCGTCGTCGTCGTTTTGTTTACAAATAAAGTGCTAGTGATTGGTAAATCGATTTCGACATTGAGGGAAAATCGTGTTTGTTAATAAACGATATCCCTTCCTCATGTTAGTAAGTAGAGTTTGAAGCCATTTTAGAAATATCAGCGGCGCTTATATATAGTTTTCACAACGAGCAAATATATGGGATGTTTCCGCTATTTCTTTTCAACTTAAATTGTCCTTCTAGGTTTACATAAAGCATTTGGTTTGGACAAAAAGTTAAAAAAATGCACAATTCAGCCCACTTTTGGTATTCTTGTAAAATGAGTGTTTTTTTTTTAAATTTATACGATCTACCTTAAAATCAATGAATTAAGAACAGTTTTATAATGTTATTGTGGTAACAAATGATTTGATTCCAAGCAACGCCCCTTCAGGTACCTCCTACACAAATGACCCTGTTTCAGAGAATTTCGCTTAATATACGAACTTTGAGTTTATAATTGCTTTTTATCCGCGTTCAAATGGATGACAAACCCCTTTCTGGTACCTATAGTTTAAATGCATCATCTCGCCACTTTTGATATTCGATAAAAATTTTGATAATATCCAACGATTCTGCCAAAATAATCAGAAATTCGATTTAAAATTAGACTGGCTGACGAAGAATTTGACCCTTAAGAATCAACATACGATCCCGAAAATTTGCTCGGTTATAGTATTAAGTCAATAATTGATTGGGTTTTCAAATAGGCAAAATCGGCTAAGGTATAAAAATGTCCCTTTAATAGACACCTTAACCTCGATAAGTACACGCTTTGTAGAACTTCCTTAACAAATCAGAGTTGTTGATAGAAGAACAATGATAAAAATGGGTATTGTTAGTTAGTTACGCACTACGACCTGTATTGAAAAAAGCGGGCGATCAATAGTTAATATGAACTTGGACTACTGGTGCTTTGGGGCAGCCGAGGTGTGGTGGTAGTGTGCCAGTTAACCAAGGTTCAACCCCAGGTAAGAACATCTGCGACTATCCTAATATGTGGTGGGTATTAAGTAACTATGTTAGCACTTAGCAAATTTTTGCAACTCCAAATGTGGATTCATTTTGAAGATTTATCGGAGATTACAGTCAGATTCATGGACTCAACGTTAGATTTATCTTAATGGACAAATCTCTTTAAACATTTATATATCGCCTATATAGTTTTGTTTTTAACAATCGAAATAAGGCTCTAGCTGGTTTTTGTTGCCCTGGTTATAATTATCGCCAAAGATGATATTAAACAGGAAATTTGTCAAAGTAGTATGGCTTTCCATCCGAATCCAATCCAAAGTAAGGATTGATAAATAATTTTTGGTAACACTTTATTAAAGTTGGAAGTCGTCTTTATATACTGCTGCTCTAGAAGACACGTATAAAATCACATATTTTTACAGTTCTGAATGGTATGATTGTTAAATAGTCAAGATTGAGGTTTGAGGAACAGCCGTACTATAAATACATATTAAATCTGATCTTCCTTAAAATCCGTACATTAGTGAGAAGTTTTCTGCATACCAAATTTGTGTTAGGTATCAGGTAGCTGTCTAGCTTAGTTCAAATTCGTCCTTTCTGGCTTTGTAGCAAGCCAACAGCATCAACATCTCGTCCCTGGTCCACAATTTTGGTTAAGTCACTCACAAAATAGCTATATTATTTCATCGAATTTTTTCTAAATCTTAACAACAAACATTTTCAATTACTATTTTTGCATCATTGTAATTTATGGAAACCCTCCCTACATTTGAAAGTTTCTTTCATCGTCAAATGCGTTACGATTTAGTCACTTCCAGACCATAACTGGAAGATAGTTTGAAATTTACAAAACAATTTACTTTACAGTCGTCTTCAAATTATACAGAAGAAAATTGGAAAGTTGTTTGTTGTTTACAACACCAGCCGAAAATCACATGTGCTGTTTTGGATATATTAAAGAACATTATACGCTACTGCCAATGTCGCAGTGACCGCGAAAAAAAATTAGAATCAAAAGTAACTTCCAAGAAGGCACTAAGAAGTGACTGTTTGTAGTTACAAGAGTAGAAACACAACATTGCGGCCGCTGTAGGGGCTGTCAAAAATATATGAAAAATTGAGAGGCAAAACCGCACTGAATTTAGTCTATTTCTATTTTTTCTGCGGTTTTTCTTGCGCTCTCAATTATGGCTACTGCCTCTCTATCTCTCCATATTTTCATGTTTTTTGTAAACAAAAACCGTATAGGCTAATAGTTTTTGTGCATATTTGCAGTAAGAAGAAGCAATCATAAATTTTAAAAGTTAATAAAATGGATCAAAATAGGAAAATTATAATAAAATAAAAAAAAGTAATTTGATTGTGCATGTAATTTACAATTGAACCTTTCAAAATAATTCTTGTTTAGTTTGCAAATAAATTTATTGTATTTTTTCAAAATCGCTCAAGGCCAAATAATAAATACAAACAGCTGAGAAATGACAACAAAACCCGTCGCCGGACCAGTCGTCATTTAATTTACATTTTCTTGCCGCACCGGTTTTTGTCGCCGTGGTCGTAGCGTTCTGTTTCTACTCTAATGCTGCCCAGGTAAGAACATCTGCGACTATCCTAATATGTGGTGGGTATTAAGTAACTATGTTAGCACTTAGCAAATTTTTGCAACTCCAAATGTGGATTCATTTTGAAGATTTATCGGAGATTACAATCCAAAGTAAGGATTGATAAATAATTTTTGGTAACACTTTATTAAAGTTGGAAGTCGTCTTTATATACTGCTGCTCTAGAAGACACGTATAAAATCACATATTTTTACAGTTCTGAATGGTATGATTGTTAAATAGTCAAGCTTGAGGTTTGAGGAACAGCCGTACTATAAATACATATTAAATCTGATCTTCCTTAAAATCCGTACATTAGTGAGAAGTTTTCTGCATACCAAATTTGTGTAAGGTATCAGGTAGCTGTCTAGCTTAGTTCAAATTCGTCCTTTCTGGCTTTGTAGCAAGCCAACAGCATCAACATCTCGTCCCTGGTCCACAATTTTGGTTAAGTCACTCATAAAATAGCTATATTATTTCATCGAATTTTTTCTAAATCTTAACAACAAACATTTTCAATTACTATTTTTGCATCATTGTAATTTATGGAAACCCTCCCTACATTTGAAAGTTTCTTTCATCGTCAAATGCGTTACGATTTAGTCACTTCCAGACCATAACTGGAAGATAGTTTGAAATTTACAAAACAATTTACTTTACAGTCGTCTTCAAATTATACAGAAGAAAATTGGAAAGTTGTTTGTTGTTTACAACACCAGCCGAAAATCACATGTGCTGTTTTGGATATATTAAAGAACATTATACGCTACTGCCAATGTCGCAGTGACCGCGAAAAAAAATTAGAATCAAAAGTAACTTCCAAGAAGGCACTAAGAAGTGACTGTTTGTAGTTACAAGAGTAGAAACACAACATTGCGGCCGCTGTAGGGGTTGTCAAAAATATATGAAAAATTGAGAGGCAAAACCGCACTGAATTTAGTCTATTTCTATTTTCTCTGCGGTTTTTCTTGCGCTCTCAATTATGGCTACTGCCTCTCTCTCCATATTTTCATGTTTTTTGTAAACAAAAACCGTATGGGCTAATAGTTTTTGTGCATATTTGCAGTAAGAAGAAGCAATCATAAATTTTAAAAGTTAATAAAATGGACCAAAATAGGAAAATTATAATAAAATAAAAAAAAGTAATTTGATTGTGCATGTAATTTACAATTGAACCTTTCAAAATAATTCTTGTTTAGTTTGCAAATAAATTTATTGTATTTTTTTAAAATCGCTCAAGGCCAAATAATAAATACAAACAGCTGAGAAATGACAACAAAACCCGTCGCCGGACCAGTCGTCATTTAATTTACATTTTCTTGCCGCACCGGTTTTTGTCGCCGTGGTCGTAGCGTTCTGTTTCTACTCTAATGCTGCCCACACACGATGCAACATTTTTTGAAACATGGCCATGTTTCAAGCCATGTTGCATCGTGTGTAGCAAAATAATGAAAACTGGAGAAATTTTATTAATGAATATAAGAATTTACCAGAGTTATGGAACGTAAAATGTGATAGTTATAAAAATAATGCGTCACTCATTTCAAAATATTTTTTTCCTTCCGCGTATCTTTGTTTACCAGAAAAACTCACCGACTGATGTTTCATTTATGGTTTCAATTTTGGTTGCATCGTCTGTAGTAAAAAATGAAACCAGGTTTCAAACACATGTTTCAAACAATGTTGCATCGTGTGTGGGCAGCATAACAGCCAAATCGCCGAGTTACTTCCATACAAATGCTTGTTAAGTAACCTGAAAAGAATACGGCTATTATTTACTATTCATTTACATATAAAAAGCACGGTGCCGTTTTTAGCTCGTTAATTTTAATTTAGACAATACATTATAGTCCTTAGTAATTTCTTGTTTGTATATATAGCAAATATTTAATGTTTAAAATAATTAGGCTTAATAAATTGAACTTACAACTTTTTTTGACTACCAATACATAATCTCAATTGTCTTTAGGCAATTGTCCCATGTGGGCGCAGAATTAACAAATTGTAGATTTTTATCCAATTTTTCTATTCATTGTGTCCAATCCGATGAAATCGTACGACACTCGAAGTGCAAATTAAGATACGGCAACTCCACATAATCTTCTTGTACACACACTCACCGGCAAATTTTCCACTAGTTTGGCTTTAGAATTCCCTCCCGCTTTATTTTCAATTTGATGCTATTTTTTTGCAAAGTGCACCACGCATTTTGTATTCTATCAAAAGCTGTCATAGCAAAGAGACGTACGCGGACATAAAAATCAAAATAAACAAAAATTGGCGAAAAGAAGTTAAAATTGTTAAGTTGTTTGTGTTAATTATTTGTCAAAGCAAGCGTTTTCTAAAATAGTTCGAACAAAATGCCAGGCATTGCTTCGTTATCAGTTGGCGTCATTCCTGTAAGTACAATGGTGGAATTTATAATTTTTGCTGTTGCAGCATTGTGAAATTGTTTGCAATTTTTGTTGTTGTTTTCATTTTAGCGCATTATGGCCGGCGAGGAAGTGGACTCTCCAGTTTTTCAGATCCTGGGTGTAAAGCGCATTATGGGCGGGGAGAGTGAACGTTTGCGTCTATTGATTTCGGACAGCGTGTATTTCAACAGTTTTGCGATGCTGGCCACGCAGTTGAATTCCGTATTTACTGAAGACAAACTTAAGGAAAACACCATTGTTCGCGTGGATAAGTACATTACATCGGTGGTCAACAAAAACGATGCTGGAAAGTAAGTAAATACATACTTTGATTATATAGCTCACGTAAGATAACTAATCACGTAAGATAGCTAATCGATCTTTAGCCGTTGTTCCTTTTAACGATATTGGGACTACCTGCTACAATGTCTGTACAGGGCATTATGCCTTAGTGCTGATGTTCGCTACACCTTAAAGGAATGGAAATATACGGAATGTCCGTCCGCCCACCTATCGTTTTAATTAAAGTGCGGGGTACAGGCAACGACCAGATCCCACACAAAGTTTACTACCGATTTGAGGCCATGTAGCTCTAGAGTCCTCAAATTTAACTCCACCACGCCAAAATCGGATGCTACGTTATGAGCGACCAGTAAATAACTGCAGTGAAATTGATTTAGCCCCCAAACAATCTTCTGAACAACAGAGTTATGTAGGGTAAACCCTAGTCGTCCCCGACTAACTTTTTTACTTGTTAATTTTGCCTCTTTCATTGGTTAAAACAGTCCATGGATTTTATAAAGGTTTTTTTTGTAGAATTGTAGGCTGATGAAAACTAAAACACTAGATGGATGTCAGTGGACCTGAGCGGAAATGATAGTTCAATAAAAAAAAAAACGGTTAAAATTATTAACTTTTTCCTACCACTGTGTATGTTCGTTTATGAAAAACCCAATGCTTAATTCCCACAACATCTCACTAGGGACCAAGGAAAACTTTTCTCAAATTACTGAGCTGAGCACCAAATTACTCTTGTACTCACTGGCTGGAATTATTGTTTAACGACGGCTCCGAACGGCTAAGGCATTTTATAGGCTAAGAGATTTATCTCTTAGTCTCGTAAAGTCACCAGCATCTACGAGGTGGAAACCCGCCAAACGTAGCCACCGAGATGAGAAGGCCTCTTGTCAATAAATATTATTCTTCGTCCAATATCGTTGTCCAATTCAACCTGCTCTACTCATTACGTTTTGCGGAGATATGATACTAAAACTTTATGTCAAGATTTAGAGCAGGAAACAGCTGTTAGTGTCAGCTGTTCCCCATTTAAAAATAAACTTGTCTTTGGCCCTCCCTTTTTACTCTATGAATATTCGAAACCGTCTTATGGGCCGCCATTTGTATGAGGACTGTATGCAAAAATATATAAATGGTCCAGGATTATTTTCTCGTCCATCGTAATATACTATACCAAACTAGCTCGATATCTGAATTAAAATTTGCGTTCTAACAGCATTTGATTCTAAGTCGGAGGGGGCCCTTGTTTTGAGGGCTTATCATAACGTAGACCGATATTACTATTTTCTTTTTATCCAGACTTATAATTTAAAGCATGTACGAAGGTTGCTTTTTATATTTCGGGTCCGGTAATAAAAAACCCAATAATTTATCAATTGAAATGGTTGTATTGCTTTTTAAAAAATTCTTCTTTATGATCAATAAACTTTTGCATGCGCACAAACCAATTTTCGAAGAACTTTTTCCACTCCGATTGAGACACCTCCAAAACATGATTTTTGAACTATTCAGCAGCTGCTTCGGGCGATGAAAAACGTTGACCACGCATTCTTTTCATCATGCTAGGGAATAAGAAGAATTCATTGACTGTCAAATCAGGGCTGTATGGTGGACGGCCCATCAATACGATATCTTGAGCGGTCAAATAGCTCATCGTTTTAGGTGATGTGTGAGAGCTCGCACCGCCTTCCGCCTTCTCTTACTCAGGGCTGTCATAAAAAACATGTCGGTTTTGCTAATTGTCGTTTTTGCAAACCAATGTTGGTTTCATTTGGTGTCATGAAACCATGTTCGTTTTGTCCATTTGGCGAATGTAAATAAAACAAATGTTCGAATCAGCTGTTGCTGATAAAACCGATAACATTTTCATGACACCAAAGCATTTTTTCTTATCGTTTTCAAAACCAATAGTGACAACATTGGTTTCTATGACAGCCCTGATGATCTTTCCTCATCTCTTCGAACACTGTTGGCAAACAGATGGTTGTATACCTCTTCGAATTGACCGTCCTCCGTTCCACTAAAGGCACTGTGGCAACATGGCCGGGTATACTGAAAAAAAGCAATCATTTACTTTTTCCACGAACAACTTTTGTTGGATTTGGCTCGCCTTGAAAGACCCATACGGTTGATTGCTGTTTTGTTTCGGGTTCATGTTCATAGATCCATGATTCGTCACCTGTGACTGTCTTTGAGCTACCGCAGTTATACTTTTTCAACATCTCTTTGCACCAATCCATACGAGCCTTTCGCATACGAGCATTCGTCAAATTATGTGGGATCCAACGATGAACATGCAATATCTTATTGATGCTTATCATACTAATGCCCAAGGATGTCTCAATCTCACTGTATGTCAGATGTTGGTCTTGCCTAATCAGTTTAGGCACAGCATCGATGGTTTCTGGCAAAGTGACCGAAGTTGGACGTCCTTTTCATCCTGGAGCGAACTGCATCCGAGACTGAGCTCTTGGTTTCAGCGATTAACAGTGTTTTTTTGATTCATTGCCAAAAGTCGAAACAGGTTGATTTAAACACTTTTGTCTCGATAACCCACGCAGAAAATCGTAAAAAATCTTGGCACGAAAATGTTCACGGGATAATTCCATTTTTTGACTAAGATGAATTATTCAACGGACTGTAAACAAAACAATTCGCCCTAAAATGACAAAACGTTCTGAGTGAAGTTATCCTTAAAAATGTCAAAGTTTCCAATGAAAGTTCCAGTTTGCATCTGGAAACACTAGGATTGTCAGGACCCGAAATATAAATAGCAACCTTCGTATGCTATTTTTGCATATAAAATATCTGAGCATTTTCTAATCGATCGTAATAACCTCTGGTAAATTTCATCAAGATTGAATGTAATGCGTGGCTTTTAGGCTAAAGACCTTAAATACATGAAATCGGTTAAAGATATGTGTGGGAAATGTATCTAAATCTGAACCGATACTCTTAACTTTGAATAGCGTCTGTCTTTGATTTAAAAAACTTTTATTCTGCCAAATTTCATTAAGATCGGTGCGCTTAATATGGACAGCGTAGGCGGCAGGTACTGCCATCGTTAGGTCGGTAATCATAATCGTGGAAGTAGCCTAAATATGTTTGGTAGTTACAAACATATGCCATGAAAGTAACTTGTAGTACCCTGTTCCACAGAGTGTTGCAGGGTATACTTAGGCGCAGTAAGGTCAGAAGAGCTTGGGTCCAACGAAATGTAGTCATGGACTGATTGAAAAGTAAGCAGCATTTAACAAAACAAGTTTTTTCAAATTGCGAGTAATTTCCGTTCACCTGTATCAAATTGCCCGGTTTGCTTTTTTCTTTTTTGAATGCTGGTCATATCCAAAAAAGAGTAGGCGATACATTTTTAGAATGTCGACTATGTAAGAAAAACCATGGACGACGAGTCCTAAAATTTTGATAACTATCGCGAGAATCAGTTTATAAAATAACCTAGATAAAGAAGTGTTCGAAGAAATAGCTGTTTAAGCAATCTTTGTTAATATCAAAGGTTATATCGCAGTTAAGAATTTTGGTTAATCTTAGACGGCCAAACGCTTTCTTCTCTAGCACTATCAAATAAATAAACGGTGACCACGACCTCCTTCCTACGACCCTCTATCTCTTTATAATAAGCTGCTTTTTTGTATCCATAAAAATCTTGACGGATTTTTCTAATTTTCGCTCCCATTTTTATTTACAGGCGTGTGCTCATCATTTTAGAAATGACTATTTTGAATACAAGCGAACAAGTTAAACAGAAAATAGGCGAACCCGTTTCATACACAGAAGCTTCGCAAAAGGCGGCTGCCGCTCCCGCATCTTCTGCTAAGCCCGTTGAGAATAAACCAAAACCAACATACACAAATCACAATAACAACAACACAATGGATCAGACCATCAATTCGGGTTTAACACATCCCATTGCCAGCCTAAGTCCATATCAAAATAAATGGGTTATTAAGGTTCGGGTTATTGCAAAGTCGCCGTTACGTACTTGGAGTAATGCCAAAGGCGAGGGTAAACTATTCAGCATGGATTTGATGGACGAGTCGGGTGAAATTCGTGCCACGGCATTTCGCGAACAATGCGATAAATACTATGATATGATTGAGGTGGATAAAGTATATTTGATGTCTAAAGCCCAACTAAAACCGGCCAACAAGCAGTTCAGTACTTTGAAAAATGACTACGAGATGACATTTTCCAATGAAACTGTGGTACAACTCTGTGATGACGATGAGGAGGGTATACCAGAAGTAAAATACGATTTAGTTCCTATTTCTCAAGTGGCCAATATGGAACCGAAAGCCGCGATTGATATTATTGGCGTTTGCAAAGAGGTAGGGGAACTGCAGACATTTACCTCACGCACCACCAATAAGGAATTCAAAAAACGTGATTTGACCTTAGTGGATACCAGCGAAGCTGCTGTTACGCTAACCATATGGGGTGATGAGGCTGTCAATTTTGATGGTCATGTACAGCCCGTGATTTTGGTAAGAGGTGGTCGCATCAACGAATTTAATGGCGGTAAATCTATCAGTCTTGGTAATGGTTCGGTAATGAAACTCAATCCAGACATTTCGGAAGGTCACAAACTGCGTGGTTGGTTTGATAATGGCGGGGGAGCCAACATAACCAATTCAGTTTCTGCGCGGTAAGTTTAAGTGATACAAGTGGCAAAAGGCAAAGTAATATTTTATACCAAAATTTAGTACTGGTGCCGGTGCTGGCTTCAACACTGAATGGCGCACATTCCATGAGGCTCGCAATTTAGGTACCGGCGATAAAGCGGACTATTTCCAAACCAAAGCTGTGGTACATTTGGTTAAAAGCAACAATGCCTACTATAAGGCTTGTCCCCAAGCCGAATGTAACAAGAAAGTTATCGATGAAAACAATGGGCACTATCGCTGCGAAAGATGTAATGCTGTATTCCCCAATTTTAAGTATCGCCTATTGGTCAATGTAAGTTTAACATCATAGAAATCGTCGGCGTTTTTTTATAATGGAATTCATATATTTTCAGATGAGCATTGGCGATTGGACTTCAAATCGTTGGGTCACCTGCTTCAGCGATATAGGTGAACAGTTGCTAGGTCGCACTGCCCAAGAAATCGGTGAAGCTATGGATAATAATCCCACAGAAGCTGAAGAAATTTTCAATTCAATTAATTTCCATTCATACGTTTTCAAATTGCGTTCGAAAGTGGAAACTTATGGGGTAAGTTTTTCATCGGCCTGTGTTAAATAGTAGAACCATCTAATTTAACTTTATGTTTAACTTTCTTTTCAGGATATGACCCGCAGCAAATTAACCGTTCAAACTGCAACTCCTGTAAACTACAAGGAATACAACAAATATTTGATTGCTAATTTGAAAGAATTAACTGGCATCAATAAGGTTTAGTTATAAAGTGTCGTCGTTGTACACTTTTAGATTTAGATTTATATGCGTTCATATTTGAATCGTCGGAAATTATACTTGTTTATTGTTTACTCCTTCATTGTTTATTATTCATATTTATTATCAAACGGAAAAGGTTTGTTTTCCTGAGAATTCCATACTTAATCAGCTCTTGCATTTTTTGATGAGTATATATCGGCATTTAATTTCTAAATATTAAACATACATACATAAAAATTAAAATTTATAGTTTTTTTTTTAATGAAGGCAAATTTGAAATTGCAGCTTAAGGACTTACCACAACGCAAGTGCAGGATAGGATGTAATTTCGAGAAGTAAGTTTGCACTGAATTGTGCTTTCAACAGACAGACGGACGGACATGGCATAATCGTCTTAGAATCTTACGAGATCAATAATATACAATACAAGTATTTTCGAGATGGTGCAAACGGTATGACAGTATACAGTGAAGGAATAAAGTCTACATACACCTCACGATTTTAAGATTTTGGCCAATAGAAAAATAAAATTTAATTATATTTTGTGAATATAAACAAACATAAAAAACAAGTTTATTTGAAGAAAAAATTATGTGAAAAAATATATAGCATTACGAAGATTATTAATATAATGTAAAATTGGCAGGACAGAAGTCTACATACGTACAACGTGACAACTTCTACAAATATGAAGGAATGCAAACGTAGTTAAAGGGGAAGCCCAATCTTATTTCATTGTTTTTAGTTTAGCTGTTTAGAAGCATTTTAGTGTGCAAAGTGTTCTCCAAGACATGTTTTCGTTTAATCGTTTGTCTCTAAAACTGGAAAAGCGAAAGAAAACACAGATATTCATTAGAAATCTTATAATAAAGCTTCGAAAAGACAATAAATCTTACGGAGAGTTCGCCAAGACTTGTAATTTAAACCCTTAAACTGTAGAAAGTATAAGTATAAGAAATTATAATAGTAGTGGTACAACTAAAAATAAAGCGCAATTTGGCAGACCAAAAAAGTAGTCCTGGCGAGATGTTAGCATTATTCTCAAGAAAGTAAGTCAGGATCCAAAAAAGTGCTCCAAAACTGGCGGAACATGTAGCAAAATCTTCAGACAAGAACGTCCATTCGAGAACTAAGAAATGTGCTACATGAGAATGGATTAAGAAGCAGAGTAGCACGTAAAAAACGCTAATTTCAGAGAAAAATCGAAAACTTCGCCTAGAATTTGCCCAATCACATATCGGCAAGGGAATTGATTTTTGGATTAGCATTTTAATAACCAACGAAAGTAGATACATTTTCGGAGGTGATGGCCGGTCAAAAGTTTGGCAGAAATCCAACACAGCATTAGATCCCCAAAAAATAATACCTACAGTTAAACACCGTGGTGGCAGTGTAATGGTTTGGGGTATAATTGCTGCTTCTGGAGTGGGGGATTTAGTTTAGTTTTAGTACCAGTATGGACAGATATTTATATCAGAGCATATTAGGACATTTAAAGCCATCTGTCGATAATTTGGGTCTTGGAACTCAACTGATCTTCCAACAAGACAATGATCTGAAGCATACTGCTCACGTAGTTCGAGACTGGCTTCTTAGTTATGCTCCAAGTCAACTTAATTCAACACCCCAGTTGCCGGACCTCAATCCCATGGAACATGTTTGGATATTTTAGAGAAAAAAAGTTGAAAAAATTACATTAGTAGCCCTCAAACCTTTAAAACAGCCCTAATTCGAGCATGGTCTGAAAAAGGGCCCGACATAACTGAAAGTTTAGTGTCTTCGATGCCTAAACGTCTAGAAGCTGTTATTGGCGCTAACAGTGGGCCGACAAAATATATTAAGTTCAAAAAATATAAAAGTTTATAGTAAAAAATTTAATAAAAAACTTTTTTCCAGTGATTTTTTAATTCTTTTGTTTTGTTTATGAAATATAATCTCTCAAACATATTTATTAATTACCTAACTATTTTCATAACCACTTTGTTCAATATCACCACTACGTTTTAAAAAACAAAATAATCAGGGCTGTCATAGAAACCATGTCGATTTTGTTAATTGTCGTTTTTGCAAACCAATGTTGCTTAGAATCGGCTGTTGTGGGATTGCAAGTACAAATGTAATGTTAGTTAATACACGGTCGAAATAAGGGTGGTTAAATTTTAAGGGCCGATGTTGATGTTGATCTTTGGAACAAAATATAGCCGTGACCTCGGCGGCACACCTCCCTCCGATGGTCCAAATGGTCGATAACGCTGAGGCATAATTGAGGTTCACATATCGTCCACATCCATATTTTCCAATTCGGACCATAAAAAGTTCGTTATGATCTCACGATAGCGAACATCATTCACAGTAACTGCCTGACCGGCCTCATTTTGGAAAAAATACGGCCCGATGATGCCTCCATCCCATAAACCGCACCAAACAGTCACTCTTTGTGGGCGCATTGTTTTTTCGACAATCACTCTTGGATTATCATTCGCCCAAATGCGGCAATTCTGCTTATTGACCAATCCACTGAGGTGAAAATGTGCCTCATCACTAAAGATGTTTTCCTTCGAAAATTGATCATCCACTGTTGCCATTTCTTGCCAAGATTCTGACCATGGTTCAAATTGAGTTAGTCTGAAATTGAGAAAAGAACAAAAGAAATGAAGAAAAAACATGACGTTTAGGCGTGGTTCACATTCAACGTCGGCCTTTAAAATTTAACCACCCTTACGACAAGTGCTACTTTTACAGTAAATCGACAAAAAAATGAAAGCGGCATTAATGCAAGTCATATACGAGGGCGGCTCGGAAAGTTCTTAGCCTATCAATGAAAGAGAATAGTTAGTTTTTCAAAAATATTTTTATTTTTCAATATAATCTCCTGAAACTTCAATACACTTAGTCCAACACTTATCTAGCAATTCTATACCTTGATTCAAATAGCTTTCCTCAAGGTCTTCAAAATAGATTTGGAAACAGGTAAAAGTCACTGGGAGCTAAATCAGGAGAATAAGGTGGGTGGTCAAGCAACTCGTACTTTAATTCGTTGATTTTAGCCATTGTTTAAACACTGTTGTGCGCTGGTGCGTTGTCTTGATGAAAAATTATTTTTTTGTGTTGAACGCCAGGACAAACAAGCCTGAGAAATGTTCATTCTTATGCGTTTTTGGTCGACTGTTAACAAGTGCGGCACCCATCTTGCAGAAAGCTTTTTCATCTGTAGTTCTTCATGCAAAATTAAATGGACTCGATCATTTGAGATGCCAATGATATTAGCTATTTCACGCACTTTTATTCGTCGATCATTTAATACCATATCATGCACTTTGGCTACAATTTCTGTTGTTCTTGCTGTTTTTGGACGTCCACTACCTGGTTCATATTCAATGATTGTACGACCACGTTTATATTACTGTTGCATATGAAGGAGCACTTTCACCTAACACATTCACCATATCATTATGAATTTCTTGTCCCGATAAACCTTTTTTATGTAAATATTTAATGACACCACGCATTTCTAATTTTTCCATTGTAAAAGAATCGCGGATGCGTCTTTTGAGAACACCTGTTTCTATATGAAGGAGTTGCCAGATCGAATTTAACATGTGCGAGAAATTTAACATGTGTTCATAGCAGAGATGGAAGTTTCCAAAACACTTAACTTTTTTCTGACACAAAGTTGTATTGTATTTAGCAGAAACCACCACTGCAGACTTTTTCTTGCCTTAAGTCCCCATTCCCACTAGGTAACTTTACTTGTCGCAACTCTCAGATTGTAGGAGAGTGGAAAAGGTTTCCTTATCATGTCAGTAAATTTGTGTGGAGAACAAAACTAAAAACTTGTTGAGTACACAAAAAAAGAATAAGAATTACAAGAGCAATCAACATACACTTACGCGACTCTGGTATACATTATCGCCACTGTAAGTCTTATAAATATATAAGTACAGTGAGAGTCAGCTTATTTGATGCAAGCAATAATGAAAGGTTAAAATCCACTATCCTCAAAACAAAATTACATTTTGCAAAAAACTAAAATACGATTTTGGGGAACAAGTACTTTGCTGTAAATACGGGTTCCATATGTTGTGTGTTTTTGCAAAACGAATCACAAAAACAAAGAAACACTACTTTTACAACTGAGCAGCTTATATGATGCACTCCAGTTCTAACGGTATTAATGCTGTTGTGACTCAAAATCGATCGCACCCACGTTTCATTTATGTTGTGTTGTTACATTCTAACATTTTGACAAGTTTTAGTGTGATCGCGTACATTAAAGGGTACTGACATTCATTTTTTAAAGATGGGCCGACTCACAATAATTGAACAACGGGAGTGGTGAATGACCACCACTTCACAAATGGGAAAACTCAACTCAACTCCACCATATAATAGAAAGGTTTTTGAAAGAAAATAGAGTGAAGGACAAGGACAGAAAAGCGCCTAATAAAATTTTAACACCGAGCGATGAACGATGGCTTATAAGAAAAATAACCGAAAACCCTAAGTTATCAGCACAAAAATTGGCAGACGAAGTACAAAATTCTCTTGGCAAAAACTAAAGTGCTTCAACAGTTCGAAGTATACTGCGGTTACACGACTTTCATGGCCGACTGCCACTCAAGAAGCCATTCATTAACCAAAAAAAATAAAATATCCAGATTAACCGCATATTTCGAAGGGCTTGGATTTCTGGATAAGTGTAATTTTCTCTGACGGCAGATCTTTCGTGTGGCGGAAGCCCAATACGCAGCTGCAATTAAAGAACTTGCGTCCAACTGTCAAACACGGTGGAGGAAGTGTTATAGTATGGGCTTGTATGGCAGCGTCAGGCGTTGGAAACTTAGTTTTTATAGAAGGAAACACGGACAAAACAATGTACCTAAACATCCTTAAAGAAAATTTAATGGAAAGTGCAGAAAAACTGGGCCTGGAATATGGAACTGTCCCCATCTTATGGAACCACCTGCACAGTCACCAGACTTAAACGTGATAGAAAATTTATGGGCATTGTTGGAAACGAACATCAGAAAACATAACATTTCCAGCAAAGAAGGATTTTAAACGGCATTGTAAGTTGAGAGGGGTAAAATAACGGCAGGAAGCAACACAAAAACTGGTTGAATCAATGCCAAAAGGATTGAAAGCCGTTTTGGATCAAGAGGGTTATCACACAAAATATTAAAATGATATAAAAAAAACAATAATAATGCTAGTCTGTAGTTCCATTTATGTTGCATCAAATAAGCTGTTCAATTTGAAAAGACTGTTTTTTTGTTTCAGTAATATTTTCTTACAACGATAATAAATATTAAATAAATGAATATCCTATTTTAAAGTAAACATAACAAATTAAGAAAATATATTTTAAAAATTTGTTAATATCTTAGTTGCATTAAGAATTATTGAAGTTTGTTGTATTATTATCGCTTGCATCAATTAAGCTGACACTCACTGTATAAAAAAGTTTCTACTGCTGTAAGGATTTCGAGAAAAAACACAAAAACTTGAATGTATCACACTAGTAAAAGTTTATGAGAATTTATATAATTTAAGTGACCTGCACTTAAATTAAATAAAAAATTCATTTAAATAAATAATGAATTTCAGAAAGTTTTTGATTTGTTGCATTTATTAAAAATTCACATAATCTAACGAAAACAAAAATAACTGCGTAAAATCACGTCACAGTCAAAGTGAGCCACCAAATTGATTTTTTGGTAAAATAACGGTACACTTTTTTAAGAATGCCTGATTTCGTAGAAATGACATTTGTTATGCTTCAGTTTCGCATCAAAAGTAATTTGTTGAAGATGTCTCGTCAAACAAGTGTGGAAAATAGACGACTTGTAATTAAGCTGATGCAGGAGGGAAAATCGCAGCCGATTTACAAATGAGTCGAGAAACTGTACAACATATTATTCATCGCTTTGAGAGAGATGGAAGAATCGAAAATAAATCTACAGAAAGTAAAAGAAAGCCATTTTCTGAAAGAGATGAGTCATTTACTTATATTGTAAGAGAGATAAAGAAAGATCCTCATCTCCGAAACTAACCTAAATGGTAAAAAACACCTCGATATTCAAGTAAATCCTGAAAAAGTAAGAAGAGTACTCAGAAAGCATGGTTTCAATGGACGAATGCCTCGAAACAAACCGTTTATAATTGCGAAAAACCGAAAAAAAATTAGATTTTGCACGTGAATATGTATTGAGTGATATGAATTTCTGGCAAAAGGTAAAAAACTTTTTAAAAGTCGAATACCTTCTAATAATTTCTTCTTTAGGTTTTATTTACTGATGAAAGTAAATTTAACTTATTTGGTTCAGATGGTAAGCATATGGTATAGCGCAAAAAAAAAATAAGGAGTTCCAACTTAAAAATCTTACGCCCAATATAAAACACGGCGGCGGTTCGGTCATGCTCGTCCGGGGCTGTATGGCAGGTAGTGGCACGGGAAGTCTACATCATATTCCTGGAATAATGAATAAATTTGGATATACCGATGTTTTAAAGCAGAATCTGAAGCCGAGTGTGGAGAAATTGGGAATCGAAGACGACTTTTCATTTTACCAGGACAACGATCCCAAGCATAAGTCATATGTTGCGCGTGAATGGCTCTTATATAATTGTCCCCATGTCTAAGAAGTACCTCTGCAGTCTCCAGACCTTAATATAATTCAAAATTTGTGGGCACTTCTGGACCAAAATGTACGCAAACATAACCATTCTTCCAAAAAGGACCTTTTAGGTCACTTACAGACTGAATGGCATGTCATTCCGTCTTCATACATAACTAAACTATTGAAATCAATGCCACGTCGCTTAGAAGCTGTTATTTCGGCAAAAGGAGGGCCTGTCAAATTTTAAAAACATTCCGAAATTAGTTTTTCTTGAAGTGGCTCACTTTCACTGTGGACCATAAAATTTACTTTTTTTTGCTTTCATTATTTTTACCATTCTTTATGTTAATATCAATTACAAAATATTCTAAAAATCAAAACCTACGTTTAATTAATAAATTTGGTAATAAATTGCTTTAAAAGTTTCACATTTCTAAGAGTTTTTATACAAAAATGTATTGCAGCAGCATGTTGCTTTCACTGCGACTCACTGTAAATTGGGAAAATAGTAAAATATTTTTGATTTAAGAAACTTGTTAGATAAAACCTGTCATTTTGGTTTGTTACATTTTTATTTCTTGAACAGAATTTTCCAAATCATTAATTGTATTTAATACGCCTTGATTACTTATATTTATTTCAAAGTACTGCTGTATTGTTTTTAAAGGATAATTTTGTTGAGTTTTTTACAAGAGTTGTTAGTTTTATTTGCCTCGGTCGCCAAATTGTTGGTCTACAAATTGTTAATCATATCTGTAGTGATACGATTACCAATAACTATGTTCCTCTATCCTACGATATGAGCCAAAATATAGCAAATGGAGATTACGAGGGTTGCTATATATATTTCTGGCCTAATAATGAAAATGCGAATATTTATCATCAAAAATGGTTTTATTGTTTTTCGAAGTATTCTCCAGCATGATTTATGCACATTTGCATGCGCTCGAACCAATTGTCGAAGCACTTTTTTTACTCCGATTGAGACACCTCCCCCAAAACATGGTTTTTGAACGCTTCAACAGCCGGTCAAAAGGCGCTGGTTGAGTCGATGTGTGAGAGCTCGCATTGTCATGGTGCACAATGATTCGTTTTTTCTTTTTTGTTTTTCGAATTTCTCCCAAGACTTCAGGCAAAGAAATTGTGGTGTACTACTCAGAATTGACTGTCCTACTTTGCTCAAGCGGAACAGTCGCCACATGACCAGTTTTGCAGAAGAAACAAGCGACCATTTGCTTCGAAGTGCTTCTTCCACGAACAACTTTTGTTGATTGGTTAGTCTTCGAAGAGCGACACGGTTGATTGCTGTTTTGTTTCGGGATCATACGCATAGATCCATGATTCGTCACCTGTGACGATCTTATTAACGTCGTTTGAAGCACCGCAATATTATTTTTTTAAAATTTTTTTGCACCAACTGACACGAGCCTTTTTTTGAGCGACTATCAAATTCTGCTGGATCCAAGAGAACATACCTTTTTTACGGCCAGGTTTTCATGCAATATCGAATGTATGCTGGTGGAAGAAATGCCCAAGGATGCTTCTATCTCACTTTAAGGAGGAGTTTGAACATCTTAAAGTGGGACTTGTTTTTTTTTTAAATTAACCTCAATCAGGCCTGTCACAGAAATCGATCGGAATGATTTTAAGTCCATACCTATCATTCCGTTCGGTTTTGTTTTACCTTCTTCAGATTCAGATCGATTTAGGTAATTCCAAAAATTTTAAAAACACTGGTTATTCTAATTTGCTATGGCAACTCTATGCATATGAGAAAACAAAAACCATATGTTTTAAGTAAACGAAAGGAGTTAAGAAAAACGCCACAACAAATGACGAACACAAACAATACAAACTACAAATTAATGTTATAATGTTTTTTTTTGATTCAGTTTATTTCGTTTGGACTGTATTGTTGTCTTACTACTATTGTAATTATATAAAAGATTTATTAAAATAAATGTTAACTAAGCAAAAATTTAACGTAATTAAAGATTACAATAATCTTTATTCAGAAAAAGTACTTTTATCAAAGTTTTTTGTGTTTCTGGAACTAAAAGTATCAATTCCGATCACATAATCTAAAGTGGTTTCATTCCGACCAAATCTTTCGGAATTAGTTTTCTGGAGAAGCAAAATACGGAATTGAAACAACTTTCGATCGGAATTGTGTTCTGTGACATGCCTGTATATACATAAGGATTAAAGGCTCGGTTACTTTTTGAATATAAATAAAATGAAAGGAATGACTTACGTTCGACCTTTAGTTGTAAACAAGTAAGCGGGGCATAAATTAGCTGTTATTTGTGTAAATTAGCTGTTATCGTGTACAGGCAGTTATGCCTAGTATTCACCTAAAGCAAAATTTTCACTCCCGTACGAAATACATGTAGCAAAGCAAACGAAATTTACCATTGGTAAAAAGTGCTATGTAGTTTAGTTTAAACCAGTTCGGGCTCGGTTTGCATCCCTGATTTTAGATTAAATAATCAATATTGCAGTTTTTTTTTCTATTTTGTATAAAAACGTACAATGTAGTTCCGTTACAAAAAATATGCAGTCGTATTTTAAAAACGTCAACCGTAGTATATGGATCGGAAATTCTTTCGCCCACGCTATCCTAATAACAACAACACCAACGAATCGCAAATTCGTCTGCCCAAGCATTATTGGCTTAAATGATCGCCAAGCTGAATCAAAAACTGTTCTCGATCCTCCGACAGCCGGTTCTTTGCACCGGATCGACCCGAAGAAGAAATTCTTTGGCCAAGGGCTGTCACCCCGGCACTATGTGCCGATACAACAACAACAAAAACTGTCCTTGCATTAATCCACTGCTAATCGTCCAATTGTTTGCATTGAAAATATAGCAAACGACGTTCTGTGCAATTAAGTTCTGGGTGTAACTTAGACAAAGCTTGAGAGCGGCCTGCATCCACTTGTTGTATTTTGTCTCTTTGCTATACACTATAGTTTAATGGTATGATGATTCACGTATAGGGTTATAAAATCGTAGGGAAAAGTCGATATCGACTTAAAAAAAAAGAAAAATGTGGCGAATGTCGGCTTCCGACTAACCGACTATTTGGCGGTAAAAAATCGGTTGCTATATTTTTTTACAAGATATACAAACTTCAATCTCCTTTGTTCCTAGCAAATTCATTTGTCTTCAGTCACTCAATTTGCAACAGACAGTTAATTATTCCAAAGGTAACACTGCTTATGGATCGATCATTCCTCGTAAGAGTAGCCCGACTATTTAACATTTTGCCAAGCAGTTTAAAAACGTTTAATTTGTCTTCCATGACATTTCGTAAACATTTAATGGAACATTTTCGTTCAAGTACAGAACAATGCTTTTCTGTATATGTTTTTCCTTGGTTTCTTGATTATCACTTATATGCTTTCATCAGGTTTTTTCTTTCTTTTTTATTAGCAAAAATTAGGATTATTTTAATTTATTTTATTTTTTATTTTATAAATGTACTGAATTTTTTATGATGTAGTTTATGATGTTCTATTTAACATTTTGATGCATATTGTAATTTAGCTTTAATAGGCCCCAATGGGCTTCGAATTACATGTCAATAAAGAAATGAAATGAAATTGTACAATATGCCATAATGTAGAAAAGCTGCACACGACAAACCCACCCATTTTCAATTTATATATCCACTTTCGTTCGATCACTATCACAAAAACTCAAAAAGGCAAAAGTGAAAAACAAAAAACACATTAATTCGCGCACTTTAAATACAAAAAACATTTCTCCCAAAATGATTGTTGTGTTTCTTAAGTTTTTAAAGAAGAAGCATATCGCCCATCGTGTATAGGGTGATCCATCTAGAGGTATTTTTTCAAAACAAAAAAAAAATATAAAAATTCAAATCAACTGTGGAATCTTTATTTGTAATTTGAAAGGACATTTTATGGCATTTATTTTTTGAAATAAATAATAAATGAGCATTCGGTGAGAAACAGGAAGATCCGCTGTTTTCGACC
This sequence comes from Hydrotaea diabolus, assembly GCA_963513945.1. Lineage (NCBI taxonomy): Eukaryota > Metazoa > Arthropoda > Insecta > Diptera > Muscidae > Hydrotaea > Hydrotaea diabolus. Next base: position 256,308,293 of record OY740716.1, read on the forward strand.
AAAATTTTGTTCAGTTCTGAGGCCCATTTCTGGCTCAACGGCAAAGTCAATAAACAAATTGCCGCATTTGTGCTGAAGAGCAATAAGAAGAGGTTCAAGAGGTGCCACTATATCCAGAGAAAACTACGGTTGTGTGCGGTTTATAAGCTGGTGGAATCATCGGTCCATATTTTTTCAAGAATGATAATGGCTGGAACGTAACCGTGAATCGTGCTCGCTATCGCGAAATTATATCGATCTTAATGCTAACTGAAATTAAAGCCCGTAATCTTGACAACACTTGGTTTCAACCGGACGGTGTCACTTGCCATACTGCTGCTCAAGCAATGGATCTATTGAGAGGTCATTTCGAGTTGGCCGCCTAGATAGACTGATGTCACACCTTTAGACATTTTTCTTTGGGGTTACGTAAATTCCAAAATCTATGCTGACAAACCAGCTACGATTCAGATTTTGGAAGCCAACATGGCACGTGCCATTAAAGCTATACTGGTCGAAATGCTCGAACGAGCCATCCAAAATTGAACTCTCAGAATGGAAACCCTGAGGCGTAGTTGCGCCCAACATTTGAAGGAAATTATATTCAAAATGTCCTTTCAAATTACAAACAATAATGATTCCATACTGGGTTTGCATTTTGAATTTTTTTTGTTCTGAAAAAATACGTCTAGATGGATTACCCTATATAATTTGTAGTCTTTGGTGCTGAGTATAAATTTGTTAATAGCTGGCAGCAAAAAGTCGAGCGCTATAGTCTATTATTCGATTAAAAACGGAAAATTCGATTACGACTTTTAACATTTTCAATAAAATGTCAACTAATCGACAACGACTGCTAGAACCCTATTCACCTAATCAGAACAGATCTTGTTTACAAACAATCGTAGTCGGGAGACGGTGGAAATATTTGTGAAATAGTATCCAGTGTTAGTGGTGTTAGAAATTAAAAAGAACAAATCATGGAGTTGCAGGCAAATCTTCAATCTATATCCAGCTTAAAAATAAACAGTAAGCAGGATGTGAGTAATTGGACAATAAAAGCCCGAATTGCATACAAATCCCCTTTGATGGAACGTAGAAATCCGAATAAAGTGGGCAGGTATTTCACCATGAATTTAAGGGATGAATCTGGCGAAATATGTGCCAAAGCAAGAGATACATTTTTCGAGCTGATCGAGGTAAAAAAGGTGTATTTAATTTCAAAATTTAAACTAAAGTCCAACGAAGACGGGAGCAATCCTCGGATGATATTTAATCGATCCACTAACGTCGAAATGTCTTCGGAAGGGTATGATGAAATTCAGTGTTCTCAGTCTGATACCGAAACCGTGTGTCAAGATGTGACGACTATACGCTCTTACACTGATAAGACGAAGACAACATCAAGTGCATTGGTGGATACAATAGACGTGCGCAGTGTAAAGATCTCTCCAATAAGCAATTTCGAACCAGATCAACAAACGGAAATTGATAGCCTGTGCCAAGATGTTGAGGGAATGGAAATCTCCACTACTGATGACGATGAAATGAAATATAACTTAGTTTCCTTGTGTAATATCGAGTATATGAAACCAAAAGCAAAGGTCAACATTATGGGGATTTGCCAAGATATCGGTAAAATTGTGCAAGCCAAATCTGGTACGAAATTTCGTAAACTAGCATTAGTGGACGCTACTAATACGAAAGTCACATTGACCTTATGGAACGATGATGCCCAAAATTTCAACGGTCATTTGGGTTCGGTGATAATGTTGATCGATGGTTGTGTTAATGATTGCAATGGCGTTAACTTTAGCGATTTTTATTCAAAAATGAAAATCGATCCTGATATACCCGAAGGCCACAAACTTCAACGATGGTTTAACAATGACAAAGCCAATACATCGAAAAGTACCCGTAACAGTGATATCAAAAATAAATTTATCCCCATAGCCCAAGTGGCCAAACTCAAACCGAATGTATTGGTCAACATTAAAGGCATATGCACAGATGTAGGTGATTTAAAAAAAGACAGCTCTAGTTCTTCCAGGCGTGTCATAACTTTGGTAGACAAAAACAATGCCAGCGTATCTGTAACCTTGTGGGAAGAAAAGGCAGTTGACTTTAAGGGTTGCGCCGGAGCCGAGATTTCCCTGCGGAATGGGTTTATTAAGGTATTTAAAGGCTTGAACTCAATCAGCACTAGATACGATTCTAAGATTGAAATCAAACTAGATACACCCGAGAAGTACAAGTCTCGCGTTGAAAGGTAAGTTTTTGCCATGCATTTTTATGTCTTTTTTCTATTTAATAGTAAAATTTTTATATCATTTAGCTGTGGATACCTAACGTTTCGTGAAGCGTGTAAAATGAACATTAGTTGTTTTCGAACTAAGGCCCTTATATATGTGATCGATAGTGAGAACGTGTACTATAAATCCTGCCCTAAATTAAAGTGCAACGTAAAAGTGAGCAAAACGAGTAACGGTGACTATAGATGTGGAAATTGTAAAGCTGTAAAACCCGATTTTAAATACCAGCTATTGGCAAATGTAAGTAGACTCTTGTGAAATTATGCTGAACCTCGACTAAGACTGGATAGTAAAACGGACATTTGCTAACAAAATGTGCTTATCTGGGTGATTCTGAGTTTATGGGCCAATTTCGACATCATTTTTGGCATTCGATTTTTTTGCAGAATTTAATATTTAATTTAGGTAGATGTCTTAGTTCTAAGAAAGACTAGTCATTTTTAAAAGGTACACATCAAAATTTTAATTTTTAACGGAATCATGCAACAATTTAAAAATATGACCTCCAGGGTAATGACTCATTGAACAGAGAAATGCCGATGACAATATAATATATAGTATTTTTTTTTTAAATCAACGAATTCATTTTTATTCAGTTCTTTTGTAAAAATAAAAAAAGAAAAAATCTGTTAGTCGTCATTCCCCTGTGAAAAATTTTGGCAGGGGAATGATGAATTTCTACAAAACCCCCTGAAATGTTTATTTAAGTACTTACCCTTACTAAATAAGAGCTGGAAGTTTATATTTGCAATAAACCAAAAAAAACACTTGCAAAATTATAAAAAGGATTAATTATTTTTTTAAAAATCAGCACAGGGGAATGACCAACTTAAGTGTGAACGTTCGTAACGAGTGACAAAACACGACTTACTAAATTTTAATAAGACTGTTGACGAAAAAACTATAAGATGTGTACCCACTTCATGTAATCTCCAATCATATTTGAGTTGCTTTAAATCAAGATTGGTTTGAAAATTTGAATTTTAGCGAGTATTAGATTTTACAGTGGAATACTGTGTATTTTCAGGGACAGAAAATAAACATCCATAAAAATATAAATTGAATAAAAAATAATAATCATTAAAAGCAACAAAATTAATTGAATATTATTTTTTACTATGGACTGGTTTTATTAAATAAATAATTAATATTTTTGTAAAAAGTTGAGAAAATTTCTATTGAAAGTAGTGCTAGGGACAGCCATTTTTGAAGAGCAGAATTTTTTTAAAGAACAAATATATATTTAAAAAACAATTTTAAAGACTTTAAATGTCCTTTAAAGAATTATTGTATAGTAAATAATAAAGTATAATTTATTTTAATTTTCCCGCTTAAAACAGCCAAGGACAACAAAGTGGCCCATAATCTTAGAATCAACCTCATATTTATAGGCAAAGTAGTTCTGCACTCGTTTTTTTCAATAGAAACATTGTAGGACTTAGCATAGATAGAGTATAATAATTGACAGCTGAACTTTCTATAGCCATGAACAAAATTGACACACTATAGAAAATCGTATCCGTTTATAATATGTGAGAGTAGCATATTGTTAAAATGTCTAGACGATCGGCCCACATTTTTTCACGTCTTTTTGGTTTAATGTCAACAGCTTATGTCGTCGTAGTTCCCAGCAGAAGGCCTATGTTTAAATTTTGAATTTTTTTATTGTCGCTTTTAGTAGTCCTTTTGGTCACCAAATCGTATTTCGATATCTTTATTGGTTCAGAATTTAGAAAAATGTCTATTGCTTTATAGAAATTACAAGGGCTGTTATATACATTTCTGGCCTAATAATGCAAATGCGTATATTCATCATCAAAAATGGTTTTATTGTTTTTCAAAGTATTCTCCAGCATGATTTATAGACTTTTGCATGCGCTCAAACCAATTGTCGAAGCACTTTTTCCACTCCGATTGAGACACCTCCAAAACATGGTTTTTGAACGCTTCAACAGCATCTTCTGGCGACGAAAATCGTCTACCACGCATTTTATTCTTGATGTCGGGAATAAAAAGAAGTCATTGAGTGCCAAGTCAAGGCTGTACGGCGGATGACCCATCAATTCGACGTTTTGGCCGGTAAAAAAGGCCGATGTGCGAGAGCTCTCATTGTCATTCTGCACAATGATTCGTCTTCTCTTGTTCGTTTTTCGAATTTCTCCGAAGACTTTAGGCAAACAAATTGTGGTGAACCACTCAGAATTGACCGTCCTACGTTGCTCAAGTGGAACAATCACATGAGCAACGTGACAGCAGGCGGCAATTTGCTTCCAAGTGCTTCTTCCAGAAACAATTTTCGTTGGATTTGGCTCGTCTTCGAAGACCCACACGGTCGATTTCTGTTTTGTTTCGGACCCATACGCATAGATCCATGATTCGTTACCTGTGACGATCTTATAACCGTCTTATGAAGCACCGCGATCGTATTTTTTCAAAATTTCTTTGCACCAATCGACACGAGCCTTTTTTTGAGCGATTGTCAAATTGTGCGGGATCCAAGAGAACAAACCTTTTTTACGGTCAGGTTTTCATGCAATATCGAATGTATGCTGGTGGAAAAAATGCCCAAGGATGCCTCTATCTCACGGTATGTCACATGACGATCTTGCATCGTCAACGGCCTATGTGTTTTTCTTCACATAGGCCTTTTCAATTCTCAAATCAAGAATTATTTATGGTTCCATATGGTCCAGATCCTTAACAGTTAATTGCCATTCCATAGAATTACTTTGTACTAAATGTTGTCCAGATCAGACAATAAATGTGGGTTCCAGAGCGTCAGGACCTAACATCGGGAGGGACCTTTGTACGAGGGTTGTATAAAATCATGGACCGATATGGTCTAAATTATACAACAACAATACATTTTTAATCGTGCTTTAAACAGACACACTGACGGACGGGCGGCCATACATCGATAGAACGTCTTAGAATTGTACGCCGATCAAAACATTATTTGACATCCATTTCAAATTGTATAAAATACAAGTTATATGCGAATTGGGGAAATAAAGTAAATGAAAGATTTCCCTAACCAATTAAAACACTTTTTTCAATTCACGTGATTAAAGAAACATTGGTTTATCATTTTGCAAAACAAACGGGGTAACATAACCTGCGGTGTTTTACCACAGGTTTTTTGTGAAATTGATCACAAATTGATTGCAAATCCTTGCCTTATGGAACCCAATGTTCGTATTTCGGTTCATTAATTCCGAACAAAATGAACCTCGTAATTATTCATTCACAAATCTTTGATTCCGTTTGAAGTAAAATAAATCCATAAAGATAAAGACCACAAACAATTATCATACACTTGATCCTTGTAAGGTTTAATTAATTGCAATTTCTGGTTTCAATATCCCATTGCAAAAATTTCGCATATATGATTTTTTAGCCACTTTTAATCATCGCATCATGCTCCGATTTCAAAATAAGTTAAATGTTTACTTAAAAAAATCGCGTAATTGAAATACTTAGTAGGGACATAAATACTGTTACACACGTTTTATGCTGTAAAATAAAAAGTACTGAATGTTTTTGGACCAAATATTTTTTAATATATTTATTGATGTATATTGTATCCAAAAATAATCTACTTATTCGAAATGTCCGCATTTTGCCTTTACACACGCTTTAAGTCGCACTGGCCAATCGTCAATAGCTGCACGAACCTCGCCCATTGGAAAATTAGCCACAGCTCAAACCAAAGCAGTCTTAAGAGATCCAATGTTGGGGTATCTTTTGTCACAAAGCTTGTCCTTTTAAACCGTCCACAATTTGTAATCCAATGGGTTCAAATCTGGACTGCCTGAGGGCCATTCTTCAGAATAAATGAACGCAGGCAAATCATCTCGAAGCCAGGCCTGGGACGTTTTAGCCTTATGTGCCGGCGAGGCTTCACAACAGCTTCCAAAACGGTTTCTTGGTAAACTTTGGCCGATGTTCTGAATCTTTGCTCGAAGAAATGCATGTCAGTGACCCCATCGTAAGAGGCACCCCACCAAAACATGACTGAAGCTAGATGATGACCCTTTTCCACCCTTGGTATCAGTTCAGATGCATCCTTAGATGACCGCGCATACACTCTATCATTTTGCTTGTTAAATTTTTCAGATTTATGCATCGGTAGACGAAAAAGCGCTATTACAGCGTTACGGTTCTCATTATCTGACCACTCCATGGTGAAAGTTGAAACAATTTTAAAATCCCCTTACAGGCTAACGCTATTGGGATATCGTTTATGTGATACACATTTTTAATGCAAAGACATACTTTTTTATGATACTAACGCGGCTTAAAGGCCCAAGCACACTGAAGCTTTTTTTAAAAACGCTTCTGCTTCGAAATATGTAACACACTCTTTCTTATGAGACCTTGCACACCAACGCTTTTTAATGCCAAAGCGTATTTAATTTTGCAGCGTATTAAATAAAAAAGCTGCATGCAGCATTTCAGTTTTTTTTTATCTGCTGAATATTTTATGCCTTGACTGGTTGCTTTTCATTTTTAAGTTGATATTTAAATTCAAATTGGAAATATTCAAACAAATATTTGAAAAGTTGTAAACATTTATTAATATCAATTTCTCACATAGTCATATACGAGTAAAAGGTGTTTTTTTCAGACGTGTGGTTTTCAAGAGGAAATAAAACGCCTTATTATAAAGAATTTTTGATGAAAAATGATTTTGGGCAAGCGGCCTCCGCGGCTGGCTCGAATAAATTCCAGTCGACAGTCTCAATTTTCGACCACTTTTTGCAGCATTTGGGGCCGTATGTCAGCAATAGCGCGCCTAATAATCTCCACCAAGTCGGGCGTATCAAGCGACTTCACCGCATGATCTTAAAAGCCCAAGATGCGAGGTAATGCGCATACCAAAAGTGTCCTTCAATAAATTGATTGTTTCATTGGCTGCGGTGCCATCTTGTTGGAACCAAAGGTCAACATCCTCCAATTCAGGCTCGAAAAAGTCATTAATCGTGGCTCTTTCGCGTTCCCCGTTGACTGTAACATTATGGCCGGCTTCATTTTTAAAGAAATATGGACCAATGATTCCCTCTGCCCATAGACCACTTCAAACAGTGACTTTTTGAGTATGTAACGGCCTCTTAACAATAGGTTCTGGTTTCTGGATTTTCATTACTCCAAATGCGACAATTTTGGTTATTAACGTACCCATTCAATCAAAAGTAAATTTTATCGCTGAACAAAATTTTCTTATAAAAATCAGGATCGGTGGCCATCTTGTTTTGGGCCCATTCACCACGATTTGCAAATGTTGTTCCGGAGTAGGTCTATTCATAATGAAATGGCAAACTAAACTCAGCATAAATCAAGTGACAGTTGTCAAAAAGACCAATTTCGAAAAAAGTGTGGCCAGATTGTTATACATTGCGATTTAAATGTGTTGGTGTGCGTTGGTTAACGTATTTAACCGCGTACATTTCTTTCCGCCGCTTCACAGAAATAACGCATGAGTGCCAGTTTACAAGAAGTTTTTGGGTGATATTTTTTTCTAGTAGTTTATGATGTTCAATTTAACATTTTGATGCCTATTGTAATTTAGCTTTAATAGGTCCCAATGGGCTTCGAACTACATGTCAATTAAGAAATGAAATGAAATTGCTAAGAGAAATTTCTGCTCCTTAAAAAGGTAATAAAATGCGTTTTTGAGAAAGCAAATTTCTTTGAAACAAAAGTAGAAATTATTTCAGTTACAAAAATTATTAATGGCATAAATATATGCATACATTTATTTTTAGTAAAATTTTCCAACTTTATAAAAAATGTTTTTCTGAAACGAATTTAAGAAACAACCCCCATATAAATATGTAGGAGAAAATGATTCGATTTGCGTTGTTTCGCATTGTTTCCCGTTTTGTCGGTCCCAATTGACGACACAAATCGGGGTCTTAGTGTACAAATGTGTGGGTGATTCTGAGATTATGGGCCAATTTCGACATCATTTTTGGCATTCGATTTTTTGCAGAATTTAATATTTAATTCAAGTAGATATTTTAGTTTTAAGACTGACTAGTCATTTTTAACAGGTGCACATCAAAATTTTAATTTTTAAAGGAATCATGCAACAGTTTAAAAATAAAATAAAACAATTTAAAAAAAATCCGGGGAATGACCATGAACGTTCGTAACGAGTAAATTTTAGCGAATATTAGATTTTACAGGGGAATACTGTGCATTTTCAGGGGCGGGAAATAAACATCCATAAAAATATAAATTGAATAAAAAATTATAATCATTAATAGCAACAAAATTAATTGAATATTATTTTTTTTACTATGGACTGATTTTATTAAATAAATAATTAATATTTTTGTGAAAAATTGAGGGTAGTCATATTTGAATACTTTGGTAGAAAAATTTTTGAAGAACAAATACATTTTTTAAAACTAATTTTAAAGGTCCTATAAGTATAAAAATTTATAGTATAGTAAATAATAAGTATAATATATTTTATTTTTCCCGCTTGAAACAACCAAGGACAGCATAAATTATGTTGAAAAACATAATTTCGAAATTTCTATGCATGTCAGACTATTTAATACTTATACAATTTAAAAAATGACAAAAGAAGGTATATCACTTCATTGAATTATTTTATAATTTTTGATTGTTTATTTAAGAGATTGGTAAACAGACATACCTCTCTCACCGTTTGTACAAAATTGAATAAATTCACCGGTAGTCCATCTATCACAAGAATTACAAATAAGCGATGCTTCTACAAGCATCGCAAAATGAAACCAAAATATCTCAAAAAAGCGAATGAGAGTTGGTCGCAGTAATGAAGTTAAAAAAGCCCTGTTAGTATAGTTCAGAGAAATTATATCAAAATTGGCCACGGTCACACCTCGTTGTCGGAAAAAGGCAAAAACCTTACTTTAACTCTGTAACAAAGCCGAGTTAAACGGTGGATGCAACGACCAAATATACATTTTTAAAATATGCACGGAGAAAAAGAAATAAAAAAAAATAAAAATAAAATAGACATAGAGATAAACGTTTTAGTTATGTATATTTTAAGCTAAACTTGTGATAACTCAGGAGTTTATTACTGTGAAATTGCATTTGTCCTCTCTTCTCTTCTTTAATTCGGAACTGAATTAAATAGTAAATACAAAATAGATTAAATAAAACAATAGATTAAATAAGTACAGTACTGCTTTTTTTTGATTAAGTAAATAAAACTCAATTGAAATTGTGCATATTTTTTTAGTTGTGCCATAATTTTCTATCTACGTTGCATAAAACAATTCATTTAAACGAAAGAGATTTCATTTATCTATAGTCCTTTTTATTGATAATCCTGCATAAATAAAAAAAACTTGATTTTTTTAATTTTCGCTTAATCGAATTCGACTGTATTATTTAATTGTATTCGTATAAGACTAAGCTAAACAATATATACCATTTGTAGATTACGTTAAGATGCATCAGTTTAGTAGTTTTCCATTTAACAACGGGTTTTCAATGCACCCTCAAACATTTATAATGAACTTTCAGTGTCAAAATGTTATTCGAAGTTAACATTTTTATCACTTACAAGCAACGTTTGGAAATCATAAAAAACTACTACCGAAATTTTGAGTCGGTGGTCGCAACTTTAAGAGCGCTTACTCCAATTTTCGGCCGTAACAATTGCCACAACCGACAGGCCGTGATATAGTGGATAAATTTGCATCCAAATTTTCACTTTTCGATGTTCCGGCGCCAAAGAGACGTCGTACCGCTTTTTTAATTTATATGCTTTATTTGAATTATTGAATCTGCTCCATCGAATCGAGCCTAACAATAAGTATACGAATCTAAAGTATAATTCAATAATGAATCCTAGTATGGATTTCTTGTTATGTGGATCTCTGCTAATTGGCAGGAATTTGCATTAATTTGGTCAAAATAGTATATAACTGGTATGAATTAAGTATAATTCAATAATAAATCCTAGTATGGATTTCTTGTTATGTGGATCTCTGCTAATTGGCAGGAATTTGCATTAATTTGGTCAAAATAGTATATAACTGGTATGAATTAGTGAGAATTTTAAACCTCTGGTCTGAAAATTTTAAACCTAGTTTGGCTTAAACCTCGTGATAAATGCCAGAGGACCCTTACAGTCATTTAGAGAGTGTTCGCGATATTATGTAGAGTGAAAAACTTTAGTTATGTTTGTATAACGGATAACTCTAGAATAGCAGAGTGTACGACGTAATTTAGGTTTTGTAGGTTTTTCGTGTTGACTGTTTTAAGGATCACGTATGAGAGCATTTAAGGCACGTGACGTAGAATAAAGGATTCTGCACAGTCTTTTTTGAGTGTTCGTCCGCGATTGATATGGACTGTTTTAAAGATCACGTATAAGAGCATTTAAGCCACGTGGCGTAGAAAAAGGAATTCTACACAGTATTTCGGCCGCGTGTGTTCGCGATTACTGTTACTGATGAAGCACTAGCGTAGATAAGAAAATACGGCGTTCGTTTCTCTGAAGTCTTAAAGAGCTTGGACTGCACAATAATTGTCTAACAAGAAAGTTATCTTGACGTTCGAGCTTCTCTTTGTGCTTTATATTGATTATTTGAATTGCCTCTATAACGAGAGATATTTTTAAGTCCCGGTGGATGTTTTCGTTCCTCATATACCAAGGGGCACAGGTAATGAGCCGCAATGTCTTCGATTGGACTCTTTGGATTTTGTCGAGATTGCTCGAGCTTGCTTTGCCCCATAGCTGGGCACCGTATAACCAGATAGGTTTGATTGCACTGTTGTATAGCAGGACCTTACATTCAAGGCTTAGTTTTGAGTTCGCGTTTAGGAGCCAGTGAAGTTGATGGACCTTAAGTTTCAGTTGAGTTTTCTTGGTTTCGATATGACTTCTGCAGGTGAGTCGGCGATCCAGGTGGATTCCAAGGCATGTAACATGATCAGATTGAGAAAAAGGGATATTGTTTAGTTTCAATGTCGGACTAGTGCTTAAATTCAGTGTGAAAGTTACCTGTGTGCATTTAGCCTCATTGACTTTTATTCTCCAGTCAGAGAGACAAAATTCAACTCGTCTGAGATGCAATATCCTGCTTTTTATGAGCGGCCATTTAGCGATACCGTCGGCAATAGTGGATGTTAGCACATTTGGGCTGGTAGGGATATCTGCGGTAAACAGAAGGTAAAGGATAGGCCCCAGGACGCTTCCCTGGAGCACACTTGCTAGTATTTCGCGGTCATCGATGACGTGTTGCCCACATTTGACTTTGAATCTGCGGTTTTCTAAATAAGACTCAAGAATTCGATGCGTATTGCCGTACCGCTTGAAACGACAATAATATCGCTGCTGTAAGTGTATCCGTTCAATTGAGCATCCCTCAAACCACACTGTGGCCTATTTTGCGAAAAGATCTTGGCCTTCATCCTCATAAGATCAAACTGACTCAAGAACTAAAGCTACTTGATCATTTGGAACGACGAAAATTCTCTGATTGGGCTCGGGCAAAGTTTCACGAAAATTCAGAATTTCATCGAAAAATCATATTCAGCGATGAAGCTCATTTCTACCGAGTGGTTTTGTCAATAAACAAAATATGCGTTATTAGACTTCAAAATACCCACTTGTGCTTCAAGAGACACAATTGCATACGCAAAAAATTACTGTGCGGTGTGCTTTTTTTGCCGGAGGTGTGTTTGGGCCGTACAATCGCTAGTTACCGTCGATGGAAAGCTCTATCGTGCCATGTTAGAAACATCTTTTTGGCCAAAATTGGATAAGTTTGACTTCGCCGATATGTGGACGTTACCACTAGCTACACAGCACGCGTTACAATCAATTTACTCAAAGGCAAATTCGGTAAACGTGTTATCTCGGTCGAATGGCCACCTCGTTCATGCGATTTAACACCATTGGATTTCTTTTTATGGGGCCACATCAAGTCATTGGTACGTATATGCCAACAACTTTAGGCGAGCTCAGAGACACCATCCAACGCAAAATTGCCAACGTTCCGTTCGAAATGTATGCGCGAGTGGTGGAAAATTGGGTCCCAAGAATAGATCGCTGCACTTGGGCTCGTGGTGGTCATTTGACCGAAATCGAATTTCATTCTTAAAATGCAACATTTGCACTACACCTGGAATAAATTTGAACTTTACATCGTAAATATTTTGTGTTTTATTTATATATAAAATTGTTATGTCCTTGATGGAAAACCCTGTAATTTATTTTCCTTTGCTTTCCCGTTAACATCAAATTCAGGGTGGCGCACCAATTGTTTTACGATAGGAAATTCAAATAACTTTTTTTTTAATCAATGTGAAGGATGGTTAAATTTTCAGAGCCGATGTTGATTCGTTGCGCAAAAGCGTCATTGTTTCGTTAGTTGTTTGGCAAGTGGTACCGTCCTGTTGAAACCACATATCTTCAACATCCATATCTTTCAATTCGGGACATAATCATCTCACGATAGCAAACATCACAGTAACTGCTTGTCCGTCCTCATTTTGGAATAAAATACGGCCCGATGATGCCGCCAGTCCATAAACCGCACCAAACTGTTACACTTTGTGTGTGGGTGTATTGTGTTTTCGACAACCACTCTTGGATTATCTATGCCCACATGCGGCAATTCTGCTTATTGACGAATCCACTGAGGTGAAAATGTGCCTCATCACTGAAGATGATTTTGTTCGAAAATTGATTTTTATTTTCAAAATAAGCCTAAATAACTTTAAGCTTTACTCGTTTGTGTATCTTTCCATGGTTCAAGTTGAGTTAGTCTGAAATTGAGAAATGTCAAATGAAATGCAGAAAAAAACTTCACGTTTAGGTGAGGTTCACATTCAACATCGGCCCTTAAAATTTAACCAGAAAAAAACTTCACGTTTAGGTGTGGTTCACATTCAACATCGGCCCTTAAAATTTAACCACCCTTTATTTTATTTAATTTTATTTTATTTTTTTGTTGTATAGAAAACTCAATTTAGTTCTACATGACTAATAGTGTTTGAAGATGATGGACCGTAAATGACCTCAATGCTGATCCACGCATTTGCGACAGCTGATCGGTGTCATTGCGGCCTGATTATTTCAATTATTGTTTTATTGGATTGCCTCAATTCAGTCAAATTCCTTGGTTTCGTTTTGTACATTTCCCTAAATAACCTGCTTAACATAATCCCATAAAAAAGTGTGGTGCAGTGGAAAGTCGAGTTTCTAGATATTAATTTGTTTGGGAATTTTCGTTGGAGCTCGGTCCAAACCGATCTGGCTTTATGTACAGTGGCCCCATCTTGCTGGAACCAAGTGCTGTTGAATGCTACGTCTTCGGCGCTGTTCTGGGTAAAAAAAACGCCTTCAACATCTTTAAATAACGATTCCCATTGACAGTCACTGTTACACAGTTTTCTTTAATGAAGTATGGCCCCACAATGCAGCTTGATGAAACTGCGCACCACACAGTAACTCGTTCTGGGTGCAGTATCTATGGATTAGATTCACTCCATATACAGCAATTTTGGGTTCAGATCAAAATGGGCCACATCAGACATAAACAAGCAATTTATCAAGTTTTTGTCTTCTTCTGCCATTTTAAAATTTCATTCGAATAGGCAAATCCATAGGGTTTAACTTGTTTATAACTTGGACTTTATACGGAATCAAGTTTAAGTCATCATAAGCTATCCGTTGTTATATCCTTCTGCTAACTGCAATATGCGCCGATAAGTTTCGAGTCGAAACGCTTGTATTTGCCTGACTTGACGTAGGGATCTCGATGGTACGGTCTCAGTGCGATGCTTTCAGATTCGGAAAGCATGTCAACCAGCCTACTAATTTTCCATCTACTCAGGGGAGTTCCGCTAAACTCCCGCCTGAATTTCCTTTGGACGGAAATGCAGGACTGCAAAGCACGGCAACGCTGCACTATCCAAATCCTTTTTCGGTGTCCCAAGAATTCAATTTAATAAATACTAACCTTCCAAATAAAATTAGGAATCATCCGATTGCTTAAACCGAAAAAAATAACTACGTTAAGTTTTTGTAGCACGATGTGTGCTCCACCCTGTACATTGATTTGTTTATTAAAAATTTTGTTTGAGAAAATTCGGTTATGGTATTAAAGTTTTGCCGCTGTTCTTTTTTTGTGAAGGAAGGAAACACATTTCGGAAATGAAATTTTGCGATTTGAAATTTCTAAATAATTCAAACGATTACCGAAAAATTAAGGAAATCCCTTAAAAATCGCATATGTTTTTGGAAACGGAAAAAGACAAGGGTTTGGTAGTATGTATGCGCATAGGAATACGAGTAGTACATTTTACAGAAGTACAAAGTACAAAAAAATATAAATCCCGTTTTGCAACCCTACTGGGAATGACTCAATCTGCCACGAGCTGAAGAATGAAAATCTTGTTCATGGTACAATAAACAAGGTTTAGACACTAGCCCAATAACAAATAAAAAGAAAGGCCCAAATATACATGTTTTTGAATGTTTGATGACTATTGTTAATGAAACAAACCAAAACAAACTTCAACAATTGTTTTTTGTCAAATTTCCAATTTCTCGTACTACGAGAAAAAATTGTAAATTAGCTGATAGCATAACTCTACCTTGATCAAGTACATATAGCTGGACGACAGGTCTTGTTGTTGTTAGTCTCTTCAAAAAAATAAATTTCGAATAGACGTTCAGAGCACGTATCATGCAATCAATGCGCTCAGTTTTTATTTGCGCTCTGGCTTGATTAAACGTATCGTTGAAAACTGCTCAGTTCTATAAACAATATAGAAAATAATACATCTGGTGCATTTTATTTGAGTGAATTATTGTAACCATACACAGACAAAAAAAAAACACTTTTAAATTAGTCATTTTGTTTCTTTGTAACCGCGTTAATAAAATAAATGATTTGAAAATTGCAATGACTATTTTAAATCAATATTTTCAGTTTTCTACCATAACATTGTTGTCAAAACCGGATATTATGCAAAATTTGTGATCGATATATATTATACCAGTCTGGTTAAAGAGTAATGTTTCTTAAAAAAATGCTTCAACATCGAAATTTTTTCTTGGTCTTAGATTTCAAGTGAACTGTTTTTATGATGAAATTATATTTGCGAGGGAAGCCCTTTTTTTAGAATTGCTGTTTTGAATATATGGACGGTGAAATGCTGGTGCAATTTTTATAAAAGACTAGGCTCGCAATTCTGGTTAAATCTTTTAAAGTTAAAGGAATGAAAGCAGATGATGTGATAAATAAATAAACTCTAAATACGTGCATACAAATACTTCAATCTATGAATTATATACAGCGGTCAAAAAAATATTCGTCATTAACTGCATTTTTAGGAACTCCTGCTACAAAGGCAAAACGGAAAGAAAAGATGTGAAACATATAATTGAACTTTCAGCGGATAACATATTTTTTTTTTCTTTTTTGTTTTTAGAGCAAAAAATTTGATACAAAATAACAAAAAAGCAATTCTATTGCAAAAGTTTGGCAAAAATATAAGGCAAATTCCTTTATTATATTTTCTATGAAAAAGGAAGCGTTTGGTCACTTGTAAAAGTGTTTATTGAGTTAAGTTGTATTTTTTTTAACATGGATCGCAAGCAAAAAGAAGTTTCTGATGAAGTGAAAATTTTGACAATTAAACATTTTAGAAGTGGATTAACCAAAAAAAAATTGGCGAAATCGTAAATAAGCGAAGAAGTAATGTTCAATACAATTTAAAAAAAGAAAAGACACAACATTTCTGTAGCGGATAATGCCACGATACTCTGCAAAAACGCTAAGGAATATTTAGGTAAGAAGATTACTCCACAGACCATTCAAAATTCCCTTAAAACTCATGACTATAGAGGAAGAAATGCACGGAAGATGACATTTGTGAACGAAACTAATCGAATTAAAAGGCCTAACTTTGCAAGAGCTTATGTAAAAGAAAAAGAATCGTTTTGGATGAATGTAATTTTTGCCAATGATACCAAATTTAACCTTTTTGGATGCGGCGGCAAGGTTATTGTGTGTAGAAAAGCAAATACGAAGCTTAAAGAACGCAATACAGTTGCTACAGTTAAACATGGTGGTGGCGGTTTAATGGTTTGTGGATGTATGGTGGCATCAGGTGCGGGAAATATTAAAATTATAAGTGAAACAATATATCACAAATACGACATATTGAAGAGGAACTTGAAGGATAATGCAAAAAACTAGGCTTAGGTAACAGTTTTCAGTATTATCAGGATAACGATCCAAAGCATTCTGCGCTTAATACTAAGCTTTGATGTTATACGAGGGTTGCTATATATATTTCTGGCCTAGGCAACACTAAGTGTTGCCTGGCGCCATCTGACGAAAAGTTTGACATTTTTTAGCATAAACGAATTTAGAATATTTTGACGTAGGACAATCATTTGTGTTGTTTACAATGACTCGAAAAAATCAATTTGGCAAAAAATGAAATTAGCTCGTGAACATTTTCGTGCGATCATTTTTCACAACAGCGATGAACTTAAATCTTTGTATGGGGATGAAACACGATCCTATAGCACCATCCTATAAACTGGTTCAATGAATTCAATCGTGGCCGACGCTCGCTCAAAGACGAAGGCCGTGATGGTGCGTGAAATGATAATGCAAGATCTCATAGTATGTCATGTGACAAACTGTGAGATAGAGGCATCCTTGGGCATTTCGTCCACCATCATACATTCGTTATTGCATGAACACCTGGCCGTAAAAAAGGTTTGTTCTCGTTGGATCCCGCACAATTTGAAAATTGCTCAAAAAAAGGCTCGTGTCGAGTGGTGCAAAGAAATATTGAAAAAATACGATCGACGTTTATAAGATCATCACAGGTGACGAATCATTGGTCTATGCGTATGAGCCCGAAACAAAACAGCAATCGACCGTGTGGGTCATCGAAGACGAGCCAAAACCAACTAAAGTTGTTCGTGAAGGAAGCACTTCGAAGCAAATGGTCGCCTTTTTCTTCGGCAAAACTGGTCATGTGGCGACTGTTCCGCGTGCGCAACGTAGGAGGTCAATTCTGAGTGGTACACCACAGTTTGTTTGCCTGAAGTCTTCGGAGAAATTCGAAAAAGGAACAAGAGAAGACGACTTTTTGATCGGCCAAAACATCGAATTGATGGGTCATCCGCCGTACAGCCCTGACTTGACACCCAATGACTTATTCTTATTCCCGCACATGAAGAAAAAATTCGTGGTCAACGATTTTCGTCGCCAGAAGATGCTGTTGAAGCGTTTAAAAACCATGTTTCGGAGGTGTCTCAATCGGCGTGGAAAAAGTGCTTCGACAATTGGTTTGAGCGCATGCAAAAGTGTATAAATCATGCTGGAGAATACTTTACTTTGAAAAACATTTTTGATGATAAATATTTGCATTTTCACTATTAGGCCAGAAATGTATATAAGTATAGCAGCCCTCGTATTGGCAATATTTAAAATTAAATTTAAAAAAAAAGTTTTTTTATTATATGACCTCGAGCCGAAAATATAATTGAAGATAAGAAAAAACGTCGAGAGTTTTCATACTTTAACATAATCCGAAGTTGAAGCCGGATGCGGTGACAAAAGCAAATATCAGTATTGTATTCTTCAAAGGGCATTAAAACATTTATTTTTGAACAATAAACTTTTGTAAAATATCGAAAAATCGCTTTTTTAAGCACTTTAAACTTTTTATTCGTTGTTGACCTTTTGGTGGAAGTGCTTTAATAAAGTGTGGTGCAACTTAAACCCACGATGTTAATTGTAAATAAAACAAAATGTTTTCAGTGAATTATCCTAATAGTTTTTTTATGATAAAAGGATCTATGAAATTTATGAGTAGACAATATGTTAACCAAATGCTCGCTACGGCTTTGGTGGCATACCTCTTTCCGATGCTCCATACTTTTTATTGACTCTGTGACATAATGTAGGTGCAAACTCGTTAATGCTCCGAAATATCTCATTATTAGGTCTTGAACTGTTCTTGGTTTATTGAAGTACACTTTTTTCTTTTAAAAATCCCCAAAGAAAGAAGTCCAACGGTGTCAAATTACAAAATCGTGCCGGCCAATTAATATCGCCACGACGTAAGATAACAGGGCCATTGTTTCGTTGTCTGTGTGGCAAGTGACATCATCATATTTGAGCCACATTTCGTCCAGGTCCATAACCTCAATTTCTGGCCACAAGAAGTCCCTTATCATCACGCGATAGCTTTGCCGACCTCATTTTCAGAGAAGTCGACCGGGTGATACGATGGCTGTGGTTGTTTCTTTTCCCACAGACCAGATTTGCTAAAATTTGCGCACAATTCTCCCGATTGTGGACACTGACCAATACAATCACGAATTGCACGAAATGCTTTTTGAGTTGAACGTTCATTTTCGTAAAAGTCTTCAACAGTCTTAATGCGTTGCTCAATAATGTACCTCTCCATTGGTTAATTTGTCCAACACCGAAACAAAAAATGTCAAATAAAGTTTGGCAAAAAACTTGACGTTAAGGTGTGACTCACAATTAACAGGGTGCATTGTGGTTGGACTACCCCAGATTTTCTTATTTATCAAGCTCCTGGAAGAAGTCCCTTTTCATTTCGCGATAGCTTGGCCTACCTCATTTTCAAAGAAGTCGACCCGATGATAAAACGATGGCTGAACGAACTAGGCGAGCATGCACAGGTTTTTTTCACATTTCCTACAGACCCGGTTTGCTAAAATTTGCGCACATTCTCCCGATCGTGGACACTGACCAATAAAATTACGAATTGCACGAAATGCATTGAGTCTTCAGCAGTCTTAATGCGCTGCTCAATAATGTACCTCTCCATGGTTGAATTTGTCCAACACTGAAACAAAAAAAAGTCAAATTAAGTTGGGCAAAAAACTTGATGTTAAGGTGTGACTCACAATTAACAGCGTGCATAATGGTTGGATCACCCTTTATTTTTTGTATTTATCAAGCTCCTGGGTTTCTGAAAATTAGAAACATTAATTCCGCTATAATAAAGTAAATAAAAAAGTCATTGCAATTTGCAAAGTCGTGCAGTTTTATAAAAGATTTTACATGGCTTTAATTTATTTTCTGTATATATTTTTATAAGAAGAAGCATTTGTGAACACTACAACTTTAATTGAGCTACGAACAACAACGCTGGTCATCAGAAGCTACAAACACGCCACCATGAACTGCGAAAATCATATTCAAACGATCGCCAGTTTAAACAAAAATTCAGCTTATTGCGAGATAAAAGGACAAGTAAGAGCCAAATATGCAAGACGTCAAACTAGAGGAACCAATACAAATATGTTTAAATTTGATTTTATGGATGTTTCTGGAGAAATTGGAATTGCCGTAATGAATCAAGAACTTTGTTGTAAATTCTTTGGCCTTTTGGAGGTGTACAAATTCTATTTGATAAAAAATTTCGATATAAAATTCAATTTGTTCAGTACATGGACGGAACATGCCTTTGAGTTGAAATTTAACAATGACACTGAGGTGCAACCCTGTGATGAAGAAGACACGCAGTACGATTTAGTTCCAATATATCAAGTGGCTGATATGAAACGCAATGCTACTGTCGACATTATTGGAGTTTGCATACATGTTGGTGACATACAAAAATATTATAATGACGATGCCAAAAAGTACGTCAAACATCGTGATTTAACCATAGTTGACACGAGTAATCATCTTGTCATCGTAACTGAGTACTTTGATGTGCAAAAATACCAAGACGTAGTTTTTAATGAAAACATTAAAAAATCGGTGATTTTGCTAAAAAATGGCATTGTTGAGAATCGTAGAGGCTTCAATACAATCAATGTTAGCCGCTGCACAGTTCTGAGAATCAATCCAAACACAGCGGAATGTGATCAGCTAAGAATGTGGTATCAGCAACAAAACATAATTCACGAAAACCACTGTGCGGACGAGGTCAGCGATGATGTCACACAGCGTAATGTTGAAATAACTCATGATCTTGTGCCAATATCTAGACTGAGCAAGATGAAACAATATGCAGTAGTTAATATCCTAGGCATATGCTCAGATATTGGTAAATTAATAACCGACATTTCACGTAAAACCGGCAAGGAATTTAACAGACGCAAGCTTACGTTAATAGATGCCAGTAATGCTGCTGTCACTCTGACCCTGTGGGATGATAACGCCGTCAATTTTTACGGCCATGTGCGATCGCTGATTTCCCTAAGGAGAGGTTACATCAGTGAATTCAAAGGCATTAACACAATACAGGTTGATAGTGAAGAGTCGATACTTGAAATAAATCCGAATACGCCCGAAGGTCGCAATCTTCGCCGAGCGCAGTAAGTTGAGATGCATTTTTTTTGGCATGTAATTGACATATAATCAAATACCTGTGAACTATTAGGTTTGGATATCTTACGTTTGATGAAGCACGAGTACTGGGCATTACCTTTTTCCAGATCAAAGCAACCCTACCTATGATTGATACAGCGAATGCATATTACAAGGCTTGCCCTCAAACAAATTGTAAAGTAAAGGTTCGGAAAACGACTTGTGGCGATTATAGTTGTTCAAAGTGTAAAACCACTTTTCCCAATTTTAAATTTCAACTATTGGTTAATGTAAGTAGAGCCTTTTGTATAATTATGTATCTAAATCGTGATCTAGTAGACTTTCATTTAATAGATACTGAAAATAACTATTGCCATGACCGTCAGCTTTCTAAAATGTACACAAATCAGTTAAATATGGGAAACTACGGAAAACAAAAATCTAAGACCTTTTATGTTGACTTTGTTGCTAAAAAAGGGGCAAAACGAAGCCGTGTAAAGGCTGGTACTAAGTACAAATTCCTTATAAAAAAATACGTGAACTCGCAGTGGAAAAAACTTCATACATTTTTGCCTGGCAGCATTGTTTTTTTTCATGCTAAATACTATTAGTTAGGGCGGGTCGATTTAAAAATCACCCAAGTGACAAGGACAGTCGTATTCTAGGAATCAAAATGAGTAACTTTGCCCGAAGAACCATACCTCTAAAAAGAATTCTAATGCCCGACGTTTGACCCGTAGGGTCTAATTTTTAAAAATCTCACTTACTGTCGAAATATGAAAACAAACTTTTAACTCCTTTGATATATGGAATCTTTTGCCATATCTCTGACACTCTAAGAATTACTCTGAATCCAGAGATATATAAAAGCTTGACTCCATTAATTTAGGGGTTATCACATTCATAAAATGCTGAAGCATCTTCGAAAGCAATATTTTTTGCTTTCACAATTTCCATCTATAGCACCTTTGCTACGTGAATTGGCCAAAAAGTTGCATTCTTAAATTCCGCAATTATATTCAGCTTCAAGTCTAGGAATACTATTCTGAATAAATTTATTTTTGAACAGAGAATTGCTCCATTCGTGCATAATACGCTATAAATACGAGTATTTCTGACCTAGACAACACTTAGTGCCATCTGACATTTCCAATGGATAGTTTGACATTTTTGACTTGAAAAAATCAATTTGGCAAAAAAAATGGAATTAACTCGTGAACATTTTCGTGCGTACAACTTTCGACGTGGATTATCATGACAAGAGTGCATCGATGAACTTAAATCTTTGTATGGCGATGAAGCACCATCCCATAGCACTGTGAAAAACTGATTTAATGAATTCAATAGTGGCCGACGCTCGCGCAAAGACGAAGGTCATGAAGGTTGCCAAAAACGGCCGTTGTGCCAAAGAAGATTTATGCCGTGCGTAAACTTATAGTGCTAGATCGTCAAGTGACATACCGTGAGATAGAGGCATCCTTGGGCATTTCTTCCACCAGCATACAGTTGATATTGCATGAACACCTGACCGTATAAAAGTTTTGTTCTCGTTGGAACCCGCACAATTTGACAATCGCTCAAAAAAAAAAGGCTCGTGTCGATTGGTGCAAAGAAATTTTGAAAAAATACGATCAAGGTGCTTCAAAAGACGTTTATAAGATCGTCACAGGTGACGAATCATGGATCTATGCGTATGACCCCGAAACAAAACAACAATCGACCGTATGGGTCTTCGAAGACGAGCCAAATCCAACGAAAGTTGTTTATGGAAGAAGCACTTCGAAGCCTGTTTCTTCGGCAAAACTGATCATGTGGCGACTGTTCCGCTTGAGCAACGTAGGACGGGCAGATCTGAGTGGTTTGCCTGAAGTCTTCAGAGTAATTCGAAAAACGAACAAGAGAAGTCGAATCATTATGCACCATGACAATGCGAGCTCTCACACATCGGCTCAAACCAGCGCCTTTTTGACCGGCCAAAACGTCGAATTGATGGGTCATCTGCCGTACAGCCCTGACTTGGCACCCAATGACCTCTTTTTTTCCCGCACATCAAGAAAAAAATGCGTGTTCAACAATTTTCGTCGTCAGAAGATGCTGTTGAAGCGTTCAAAAACCATGTTTTTGAGGTGTCTCAATCGGAGTGGGAAAAGTGCTTCGACAATTGGTTTGAGTGCATACAAAAATGTATACTTTGAAAAACAATAAAACCATTTTTGATGATAAATATTCGCCTTTTCATTATTAGGCCAGAAATATATATAGCAGCCCTCGTAATAGTCACGCGTGGGAACCTCATATGCGGCAATTTTGCTTATTGACATAGGCACCGAGATGAAAATGAGCTTCATCTGAAAACACGATTTTTCGGTAGAATAAACTTCTCCATCATCCGTTTTGGGAGAAGCGAAAACGCATCGGATGGTGTTCCACTATTACAAAGTTCAACCTTTCCAATAAAACCACAAACTTGAGAAAATTATCAGTATCTTTTTTGCAGCCGCTTTAATTTGAAAGTGTTTAATCGTCCGCCTTCTATAGGGTGATCCATCTAGAGGTATTTTTTTTTCAGAACAAAAAAAATATAAAAATTCAAATCAAGTGTGGAATCTTTATTGGTAATTTGAAAGGACATTTAATGGCATTTATTTTTTGTATATAATTGCCTTTAAATGTTGGCAACTGTTTGACAATATGCCCTAATGCTCAAAATTTCATATTTCTTTAAAAAAAGCCAATTCTAAAGGAATAGACCAGAAGTACTGGAGTCTTCAAAAAAAAATAAGAAACGTAGTAAAACAAATTTTGTAGTCATTTTATTTGTTAGCCTAGTTTAATATTCAATTTAAGCCCTCCATCCAGGTTAACGTAGCCGTTTTATTAGCTAAAATTATATTTCTATGAAAAGTTTTCCAGAATCGAGTACATCAGTGCTTTTTCCATAGACATGCTTTAAATTGGCACTTTTTGTTAACAAGTGACTTAACTATTGCGGTTTTGCTATCCTATGTTTAGCTCGTTTGTTTCCTTTCTTAGTTATCGAGACTCAACCAAATATACCATTACTGTGCTTGAATTGTGACTTATCTCTAAGGGACAAAAGGGGCAAACGATTGGTTAAACTAAATCGGTTATTAATTTTTTATTTTTATTCAAGTTTAAGGTCATCAAAGTAAATACGCTGAATCCAATGGCGCTAACAGTTTTTCTAGATTAGCTCTTAAAAAAGATAGCGAGATGAAAAAAAAATGTTTTTAATAATTACCCTTTATTTTAATAGATGAAAATCGCTGATTGGACATCCATTAAGGACGCCACCTGTTTCAATGATCAAGCGGAAAAAATTTTCGAACGCACAGCCAATGAAATTGGAGAAGCAATGTATATTGATCCTACCAGGGCTGCAGAATTTTTCGCACCTGCTGTTTATAAACCATATATTTTTACAGTAAGAAACGATCTGTAAGTATAAACATCTTTCTTCGTATTTTTTATATATATGTTACGTTGCGGACGTTATTTTTTAGTTGGAAGGTCGCAAATTTGACTCGAGATCTCGACGAAAGTCGTGTTTTATTGACAAGCCAAAAAACCCGCTTAGTTTTTTTGTATGACATTTTTTCCGATCCTGCGTATTAAGCGGTTTTTTATTGTCCGCTTATTTTTTATTTTCGTTGTAAAGTGAAAAGTCAAATCAATTTTTTTATACATTTTTAATGTTTACTAAACAGCCTGTGATTTTTGACGTATCACCAAAAAGAGTTGCTATCATTCGTTTTAAATAACTAAAAGAAGAAGCACATTTTAATGAGACATTTGAGGAAAGATATACCAAAAAGAGCATATATGTTGAAGAAATTTTTTTATCAAACTCACGTACTATTGATATTTTTAATAAAAGTCTCAATAAGTGCATCTCCATTTTACATTTTAAAAAATCATATTAATCTATGTCACTGTTAATCTATGATAATGTTATTATTAATGTTATTAAGCATCCAATTCGATGTATTTTGTAATAAAAAAAACCCTCAATTTTCAATTTGACAGAAATTATCAGTGTTGCCAAATTTAAAAACCCCCTAATGACTTAGCAGTAAAGAGTTTTATTTGTCACTTAAGGTTGTTTCTTACTTAGATGTTTTCGGTAAAAAAGTGACGAACTCCAGATAACCACAAATAACGTAAACTCGCTGCTAAAAAACAGCGATAAAGCAGTTCTGAGTTTAACATCGTTAAAATCAAAGACGATTAATTGTACAATATGAGCGATTTGAGCTTTATCGATAAATAGAAAAACAGAGATGAGTAAAACGTAAAACTAGTTTTGGGAATACTGTTTTTTGAGTTTAAATGTGCAAGTTTGGTGTTTTCTGTGTTTTTATTTTGACTTTCTAGCGTTCTAATGATTGTGTGCAGGGTGGGCCAAAAGTAACCGCGGGGTTTAAAAATGTAAAAACTTTTTCGTTTATATTTTTTTTCATTTTTTTCTGATTATATAAATAACACTTGGAGAATAAACAATGAAGACATTCGCAACCCAACAAAGAACCGAAATAAAAGAATTTTCTTTTTAAATCAGCGATAAATTATTTTAACGCATGAGTGATGAAGCTCATTTCATTTGAATGTCTTTGTTAGAAAGCAGAACTGTAGGTTCTAGAGTTCCTAAAATCCAAGAGCCATTCATCAACGCCAATTGCACCCCATTAGGTTACAGTATGGTATGCGATCACATCTGCAAATATCTATATATACTTCTTCTTTGAGAATGAAGATGGAAGTGCTGTAACCGTAAATGGAGAGCGGTATCGGTTTATGAAAGAACATTTTTTACGCCCTGCTCTTGAAAACAGACCTGAGATGTGGCTTTAGCAGAACGCAGGCACTGCCCGCACTTTTCAAAACACAATGGCACTTTTAAGTCAAACTTTTGGACAGCGAATAATTTCCAGAAATTATTTGACCAGCACCATCGCCAGATTTGTCAGCACCCCACTATTTTCTTTGGGGTTATTTGAAGGAGCGAGTATATGTGAACAAGCACGAGACAATCCTTCAACTCAAGGCCAACATTGTTGCAGAAATTCGAACGCTACAGCCACACATTTTGAAAGATGTTATGAAAAATGCTCTGAAACGAGCTCATCATTGCGAAGCTGAAGACGTTGGTCAATTATGTGACATTTTTTTTCACACTTAGGGTAAAAAAAATTCCATTTTGTATATTACATAATCTGAGAAAAAAAATAAAGTACTCGTACGAGTAATCAATTAATAAACGAAATAGTTATTCAAGTTTGTAACCCCACGGCATCTTTGGGCCCACCCCGAGAATTTGTGCGTTGCTGAAATGTGTGTTTTTTTCTCTAAATTTTGCAAAGAAGAATCACATCGCCCATCTTGTACAATCAATCGTATTTGTTCAAAAATTTAAAAAATTGTGTCTGGCAACCGGTTCTGCCAATATTAACGGTTTATCGTCAATTTGACCCAATGGCGATGACGACATTTTAGAGTAAAAACGCCAAAATTTACAATTTTTAAAAACCCAAAGAATTTGACGAAGTATTTGTGTTATCTTAAAGAATTGATGGCAAAAAACAAAACGAAATTTGTATATTTGCATTCGTTTGATCACAGCAAGGCGAAATTTTATGAAAACAATTTTTTAAAACAATACGATTTTCAGTGATTTTTGGTTGGCAGCCCTGCTAGCAACATTACCTATTTCATGCTGATAAATGCATATAAAACTTTTTCTGCACAGACAAATGTTCAGAAAGGTTGACAAATAGTGATTCTTCTAATAAATTTTATAAAATAATTTTTAAAAACAAAAAGGAAAACAACAATCCATAAAATGATTAAGGAAAACAAAAAATTCGTATGAAATCGTTTCGGAAATGCCAACAGTAACAGCAGACACAAAAATGCAATAAAATGATGTCGACATCACTAAACTGTTATTGTCAGTTTCAGCAACGAAAAAGATGGATATTGCCTACAAATTTCCTAGTGAACGAAGTTAGTACCATCCTTTAACTAGCGAAATTGTTTGCCTGTCATATAAAACACGCCTATTGTGAAACGAGCCCTGTAGCAAATTGCGACACATCGGTCAACGCTGTGATTATTTATCGTTAACCACATATAAAACGTTTTTTTTCTCTGTATACAACTGTGGTTCGTACTGTACAGGGTGACTAGATAAGTACGACTGAAACTTTTTTTTTAAACAACACAGTGAGATATTTAATTGATTCTGCCTTTATTTTGAAGATATATTTATGTCGTTTTGTAAAGAACATCGCATAATTCATTTTGCTGTGCGGTCTGCCCAATTTTTGATGTCTAAGTCCAATCTAGCCGGCGCACAGAGGGATGGCTTATATTTTACTTATATTCTTTAAAAAGAGGTATGGTCCTAGATATTGAAAGTTGACGCTGAACATATTGCATTGACTAAATTGACTAAAAATGGTATCCCATCAAAATCGGCTTTCTTGGATAGGGAAATTATGTGCGAAAAATTCCATTTAGATTGTATAGGGTGATCCATCTAGTGATTTTTTTCAAAATAAAAAAAATTCTAAAATTAAAATTAAGTTTTTTTATTCATTCGAAAGAAATTTTATGCCATTTATTTTTTGAATATAATTTCCTTGCCGCTACTACGTCTCAGGGTGTCCATTCTGATAGTCCAATTTTGGATGAATCTTTTGAGTATTTCGACCGCAATGGCTTTAATAGCACGCTTAATGTTGGCTTCCAAGACCTGAATCATAGCTGGTTTGTCAGCATAGACTATTGCCTTTCCGTAGCCTTAAAGAAAAAAGTCTAAAGGTGTGATATCACATAATCTAGGCGGCCAATTCACCGTTCCAAAATGTGAAATTAGCTGCTCTTCGAAAATACCTCTCACTACATCCATTGTTTGATCAGCTGCATGACAAGTGGCACCGTCCTGTTGAAACAAAATGTCATCAAGAATTTACTTTCAGCTAGTAAAAAGTCCGATATGATAGAGCAATAGCGAGCACCATTGAAAGTTAAGTTTCGACCATCATTATTTTTGAAAAAATATGGACCGATAATTCCACCAGCTTATAAACCGCACCAAACAAACCATGGTTTTCTCTGGGAATAATGGCACCTTTTGAACCTTCTTGTTGCTCTTCATCCCAACTGCGGCAATTTTGTTTATTGACTTTGGCGTTGAGCCAGAAATGGGTCTCATCATTGAACAAAATTTTGGTCAAAAACAGCGGATTTTCCCGTTTCTCACCGAACGCTCATTTCCATAATACAGTTGCCAACATTTGAAGGTAATTATTTTCAAAAAACAAATGCCATAAATGTCCTTTCAAATTACCAATAAAGATTTCACATTTGATTTGAATTTTTTATTTTTTTTTGTTCTGAAAAAATACCTCTAGATGGCTCACCCGTTATAAGCAGTGGGCGTCACTGCTTTTTACCTCTATCTACTTATTCGTCCTAATTGTCAATAGTTGTCTTATATTCAATATACTTTTAAGTACATTTTTAGGTCACTGAATTACATGAAAATATGTCCCCATTTACAGTAGGCAATTTTACTTGCCGCAACTCCACTCGTAAAACTATAAAATTGTGGTTATCGATAACATTTCCTTTGCAAAATCTAATACATATAAACAAAGTTAATTCGAGATTTGATTTTAAGTAACAAATTTTCTCAACATTATTGATACAAATCAAAAAGTCCGTGACTCAGAAAGTGCTCACACATATTGGAAAGAATGTTATATTTAATACTCAATTGTCCTTGATTACAGATATGACCCATGGAAGTATATAGTGACTGCAGCCACCCCCATGAATCACAAGCAATACAACAAATTTTTGTGCGACAATCTGGCTAGATTTATTACGATAAATAATCAGCAATAAATAAAAAAAAAACAATGTGCAATATTTTTTTAATAAATTTTATATGTTATATTTTTTTTAAGACAAATGACATTTTGTTGTTTTTTTTTTCAAATGGAAAATTAACAGGTAAATTTCTGTCGGTTAATCTGACTTACATAGATGATTTTAAAGTTTCCCTTTATAAGTTAATTTACTGATTATATTCATAACCACTCATTTTCACCTTGCAGAGGGTCGTTTGTGTGGGAGTTCTAGAAGTACATTAGGCACACGTTAGTATTCTGGATCAAGGAAGAACCGCATTAAAATTGATTTAATGATTGATTACAGATTTACATATAACTCTCACTTACATCTGCTCATCCTTCTTTATGTTTTTAGCTCTAGGAGCCACATTTATTTTGGACAAAGGACCGATTATATTGGAATTGAAGGAAATCGGTTCATATTTAGAAATAGGTTCCACACTTATGTTTAAGCGATAGTAAGTCTTTTGCTTTAGAAGCCACATACTACATCCAATTTTGATGAAACTTTGCACAATCAAGTTTTGTGGATAATATATGAACTATATTGAAACTGGAGGAAATCGCTTTAGATAAAGATATAGCTCCCTTACATATGTTCAACCGATTTTTTGTCTTTAGCTTATAAAGCCACATTAAACATCGAATCTTGACGAAATTTGAAACAGTTCATGTCAATCGAAAAAATTACCACTTCATAAAAGTTAGTTATATTGGTTCACGTTTTGATATAGCTTCAGTGCAAAGGTCCCTGCTGATTTAACATACAATCGCTCTACAACGCCCGGACCGGAACGAAATTAAAATCCGTTTTGATCAAATTTGTTATACTAAACGTCGATAAGCAAACAACACTGTGCGACAGCCACAATCGGTTTGGGATGAAACCACCGGGGAAAGTTATATCGGTCAAAAAAAGGTCATACGTGTCCCAGCGTTTCGTTGGGTCTCATCTAGGAATCGAGATATATCGATTTGAAGTTAGTAAGTATCGTATAGGGGAATTTGTCACGTTTTTGGCTCTTTTGTTTGACATAACTTGAGAACCACTCGTCCGATTTAGCTGAAATAAATTTTAAAAAACCAAGAATTACAATTCCCTTAATCTGTTCATATATTACTTTTATTTAAAAAAAAAAAAAATAAAAAAAAAAAAAATTTTTTTCTTCATGCGCTTATTTTAAACTTGGAAACTATTACTTGTAAAGGAAAATAATATATGAACAGATTAAGGGAATTGTAATTCTTGGTTTTTTAAAATTTATTTCAGCTAAATCGGACGAGTGGTTCTCAAGTTATGTCAAACAAAAGAGCCAAAAACGTGACAAATTCCCCTATACGATACTTACTAACTTCAAATCGATATATCTCGATTCCTAGATGAGACCCAGCGAAACGCTGGAACACGTATGACTTTTTTTTACCAATATAACTTTCCCCGGTGGTTTCATTCCAAACCGATCACTGACCCTTACCATTTGTCGCAGAGTGCAATCAATCATATACCAATTTGGACCATATAGGCACATTTTCTAATATATTTTGTTTAGAAATGTTCCATTTTTCTATAAATTTCGCATTAATGTGGTTTGGTGGCCAAAAAAAGGCTTAATATATACAGGGTGACTGATGAAAGCCGCTAAAAAAAAGTTAATATTTTTTTTCTATTTAATGAATCGGGTTAATCTTTTTTTATTTTGCAGATTGATTTTTAGATTTAACAAAAATGGGTAACTGGAACACTGAAACAAGAATTTGGATTGTTCGCCGTTATCACGCAATGTAGTCCGTAGTTTCGATTCAGAGTATAGGCGCACTTTTGGCGCCAATCCTCCGAGCAGGTGGACTATAATGAGACTTGTTAACAATTTTGCCGAGCATGGGACAATCAACAGAAGACCATACCATCAAAACAATTCAATTCGGAAGGAAAGAACAATCGCTGCTGTAGCTGCTGTCATACAAAACAATCCAAAGTTTCGACAAGAAGTTTAAATGGATATTATCTGCTCAAATGGGTATAAGCAGACAGTTATTGCAGGCAATTATGCACAAAGAGTTAGACTTATTCCCATATACAATTCAAATGGCCAACAAACTGAACGCAGCAGACTTCCCGATTCGCTTGGAATTTTGCCAGAAGATGCTTCAAATGGTGGAAGAGGACGGAACATGTTAAACTGTCTTTTCTTGTCTGGCTAGGACCATTTCGTTTTAAACGGCAACATTAACAAAAAAAAGTGGTTGAATATGGGTGCTTCCAACCCACAGCTATTCCATGAGACGGAATTACATCTACTTCGTGTCACAGTGGGGTGTGCAGTTTCTTCTCTCTGCATTGTCGGGTCCTACTTCTTCGAAGAAAACGGTCACACGGTTACGTTTACTGGAGACCGTTACTTGAGCATATTGATAGAGTTTTTCTACCCAGAATTACGCCGAATGAGAATCTCTTTAAACTCTGTGTGGTTTCAGCAAGATGGTGTAACCCCTCCTATAGCTCGGCCTGTTATGACAGAATTGCGACGAAAATTTCCCAATAAGCTGATATCCAGAAACTTCACATTCCGTTGGCCCCCTAGGTCGCCTGGCCTTACTGCACCTGGCTTTTTCTTGTGGGGTTACTGCAAACAGGAAATCTACAATGCAAAACCAACAAATTTGAATGAACTAAAGCCATTCGAGAAACAATTGCGGCTAATCCTGTCTTAACTCTCCATGCAGTAATGAACAACTCTTTGGTAAAATGCCGCACATTATCAACGAGCAGGGGGGGGGGCATTTAAATTCCATTATTATTAAATCTAATTAAGATATATTTAATAAAATTAAATGAGCTTTATTAACATAAATAAAATAAAAATGAATTTTGTATCAGCCAAAAGGCCCTAACTCATAAAAAATAATTTTGCAGTAGATGAATAGAAAACGTAATAAATCTGGTAATAATGTAGGCCCAATATCTTTGTAAATGCACTTTTTATTAAAATATGTGTAATTCAGAGTTATGAATTTTTAAAAAAAAAAAATTTATAGAATTTGTATAAGTTAGCGTTTAACGAACAGGCATTTCATGAAAAAAAAATTGAGTTGGGGCCAAATAACTATAAAATTTTCTCACGAAGCCAAAAATAAAATTTTGTTCGCAATTAGGCTTAATTTGGGCGACAGACCTATCTTCATCGTCGCTTTTTTAATATGCGTGGACCTTCAGAACCGACAATAAACCGCTTGGTTGGAAACATGGTACAGTAAGACATCTTCCATGTATCGGAAAACCACGGACAGTCCACACAGAAGAAAATATCCAACGGGTTGTGGATAGTGTGCTGGACAGTCCAGATATATCAATAAGAAGACGTTCGGCACAACTGCGGCTATCGTGAAAAGAGCACGAATGTGCGCAGCCTTAAGTGGCCACCACTTGCGGGATATAATTTTTCTTACTTAAGCCAAAAATTTTCCCCATTATATACTATATAACAAATAATAATAATTAACCAATAAAGTTATTAAACATTCAAACCACAGCGGTAGTTTTGCACCACCCTGTATATCTTAAATTTCGATACCTTATAATAATGAAGCAGGAAGGAGGTTATACTTTATTAACTTTCTTGCAACTTTTCTAAAAAGTTTGTAAAAGATGGAAGAATTTAGAATAAATTACCTTTCCAACGAGCTATGGCAGCTAAAATCAGTTCACGTTAACCTGCGATTTTTATTTTTTTTTTCAAAATAGCAATAATGAGAACGAGTTAACTTTTTCAAGCGCTTTTTTATTCTTAAGAACCATTCTATAAAAACTCCATCAAAACATAAACCTATATGGCCCATTAAAGCTTCAACAATATAAGGTATCCATGCGAAATTTGAGGCATCTAGCTTCATTATTCTTTAAGATATTAATTTAATACCGCTAGATTGGCCATTTCGTCTACTGTGCGTGCAGAGGTAGGAAATAAGTCGAAACATGTCTGCTTTTTAACCCTTATCCTGTATTTAAAAATAATACCGCATACTGTATTTGTGGGTAAAATTTGCCCAATATAACTTTATTTTTATGAATGTGTACCTACTGTACTTATACATGTTGTAATAGTGTCAGAATGATTTCTACTTATAAAATATTCCTATCTTGAGCGTTTATTCGAGTACTTTGTACTATTTAAACGATTTGGGCATGTATAGCAACGACCTCTTTTGAGGTTTTTGTACTTGTTGTCAGTTGTAGCATCGGATTTTAAACTTTGGGCGAGATATTTCATTTTTTTACAAGGGAATATCCTTTTTTTCCCAAAAATAATCGCAGTCGAAACATAGGCGTTGTACGCTGTAATGTGGCCATCGATTGGATCTACGTCTAGTTGTGTAGTTTTGGACCAATTGCTCAAGGGTGTCAACTTCGGATTTCGTCTCGTTGTGGTAATGAATGATTTAAGGTCTTTAATATTCGGCGATTACCGTATGATCGTGGTGCAATGCGCTCAGTAAAATAACCAACCGATTTTTTTCGGCACAAATGCAACGATTGTAGTCTTAAATTATTTATTAAACAAGAATAGTGAGAAGTTTTGCGGTTTATTTTTCAAGTTAAGTATTTTTGGTATTGTTTTTTCGAACTGTGCCAACCAAAGTAAGCTGTCTATTAGCAGTTTTGTTCCGAGCTCATTGAAAGTAAATAAAAAATCGCGTTTGATGTTTCGGCCTTTCAAGCCTTCACTTGATCCAAAACAACACGACGTGCTTGATCTTCTGTTGGTTTGCAGTTTTGTGCCTTTCCAGTATATACTCGCAAAGACCATGCAAAGTTGATGTCGCTGTGAGCCCAGATTGAAAAAATATACTGTTTGTAAGGATATCTTCCCCGATATGTGACTAATTGCTCATCTACGGACCCACACTCACCGGTGTTATACATTTTTCTTAAATTACTTTCCCATCGGAACCAAAAATCTCTGTTTGGAGCTTAGTTGCCTCGTGCACGTCTTTTGTTGCAGTCTGACCTTTTATTGAATTGCAGAACTCGTGAGATGTTTTGAGAATTTCGGAGGCTCATTGTTGCCTTGATAATTGGTCTGCCCTTCATGTAATCCCCCAAGCTTTCCAATGATTCTCCATGCGAACGAAATTCTCCTGCTAATAAAAGAAGGCCGAAATATGCCTATGTTGATACTTCGTCGAGTGTATATCCAATAAGGTACATACTCGTAATATGTTTCGCATTTTCATACGAACATGTTTGGAATGAACAATCATATCTACCTAGCGTATTTTGATATTATATCGAACTAACAAATATTCTGGTTCAAATAAGTAATACCATATTTGCAAATATGCTTGTGCATAACGATGTTTCTATAGAGCTCGTTGATTACAAATGTATTGGGCAAAATTGACCCATAAATGCAGTATTCGGAACTTTTTTTCATAGGGCCCTACCAAGGAGACCTACCAAAAGAACTAGCACTCTGAAAATTTTAGTAAGAAAAATAAAAGTCAAGACGTTTTAAGAAGAAATTACTAACCGATCAAAAAATATACGCCAATAAAACTGGTTTGGGCAATTTTGACCCACTAATACAGGATAAGTGTTCATGCGCTGTAAAACTACAATTTTATGTAATTTAATTAAAAAATTCACAATTTATATTTTATAATTATTGTTGTTTTTATTGCAATTAAAAGTAAAAACTATGATATTTTGAATTATATTAATTTCAACTTTTCGTTTCATTTCCATTTTATAATCTTTTCTCGTATATATATTTTATATTTTTTTGTTTTTGGCTGACTAGTGTATATCAATTTTATAGTATATAAAGAAAGACAGAGATAGATAGAGAGAGGGAGAGAATAGGAGAGACACACAACTGAGTTTATAAGTTACAATTTATATTTAACAAAATTACAAATAAAACAATACATAATACAATATAAATTCTGTGGGTAGTTATAATAATTTACAAATTCGAAAGAAACAATAAAATAAAATAAGAACAAAACATGAGATATATAGGAGAAATTCGTTTCGATCGCCAATAGAATTTAATAGCCTTTAGCAAATATGTATGTGTAAGTGTTTATGTGTATTGTGTAGCACTATATATGTATGTATTCGTTATATTTTTATTTTTGAGTATAGAATTCAAATATGCATTCAATAATTCTATTAATTAATTATAAAATTATATAAACATTTTTATTGATTATATGTTTGATGATTGGTATTCGATAAAGTAATGCCTGCATTGCACAAAGTTTTCAAATTTAATTTCATTTTTTTCATTTTAACTTTAATTCATTTTGTTTTTTTTCGTATTGCATTAAATATTTTTCTTCGATATTATTATAATTTCTTGTTTATAACTAGGTCTTCTTCTTCGTAATTTATTTTTGTTTGTTCACACGTTTTGTATGTATTCTTAATATTTATATATATATTTATAAAAAAATGTGGTGTTATTTGTTCGTTTTTATTTGAAAGACTTTTTGATTAATTTCTTTTTTCAATACGTCGTAAGTTTCACAATTTTAGCTCTTTTACTGGGTTTTAAAGTTAATTTTTTGTGTTTTTTTAGCGCAAACATTTTGGAGTTTTTTCGTTGCTGTTTAATGTTTTATTTGTGTTTGTTAGGAATACATGTTGGTTTGATTAATATTAATTTCAATTGAACTGAACTAGTATTATGGTTTTGTTATTATTATAATATTAATCATTAGTAACTCTACAATTCTGTTACAATTCCCACAAATGTTTCTCAGTTAATAGTTTTTGTAAAAAAGAATACAGTGTCTTTTGTTAACGCTTGAAGTCTATTCGATTGCTGGCTAATGGTAACAATGAATATGCCAATTAATCTGGGGGTGTTATAGTCTTAGATCGCGTATATGTAGTTATGATAGCCCAATTTGCTTAATTACTCAAAGCCTGTTTCTTAATGTCGCACGAAAGCATAAGCGAACAATTAATAGTCACTCGAAGTCGAATAAATTTGGGTTTTACTATCTCGAGCGTGTTCGTTCGTCTGCACTTGCGTTTGTCAATTTGTGTGTTTGAAGTTGACATTTCCATTCGCAGTGTTTGAAATAGAGAAACCAAATTATGTTTGAAGGCGTAAACGCTTTCGTTAAGTTTTTTTCCACTTGGTTTTTGAGTCATCGTTCGTGTGAATTTGAGAGTTTCTATCTTTCGAGATCCAAAAACAGGCTTTTAGATCCATATCTAAGGTGCTAAAGTTTTTAAGCTTGTTTGTGCATTTTTTTTAATTTAATATCTGAATAG
This sequence comes from Hydrotaea diabolus, assembly GCA_963513945.1. Lineage (NCBI taxonomy): Eukaryota > Metazoa > Arthropoda > Insecta > Diptera > Muscidae > Hydrotaea > Hydrotaea diabolus. The sequence continues at coordinate 256,344,153 of OY740716.1, forward strand.
GGTCATCCATTCAAGAGTTTGAGTGGAAATTCGAGATAATCCTGAGCAAAACTAACAAAGTGTTGTTTCAAACTTAAAACTATTGCACCGATCTTTTTTGAACACTAGTTCTGTACACAATTTACGATGTAACGCTCTTTAAATTTCCTAATATTTTACAACAAATTAGTTTTTACAAAGTGTTTCTAAAAATGTAAATAAGGAAATTTCGAAAAACTATCTCAGTGTTACCTAGAAAAGCGACTATCTAACGAAATATTTTTTTTTATTTGGGATGATTCAGCTCCGAGTTACGAGTTACACAATTTAACTGTTCTCCAAGAATCTTCCGAATAATCGCTGTAATCGCTTTAAATAATCGCCGATGTCCTGTGGTCAGAGAATTTTTGAGTCCGCACTATTTTTAGATTAACATTTCCGAAAGAACCCACAAATATTAAAGTGTGCGATTTGTAACTCGTATTGTGATACGAAATAGTGACAACATTGGTTTCAATGACAGCCCTGAATATTTTTTAAACTAAATAAATTCCCTTGTGTTTTAAAAAAAAAATCCATTCCAATAAAAATAAATAAAATTCCATTTACTTATTTAGTTTATGAAACATCCATTTTCTATTGAAAAATTTAAGCCCCAATATTTTCATTCCAAAATTTTGATAATCCAAATATGGGTTCACCTCTAAATGAACATAGTCCCCATTTACACGAGGCAACTTTACTTGCTGCAAATCTCAGTTTGTAGGAGAGAGAGAGAGATAAGGGAAATGGAAAGAGAACAACTTGCCCATACTGTCATTTCCTTTTGTGCGTTTTTATAGTGTGAAGTTGGCTGCAGAATATTTTAGGATTTTTTTTACACAAAAATCAGAATGAATAAATCACAGAATGTCAGAAAAGGCAATCGTGTCTATTATGCACACCAACAGATTCACCGCGGATCGGATAGACTCGATCCGCATTCGTATCACTTCCTAAAAATGGTATTAATATGAAAACCGTCGGATGACTCTATTATCGACATGCAGCAAACTGTCGAAATACCATTTTGGCAGCCATTTTGCTTTATTTTAATATTGAAGAAAATCGTTGTAAACGAAAAGAGTTCAAGAGAGAGTGTTTTCAAATTAGCCGATGCAATGTGAGTAGCAAGATTACTTTTTATTCAAATGGAATAAATTTTAATTATTTCCACTGGTTTCTCTCATCTTACCTTTTAGCAAGATACATTAAAAGTTTGCATTCGCAAAAAAAAGTCGACCACTCACAAACAAATTCACCAAATTACAAGATCCGCAGCTGATCCGCAACTGTCGGATATGTATAGGATCCATTTGCATGAGAAGTGAATCACATGCGGTATACATAATACGCATTTTCCAAATGCAGGCTTACCGACGGCTTACATAATACCAAAATAGTCGAATGCGGAAAAATCCGATCCGCAGCAGTGCTGCCGTTGGTCGGTTTCGTCCAAATTTGGTCGGAAAAAATTTGTAGTTAGGTCGAATCTTGGTCGGATTTTTAGGCATTTTTGACGTTTATTATTAATATGTTGAGCCTCGAAATAAGAGTAAATATATTATAATGAAGTCAATTAACAAAAAATAAAATAAATAAATGTCGATTCTGGAAAAAGCATTTAAGAAAAATAATTTGTTGACGCCATTTTAGTAATTAGCATGGATATGCTCGAAAGTTTCTAGGTTAGGTTCTAAATGGCTACAAAAAAATACTTTTATTACTTTTTTTGAAGTGACGAACATTATTGACACTTTTTGTTGTTAAATGACTAAACTATTGCGGTTTTGTAATCCAGTCTAATTTGTCGAGGCTTAAACTAAAACACCACTATTATCAATTATATTTTAACGATTTTGTCGAAAACAGTCGATTTCGGATCGTTTTGGTCGGTTTTTGGCAATATTTTGGCCGGGAAAAATTGTCCAGCGGCTACACTAATCCGCAGCCATCCGTCGGCGTGCACACTGGACACGAATAATGCAATCGAAAATTGTCGTCACCAAAACACAGGAGGCAAGTTCAAATGGAATCAAAAATTGATAAGAGTAAAGTTGCCTCATGTAAATGGAGACATATTTGGGTATTTTCATTAAAATCAAAGAGAACAATTAAAAATTTACCTGATCGCTTCACTTGGAATAACTCATATGGAAACTGATATGCAACTTCAAAAGCTGCTATAAGGAGTTTTAGACCCCACTTTTTTGCTAGTCCAATTACGAGATGAAAACTGAATGGAAATTGTGTTAAATAAATTAAATTAAATTTTATAATTCCAAGTCCTGTAGAGATTTGTCCGATTGGGCGGTCTGGGCTTGATAATGCACCAAAGACATGGTTATTTCATCGTGTGCTTTTAATAAGATACAACATAGTTTGATCACAGAATGGCGATAACACCCCTGGATTAATGATTTCCAAAAATGATATTTTCAAATCAGCTTTCTTATAATCCGGAATGTGATAGCAACCGAGCGATTTAAATCGATATAGATTTGACGCTTATTTTTTGAATAAATCCCGATATGTGGGATTTTTGATGGTTGATTTTACTTTAAATTCCGTAAGCAATATGGATGTTTAAAAAAATCTTAGCTTATTTCGCTCCATATTCAAAAAATATTCGTTTAAAATCTCAAATCGTTAGCAAAACGAATTCGATCGATTGTCTTCACATACCAGAATGATCGATATTTAGTTTACTTCAGTATTGATGGTACGTATATCGTGTATTTTATGAGATTTTTATTTTGTATTTTCATATGATGTCTAGACAATATTAGGTTTTTAACGATTTTCCATTTTAAAAAACGTTTGCATTGGTACACATGACATTCGTTGAAGTTGGATGCTATAATTTGGCACAAACTGGTTGATTTGTTTTTGATAATTTGAAATAAAATAAAACCTAACACCCTTTAAAGTTTTAAAAAAACAAAACAAACTCTGAGATGATCGTTAATGCCTGAACATACCACAAGTCGTTTTAGCATTTGATGTCACTTTAATTTCGATAATTTTAAGTGAAAATTAATTAAAGTAAAAAACACCAGATTTGACTGCATGGCGTAGATAAAACGCGGTTCATTTTCTTTACTTGCATGTCTACAATTTTAAGTTATCCTAAAGGTATGCTAGACATTTTTCAATTACATTAACATATTTTGTTTAACTTGTTGAGAATTACTTAAAGCAACGAAAATTGCCACATGAGATTCAAAAACTTTGGGCAAATTAACTAAACATTTTAAAAACTGTGAACTAGTACAAACTACTGGGGGGAGTAGAGATTTAAGTTCAGTAGAGATTGATTCTCAGTTGCAACATGTAAGTGCCAGGCCACAGGATACCTTTAAGAACTCTTAATTATAGCCAAATGCCTCAACAAGTCTCCATGTTCCGTTTTCTAAGCCCTTGTCCAAGCTTTTCTAGACTAATTTTTCATCGTGTACTAATTCTCATTTGGAAGCATGTCATCGTTGACCATAGGAGAAATCTGTTTGAGCATGGACATGCGAATGACGATGGCAACTGTGTGCATGAGGACTAAATGCTGTCGTTGTGGTATTTGTGGTCAAGGACTCTTGAGATTCTTGTGAGAAATATTCATGGGTTTGTATTTCCGGTGGCTCCTGTTGGTATTGCAGCAGCAGCTGTGGCACCGCATAGTCATGCGAGTCGTGGCGACGATGATGACAATGACGAGCATGCGAATGCGCTGTAGTCTGACTATGATGACGATATTTGCCCGGGGCACCTGCCAGGGCTGAAGGCTGTTGGTCCAGGCTTAGCGAGGCGGATGCCTCCATGGCCGGTACATGTTCATTGTAATGGGTATTGAGACTAAGCAGTGAAGTGGACGTCGTTGCCGCCATTAGATTATTGGTGTTTTTGTCTACTTTAAAGGTAAGACCACAGGAGCAATGTTCGATCTTCGAATTGGCGTGGGAATTTTTTGGTAATTCCAACAGTGAGGACGCTGCTGCCACCGAGGTCGGTAGCGACGATGGTAATGTGTGAGAATGATGTTTGGGCAAATGGTATGGCTGAGCCTGATGATGATGTGCATGGGAATGAGAATGAGCATGGACATGGGCATGTGAATGATGTTGCTGTTGAGAGGACACATTTAGCTGTGATTGATTATGATTTTGAGTTGCCAAATGATGATTGGGTGATGCTAATGACGTATTGGTATTCATGGTCAATGAAGTGAGTGACTGAGAGGCATGCACTACTGCTTGTTCCGTGAACATGGTACGTGTTGGTGGCGGTGATGCACTAGTGGGCGTCGATGACGTCTCTGTGGTGGTGTTAAAGTCTATGCTAGATGTTGATGTTGGCGATTGATGATGGCAGCGACATATTGTAACTCAAAAAGTGTTGCCAACTTCGGTATGAGATGCGGTGTCGTCAATGCTTGCCGCAGTGACTGGTGTAGTGATGGCTGTGGCCTTTGGTGACACATAGCCATCGTTGTTGTGTCCATTTTGTGATGACAGTGTATGCGTATGGCTATGGTGATGATGATGATGAGTGTGTGCATGATGGTTCAGGGAGTTGGAATGATTGAGAGTGTTGTTTTGCGAAGACGGTCCTTCGACTGATGTTGACGACGAGCTTTCATGTTGTGTTGTGGCTAGGATATTTAGTGACTTTGGTGGTATGGGTGGTGGTGGCATGGGCACCTCTTCGATGTCAAACGAACTCGCAGAGTTTTCTCTTTGGCTCATATTTAGCCCAAGGCCATTGTTACAGGGCGGAGACACAAACTGACCATTGTCCATACTACCGCTGGAAGACAGACGGCAATGATCACGATGGTGCACGGTGCTCATGGAGTTGGTAGAGGATTCCTCACTCAAATTGTTCAAATGATTCAGCTCACTGGCGGTGGAGATGCCCGAATCGCGATAATCATTGGAGGCATATGAAACACTTAAATGGTGGTTCTCGGAGGCATGACAATTCAATGAGTGCGTCAGCGACAGAGGACCCTGTTGTTGATCGGCTTCGGGATCATCGAAACTTATATCGACAACGGCATATTTCTGATTATGTTGGTGAGAAGTGGAATGTGGTCGCCGTGGCATACTTGAGACTGGGGAGTCTGTAGAGAAATCATTGAATATCATGGGATTTGAAGCTCTCTTATCGGGTGTAATACCACGCGGAGGCAGAGGTGGTGCTCCTGGCGAACCAGGCAAATGTTGATTTCTTTTGGGTGGCACTTCAGGGCCGTCCATTGACAAGGAATTTGAAAAGTTTTGTGACCTAGGCCGATTTGGTATGGGTGGGGGACACGCTTCATGACTACCGTCCCTACTGTTCGCTTCAGCGCTTGGGCATAAATTTTCTTTACTCAAAGTTTGGTAGGAATTGTGAGCGAACCGATTCATACCCACCGCTTCCACTGGTCTAAGCGTCTCACCGGGTCTTGTGTAAATCTCATCGTGTTCGTAATAGTTTGTGGCCGAAATCAATGAAGTCGGTCCACTGTTGGTCCCTAAACTTACCGAACGTTTTTCTGTTGGCAATGGTGGCAACGGCGTATTGACTATGCTCTCCGAGGCTTGTCGCTTCAAACGTCCCAGCCCCGAAAGACTCTGTTTTAGTTGGGAAAATCGTTCCAACAAGCGATTGTGCAAGGGCTGAACACCAGCCGGCGCCAACTGGCCATGCAGTTCTAATGCCTGATCTAAGATTTGAATCTTCTCTAAAATTAAGGATTTCAACTTTTGTACATTGGCCTGCTGACCCTGGCCCTGAGGTGATTTTAAGAATTGTTCAGTGAAGAAGGCTTCTTGATATTTACTTATACCACCCATAACATTGGCGTCTATAACACCCTGCAAGCGCATGGAGAACGGATTGATATTACGTTTGGGATCTTGGCGATATTGCTGTATCAAATCCCAGATATCCTTGCCCACGTTATTCATTGTCTCACAAGCAAACTCTACCGGTGTCAACTCTTGAACGGATTTCTGTTTAACCTCAAACCAACGCAAAATACCCGGCAATGGACAAGCTATATCCAAAGTGGTACGTTCAATCCACAAACTTTTGAATTCGTTTTCCTTATCCACCGATCCCTTGTGAATGGGACGGTCGGATATGAAACGACTCACATCGTTGACTTCGTAGAAACGGGCTATTTTTTCCGGCACCGTTACCATGGCCGTCTTCAGAGCCTGAGCATCGGCCACCGGCCGTACATTGCTGATTTGTATATACTGTTCGGAGGCGGTTAAAATTGAATTATCCGGTGGACTGTTGGTGTTCAATGTTTGTGCTGTTGGGAACTCTGTTTGAAGGCGTTGGGTAAAGGCGCTGATACGTTCATATTCCAGGCCGCGATAAACAAATTGCTTGTTCTGTAAATTTGGTAAAAATTATTAAATATATCAATTAATTAGGGAATAAGGGAACGTTGATACTTACCCTTACAAATAGGGGAAATCCTAAACCATAAAAGCCCACACGAAAATATTCCGGTTCGGGTCGAAGTTGGGTTAATATATTCTGGAAGAACTTGGCCTCTTGTATTAGGGTATCGCTCAGCTTATTGTAATCGAAACGTTTCTTCTCATAGAGCAAAGCCAATTCTTTGCACAGTGGTATGCCCTTTTCCCAACACTTGCCTTTGTCAAAGTATTTTAAAATCTGAAATAGAAAAGGTAAATTATTTATGTTTATGCTAAGGGCATTGAAGAATAAGACTGAATTTGAAGTAACCTCTTCGAAACTTTTCCTACTAAATGAAGTCTTATGGTGACATTTAGTATGGACAACGTTTTGGAATTTTTTTTGCATATGTAGACTGAATAGATATATTCATTAGAACCAAATGGGAATATCAAAAGTCGTCAATATAATGTATGGTGTTAAATGGGGACAACACAAAGATCCCCAGCGAAAACTGTCATGGCCATGAAACATAATGCCAAAGTGCCGCCGTGAGAACATCAACAGGTTGTCTCCTTATGTCTTCTGAGGAACATCTACTTGAGGAGACGAAGGTCCTTACCGTGCGTTGGCACAATTTCTTGTTGTCTAAGCAGTATTTGCTTGGGTGTCTTCGCAGACACCAACCACCATCTCATGGACACGCTGCCTCCGCCCAGGTAGGCCAGGTACAAACTTCATGATCTAGAGAGAGAGGTCCAGAGGTACAAGAGAAAACCTTTTGATCATCGAAACTATCCGGCAGATATGAAAGACATTCACGCTGATATAGTCATAGCAGCAGTATCCAGCTATAGCGTCAATGTAGCTATAGCGTAAGTGTAGTGGAGCTTTTGGACCGTGTTCAAAGGAGAGCGATGGTGCTGATAGAAAACAGTAGGGTATCCAACTCTATTGTTTCCCTGAAGCATCGTCGGAATGTGGGTTGTGTGTCGCTGTTCTATCGCTACTTCCATGGTGTGTGTTCTTCAGACATTCGTGGTCTTATTCCTGACGTGAGGATGTTCGGCAGGGAAACACGACTTTCCAGAAATTCACACCGATTTGTTATCGATTGGCTGGTTGACCGCACTATACACTACAGATCGAATTCGTTTTTCGCCCGTACTGTCCGTATGTGGAATCGACTTCCGGCAAATGTATTTCCCACCAATTACGACATCCAGAAATTCAAGGCGAATATCAATCCCTCTTCCCCTCCTTCGATCCCTTGCTTTCCAACGACCAACGCAGTGCATTGCATGTATAGGGGAAAACCCCTGAGTGTTGGCTAATTAAAAAAAAACATCCTCCGAAGATTTCACCAAAGAAGAAGACGCTACCTCGACACAGACGCGTGTGGTTCTGGCTCAGCTAAGATATGGATGGTGCAAGCGTCTCAATTCGTATTGGGCACGAATTGATGCTAACGGTCCAGACGTTTGTCCCTTTTGTACCTTTTCAATTGTCCGATGAAGCCCACTCAGCTTACTCCCAGGTCTCTTTGGATGCGTCCAGCTCAAGCAGATCCCACCATAGACAAATAAGACTTTGTTGTTACAACAACAAAAATATTACCAAGAAACTTTGCAGTCAGTTGAAATCAAGTTTTCTCCACATATTATTCGGATCCGTTTCGAATTATTTTCACATGTTAAAGACATGGGAGGGAAGTACTTGTCTGCAAGCATTAACGAGGCCCAAGAATAATAACTTAGTTGTAAGCATACCCGAGCTCGCGAATAAGTATTTAGTATGAGAGAAATGATTAAAGTGGAAATACACTTCTGTGGGAATTTGAACGTAGAACGTAGAACACTTCGGTTAGTGAATGCAAAATACTAGTCCTTGCTCCACAGCCAAGCATAACAGATGACAGTTTTTTGTTGCTGTTCCCTTTACAGTCCAAGATACAATGACTTTTTTCTACGATGTGGTGTGTAGGGGAACAATAAGATAGAACAACAAAATATTGTTTAGAGATTGGTCTTTTAATATAACTACTCGTACAGGTAATAGGTATAATATTAACCTATTATCAGGAAGTACTTATTTTTTGTTAAAAAAAATGCAGCTGGTAAAGGGAAGTCATTGCCTGGTAATGTAAATGGTAATGAGTAATTCTAACTACTGAGTATTTACTGGTATCTAGCGGAGAGGCGCCTTGTGAAATCAAGATTGCTACAGTCTGCAGTTGCAACGTCGAGGTAGATGAGAAAATTGTATAGCAAGGATCCGTCATTATCGAACAGCACTGAGATAAAAAGAGGGCGCGGTAATCAGTATTTACTATACACCTATTCTACCTGTGCTTATGTGTTACACCAAAAATGTGTACCTATGAAAACAGATGAATCAGTATTGGGTAAGATGAGCAAACCCTTCGGACTATCTGCCTGAAAATGGTCAACGGTCAAACGTGTGCTATATGGGCTGCACTTCGACATGAATAATTTTGAGATTAGGGATGTAACGAAAGTGGGTTTAGTGAATGCGAATTTTGAAATACATTTGTAGCGAAAGTCAATGCGAATATTGAAATCTATATTTTCGCGTATGCGAATATCGAAATATACGAGTATTAACATAGGAGAGCGAATATAATTATTATTTGTTTTTAAGACCCTCACCACTCTGTGGTTCAGGGGTATTATGAGTTTGTGATATAATCACTTAGAATCGACTATCGACTCATAAAAATTTAATATTAAAATTTAGACCTATCTGTAGTAAAACTAATATAGCTCTTATACAAATGTACCTGCGAATTTTTACTCTTACTTGGATTGATGTTTTAATATGGTTTCCGTACAAATGTACCACTGTTTTCTGGTTCAATCGACTTAAGACCGGAAAATGTTTTTACACATTTTGGCTCCGCCAACTCGTTATCAAGACATGGAGTAATTTGTTGCATACGTTATACGCTAATTTTTTCATATTTTTTGATACCGGAAAATGTTTTTTACACATTTTGGCTCCGCCAACTCGTTATCAAGACATGGAGTAATTTGTTGCATACGTTATACGCTAATATTTTCTAATTTTTTGAATGATGTCCCTTTCGCGTTAGGCGACCTTGGCATCAATTTCGCACAACATCTTCGGAAAAAATGTCTTTGGGGGAACATAGCTTTTAATAACTTCAAGTAGGACAAAGTAAAATACTCAATGCCAGAAGTCTAGCGATCGAATAGCATGCAAGGAAAAAATGACACACCAAGTCTTTAGCTGCTAAGCGAATTTAAAAAAATATCTAACAATTTGTGAATGCAAATCCCTCTGATTACTCAAGTAGCATCTCCAAAATTTGGAAAGATTAAAAAGTAATATATTCCTTTACATATAAGTATATTCATTTCATTATTTAGTCTATGAACATTGGATACTAACAGACAAACAGTATATAATACAAATATACTAGTGAAATAATATAAATTTAATGAAAAATACTAAGTTTTTAAAAATGTGTTTAGCTTAGTAGTAGAAAAACTTAAATCGATAAATTAACTTAGAGACTTACAAAGTAACATAAATTTAAGTAAAGGTTCATTTCGATGTTGTACAAGTGTGTATCTACTTATATATGAAAGGTTTATAATGCCTTAACGAGATGACGCCCATAAATGAACGAACGATAAGAGCTCTAAACAATCAATCAAGCCATTGACAATGCCGTTTAAAAATCAAAGGACCCAATATCTCTTTTAGTTTTAATTGGTTTTACATAAATGAGCAAACATATACTTTCTTCAGATGGTATAGGAACCGAACAATTGAACAAAATAAAACTCTATCAGCAAGGAAACGAAAAAACATTGTCGACAATACGGACCAATGCCTGATTTTATATAGTTTCAAAATCAGTATATCATGTGGAACGTTATCAAGAGCTTTCAAAACGTCCTAATAAAAAGTATTCACTTGAATACCTTTTTCAAATGATTCGGAAATTATTCTACGGTTCTGGTACTCGTATGGAAAGGATCCACAAAAAAATGTCCGCTTTAAACCCTAAAAATCCAAGGCGATACTTTCAAATCGTTATCAAAAACACCATTTTTTATTTGGTAAAAAATTGTGCATTTACCCGTCAAAATCGTTTGTTTTGAGAAATGTGAATTTATAGAAAAATAAGTTACTGAAAAAATTTAAAGCTGGATTCATCGAAATTAATCGGACCAACGCAAATTCATTTAGAGTACATGTTGAATAACACTTTTCCCTCAAATATTAAATATTTAAAAGAAAACCATTTTTAGTAAACATGCAAACTAAAAGTTTTCTTGGTAACGATTTATTATTATCTCTTTAGCGAAGTTTTAAGCGGATTTTTAAGCGGACAATTAAAAAGTATAGTCCTTCTTCCTGAGTCCTTAAATGCCTAAATTTCATAAGCAGTGTTTTCGCAACATTTTATATTGTTGCCTTCTAAATTACAGACTCATTATTAAGGGCTCAAAAGTAAACTGGCATTAAACATAAATATCATACTAAATAACATAGTCAAAACAAATTAATAGACAATTGTTAAAAAAAAACAAGCAAAAAACAAGCAGACAATTCGTTGCTTTAATCGCCGTTGGGATGATTATTTCGGATGGTTTTGACCCTACCTACAAATATGGCATAGTATTCAAAAAAAGTTTTCTGACGGTACTAACCTCGTGATACAATTGCTCTTTGCGTTGCCATTCCGGTTGTCCATCATTGTCGTTGGGCGCCAAACTCAACGATTCACGATCCCAACTCAACATATCGGCATACAGTTTCAAAGTAAACCCAGCTTCAGTATAATTTTCAGCTTGTAAATGTAAATCATGCAACTTATAAATGTATCTGAAACAAAACAAAAAAATATTTAAAATTATGACTATTTCCATACTACGTAATTCCAAAACTTACCTCAAATACATCTCCTTGCGATTGATTTCGTTTTTGTAGAAATTCAACAGGTTGACAGTGCAGGACATGCGTTTATCGCGATTCTCCTCGCCCTGCATGACACTGCGATAATCCAGCAGACGCTCCAAAAGACGGGTTACCGATGCTATAAACGCCGTGCCAGCATCCTTCCAGCTGGGATTTTCATTATGAACTTTTTCGAGAAGACTTTGTAAACAAAATAAAAATTAAAAAACAATGGAAATTTTAAGTTAATTTTAAATGAAATGCTTTGAGGTTTAATAGACAACAAATAAAAATATATATGTATGTACACTTGAACATCGAAATCCCCGGAGGTCATCTAGTGCGAATTTGTTGTTGCTACTATTTAAAGGCAAAGCTATATTATGTTTTGGAATCTCGATCGATCGATTATAATCGATGAAAGGACACAAACTATAAATAAATCTGAAAACGACTTTAATGTAATGGCCATAGGGTATTTCATATAAAATAAATTTGAAACTACGGAAAACCGTCTATTTTTACGAAAATATTCCACCATGACAAACAATCCCAAAGTTTAACCACATATGTACTCTTACGTGTATCTAAAGAGTGGTAATGATATTTGATTACCTTTGAATGACCAAATATGCATGTTTATTAGAAAATATTTTTCAACCCCGTAGGGACTGTGTTTTGGGCCTTAAAAACCCGAAGGTCCAGCTACCTTCTTTGGGGTATTAAGTGTGTTTCCACATTTTTCCATGTTGATAAAAAAAAACTCAACAATTGTACCTCTTTCAGAGGACCTTTAGCATGTTACAGGGTATTATGACTTAGTGTTAACGTTTAATACCTTAAAGAAAAGGATATATAAACCTTGTTAATTATACCGATCAATTTAGAATCACTATTTGATTCCATTGTGCAATGCCGATGCGTCTTTCCATCTTTCGTTGTAATCAAAGGTTGCAGATTTACACTGAGGAAACTTAGTACATTGTGCAGGTCTAGGCCGAGTACTGTCCTTATCGATTAATTTCGATATAATACAAATGTCATTTGCGATTTCAGAACCAAAAGTCATATATTGCATCCGATTCTGACCAATTCCACTAAATCGCAACCTAACTTTGTAAACACTGGGCCTTACTGGTCCATGCTTTCGATAAACAACCAACGACTATTCTATTCCATGGTTTTGAATACTCGTAGTGGGCTTTTTCCACTTATAGGTCCAGTCGCTCTAGAAGTCACAATTAAGTAACTCTGGAGAAACTGCAATATTTTGGTCTATGTTATCGAATAGCCTCCACACAAAGGACCCATCCGATATCAGGCCTTGTCGCACTAGAAGCCACAAGTTGAATTCGACTGTTTTCAAATTATTCTCAATACGTTATAAGTGACAAGAACAGGGTGGTTTCTATTTAATGAATCTGGTTAATTTTTTATTTTGCAGATTCATTTTTAGATTAAACAAATATAGATAACTGGGACACTAAAACAAAATTTGGATTGTCCGCGCTATCACGCACTGAAGTCGGTAGTTTCGGTTCAAAGACAGTACAGGCGCACATTTGGCGGCAATGAGACGTGCTAACAATTTTGCCGAACATGGGGCAGTCAACAGAAGACCTTACCAAAGAAACCCTTGCGACGGAATAAACAATCGCTGCTATAGCTGCTGCTGCCATACAAAACAATTCAAGAGTTTCGACAAGAAGTTTATCTGCTCAAATGGGTATAAGCAGACAGTTATTGCAGACAATTATGCACAAAGATTTGGACTTATTCCCATATACAATTCTAAAAGCTAACAAACTGAACGTAGCAGACTTCAATATTATATATATTTTTATATTTAATATTTGGATCAATTTGGTATTCGAACCATATGTATATGCCATAGAGGCCCAAAAAGCTACCTCCTTGAACTATGGATATATGTGTATTAAAAACCGATAAAATTTCGTCGCGATTCTTCATATTACATAATTTTAACGATTCGAAGGAATTTAAACCATGACCCATGCGGGTAAGGTCCCTAGGGCACCGAAAAATATGTCCTTTCAAACGTTAAAAAATGGGTATTCAGAAACAATAGAATTTTCTGACGAATCTGAATATGACATACATTTTACAATTTGGCTGAATTGGGCCTCAAAACAAGTCTTATAATAATCAAGGACATATGGGTATTAATAAATACTCGTACTGAAACTTTCTAACAAATCCTAAAGTTTGGAAATCCGTCCGGACCATATGGGCTCTAGGGTTCCAAATTTCTATTTTAATAACATATGGTTATTAAGCACCATTCAAATTTAGTCACGGATCCAAATATTAAAATAATATTGATATTCTACTAATTTTATTAAATTTGTATCCCTAGGTTGTCGAAAAAAATGGGTATTTTTGAACATGGTCAGATGAGTACTCAGAAACAGTGGAATTCATTGAAGAATCTGACATTAATTTCACGATTTTGATGAATTGAAGGCATTGGCCTATTTATGCCCGGGGGCCAAAAATCCGTCGCGTAATGTTCGGAGACATATGAGTACCCAAAAACAGTGACACTTCTTCACAAATACAAAAATGTATCTATGTTTAAGATTTGGGCCAATATTGAACTCGGACCTGTTCACGAGGTGCCCAAAAATCGGCCCTTTTCTACTGGGGACATATGGGTATTGAATGACAACAAAAGTCTGGGGCCCATAGGTCAAATGTTCCTAGAGCGAGGTCCCTTCGAACATCGACATATGCGAATCTACTGGCTGTCTGAGGCCCCTTTGCCTCCTCAATAAAATTCAAGTATCTCAACAGGACAATGGTCCCTACAAGATCTGCCAAACATGGACCCACCAACAACCGCAAGCCCCAGTACTCTCAATACCATAATACAATGCAATACGTGGTGGAAAATCTGAAAAGTTAGGTTTATAGGTTCAGTTTTTCCTTTTAAATTTTTTTTGCGAAGCTTTTTGATGAAGGTCGTCACGGACCTGAAATTGCGATAAAAGCAGTGCGCAGCCACGAAAATCAATGTCACTTTGCCATTTAGTAAAAAATTTTTATTAAAATTTAAATGCATGAGGTGATCTCGAGCCGGTAAATTCCTGTTCAATGGGAAAAAATTAATTTTCCACGTTGCCTTTAATTTGGCTTATTTTTTGCAACTAAATATTTTTATAAAACCGATTTGTTCCAATACAAAATAAATCAAAAGCAAAAAATAAAACTAAGATTTGTTTTATCAAAAACTAAAAAAAAACAAGCGTTGAATTTATCGTGCTGAATTACGTATTCTAGAATTAAAACAACTAACATTTCTACAAAAAACAAATTGATGGGATTAGAGTGAACTTACACCAGGCTTAGATGTTCCCTTTGTTTGTATTGTTTTGTTTTTGAGTGAAAGCATTGTTATTGAAAAAGTTAAAAATGATTATAAAAAGCATGTTGTAGTATTGAACATTTCTTTTCTATCGGAAGATGTGTTAAACCATTTACAATAAATCGAATTGAAAATAAAAATGTAATCGAACATAAAGTGACATTAAACAACATCGAATAGCAAGAAAGAAATGAAACAAATGGCGTATATTTATGCGCATTGTGCGAACAAAGGACTTACATTGTGCTGAAAAGTTCACGATATTCGTCATCCCCTTTATTTTCGCTTATCAGCAGATCCAGTTTGTCTATTAGTTCACTTTCCACCAAACGGAAGGAGCCACGGGCGCCCTGAAATTGTAAATAGAAATTTCTTATGGGTTAATAAATATAAATCGATAATGAACAATTACAAAAGGATAAAAACGAAACCATTTTTTTATTTTCTTTGAGCCTGTATTTAAAAGTTTTCTCAACGAATGGCCTTGTTGCTGCCATTCGGACCGAATATCTTTGAAAGTAAAATTTGCAAATGGAGCAACATATGTCAAAAGATATGTTATGTCTATGTAAATTAATATGAAAATCGTGTATACCCTCTACAATGTTTATATGTGACAGCGCATAGAGAAAGGGACCTAAGGGTAAAAAAATCAATTTTCACTTTTTTTTTGATTTGGATAACATCTGAGCATCGAATGAGACCGATCCCATGTCCCAACAGTGTTCCCTCCCAAAGATATGCGCGTTTTATGAAAGTGATGGTACACCAAAGATACACGTATTTAAATCTTTAAAATGGCTCTTCTGAACAAAAATGGTTTTTACCCTTAGGTCCCTTTCTATTTTGCGCGTCACATATGTAGCATATTTTGAAGGATACAGGAATTTGGCAAATTATGTAGATGAATTCGAGACTTAAGTCACTTTTAAAAAATAGTGACGCAAAAGTCATATAGGATTTTTATCTGTACACCACATTACATTGTAGTTGATGTCTGTGACACCTAAAACGACACAATAACTTTTCATTAAACGTTGTCCGTTCGTCAGTCCATCTAATGTGAATTGTCCCTGCTTTAATAGGATAAAAATGCCAAAGTAATTTTTATAAAAGCTACACATTTAATCTAATTCTGCTAAAATTTAGCAAAACGTTACTAGCTGCCAATATCCCATCTTAGTGAATTCTAATGGTCGATATCGGCCGAGGTTTACCTATAGCCCCCATATAAAGGTCCTTTTCCGAGTCAAGGACCCACTGCTCTGCAAGCCACGACCATACTCACTTTTCGCATTACGAGTGCTGAATAACCAACTCTGGTGAAATTGGTCAATATCGGTTCATTTTATTCAGCCCTATTCCCGTTCAAGACTTCGTCATGCTTTGCCTATTGTAATTAAATATTCCAGAGTAGAGTTCTAGAAGTCGATTTTTGACTAATCGATTAATTTGGGTAAAAAAAAGTCACAATTGGTAAGATTTGTTTTTACTTTTCCGACTGGTTTAAAAAATAAATTTTGTTTTTCAAGTTTTTAAAAACTTGAAAATTAAGTATTCACAAACCACTTCATTAGATTTTTAATCACCGTTATTTTTTTTAATAAAACTTTTTTATGCCAAGAAAACTTCCTTTTTATTTCAAAATATTGCATTCTTATTTCCCTAAAGAAAAAAAGTCGAAAAGACTTAAATCGACTTTTTATTCTAAAATACTTTTTAAAGCTATACTTTTGATTTTTTAGTAATTAAGGGTGGTTAAATTTTAAGGGCCGAAGTTGAATGTGAACTACACCTAAACGTCAAGTTTTTTCTGCATTTCATTAAATATTTCTCAATTTCAGACTAACTCAATTTGAACCATGCGAAGAGACTAACCCAATTTGAACCATGGGAAGCTAACAACGCGTTAAAGTTATTCAAGCTTATTATGAAAATGAAAATACATTTTCGAAGAAAATCATCTTCAGTGATGAGGCACATTTTCACCTTAATGGATTCGTCAATAAGCAGAATTGTCGCATTTGGGCGAATGATAATCCAAGAGTGATTGTCGGAAAAACTGTTGGGTGCGGTTTATGGGCTGGCGGCATCATCGGGCCGTATTTTTCCAAAATGAGGCCGGTCAGGCAGTTACTGTAAAGATATGGATGTGGACGATATGTGGTTTCAACAGGACGCTTACGCCACTTACCACACAGCTAACGAAACAATGGCTCTTTGGTGCGACAAATCAACATCGGCCCTTAAAATTTAACCATCCTTTAGTTGAAAAGTCGACTTTTAGTCTTAAGTATATAACCATATTCCAGATGCGTTGCGTTTCATTTATCGATAACTTTTGTCACATATTTGGTACTGCGTAAGCAAATGCGACGTCGGTATTGTGTTAAGATGCCACTGTTTTTGTCGTCACCATTCTTGAAAATATTTCGTTATATACAAAAAAAGATAAAACGAAAACATGGGTGGATCGGATAAGGTTCTGCCGAGCCAGTTGTGGTAGTCATATGAATGATATTGCACCCTTTTATTAAATGATTAAGTTCATTCAACCTTTTAAATAAAGCAAAAAGTTTGATTGAAATTTAAAATGTTAAATCATCCACCCTGTATCATGCACATTGGTTTCTTTACTTCAGTACTTGTGCAGTATTTGCAGTAAGAACTATTGTTTCTCGTCTAAAATACCAAAACTAACGAATCAGCGGAATCAAGTCCTACCGCCTCTGCTCGGAAATTTGACCATCAGAAATAAGGCGTGCGGCATCTGCTTTGATGATGACGCGTTCCTTCTGTGGGTTCTTTAATTTAACAAAAATTACTCATTTTCACAATTTGAGTGACTTTTCGTTTAATTCGCTGCTGCATACCTTTCGGAGTGTATGTTTCAGTAAAATTAGTTACTTTAGTCTCTAAAAAGCAGTTGGCAGAACAGTTAAGCAAATGTTAAAATTGTACGGGAAAAGGTTTTTGAAATATTCATTTTGGCCTAGTTTTAAAGGAACATGTGTTCCTCCATGGTAATAAATGTCTAAAAAAGCAGTTGCCACAGTGAGATATTATGATATATCGTCTGGATGAGGAGACAAGTGCCAAATCAAAGCAGCTTTGTTTCTAGACTTATCTAAATTGCCTTAATCGGACGTTCTGACAATTATGCATATTTCATAATAAAATGCTTTCCTCTCAACTGATTATGGTAATTAAAGCCCTAAAACCGCATTCTAGCATAATGTGCATATTACTGTGCCAGTTATCAACTGGTTTACTCATCGCTAGTTTTTTAATCTTAACATTTTCGAAATAATACGAAAATTAATGACGACACATTGAAACCAGTATAAGTTGTGAAATCGGCACGTTGAACCCATTACGGCTACGTGCATTTTGAGCAGACGATCTAAAATAAGCAACCACTAAGAGGAAATGTATTCATATAGGAAATGTAGTATCTTCATCGATTCCTTACCTGTTCACATTGCATCATATCGTAGAATACGGTTAAGGTGGCTTTTCTTAGCGACGGTTCCGGGACCAAGGTCACCTCGAGAAATGGTCCCACCATTGAAGGTATAAAATGTAGCTTTTGTTCACCCAACTGTGACCACATACTCAGTATTTGAAAGCCCATTAACACACGCATATCTCCATGCGAATGGAGTATTTTACGCCGTTTGGGTTCACGATATTTTTCCAATTGCAGCGAGGGTTGCGTTAGGAAAGTCACAGCCAAACTAAAGTAGGTCCACCACAATTGGGAATCAAAGGATTTGGAGCCCAAGAACCGATAGACCAGGGGCTTGGCAAACTCTTCCAAGGACTTGCGTAGCACATCATTGGAGGCCAATTTCATGATCAGCCAATCGGTGGGGAAAACCAACCAATCCTGCGAAAGAAGTTCTTCGAAAACCAACATTGATTTGGCTAAGAATTCCTTAAGATCGCGCGGATCTTTGTTGGGACTTAGCTCATCCCAATAGCGCTTGTAGTGTGTTTCATCCAGCAATTGCAGCAGGCCCAGCATACAGGCCACTAGCTGTGGCACCACCGGATTCGAACCTTCAACGATAATGATGATTGTCTTGATGAGTATGCTTAAGATATTTTTACACAGCGAATCCAAATCGTGTTGTAGGGTATTGCTGACTTTATCTTTTTGCTCTCTCTGCAAATCGTGGAGGTGGGTTAAAATCTCCGAAAGGATTTCGGCACAGAGTTTCAATTCGTCGCGGCGGCTTAGATGCATGCGCAAATGTTTACAGGCCACCGATAAGATAACTGTACGGGAATCTGGAATGAAAAAAGTATTTACCATTTGCGAGGATGTTCTGCAAATTAAGTCGGTAGATATTTACCATCCTCGTGAAACAATTCTCCGGAGACCAAGTCCTTTACCGCTTGCAATTTGGCCTGTATCAGTCTGACAGGAGCATCCCGCGGTATGGCATCCAACATATTGCGAGCCAACATGCCCAGCTCTGGAGCTGGTAGTGTATCTTTGAGTTGTTCCAACACTACACCAGTGGAACTTAGCAGAGCCTCTTGAGTGGGTATAATGACGTCATACGAAGGCACCGCTAGCATACCATTCAAAGCCGTGAACAGCGAGTGTAAATCCCGCCGAAATGAGTCTTCATATTGGCCACCCGTAGCCCGAGCAAACAATTTTCGTGACTGTATTAAGAGCTTGAATATATATTCCAGAGAACCAAAACATTTCTGAAAAGGATCCGGATGTTCCGCTTTCGTCATAAACACAGCCATATGCTCAACGGATGTTATCAGTCCCTTGTAGACCAAAGCGGCGGCAAAATGATTTTCGATATATTCATTCATGACCGGGCGGAAATGTTGGAATTTATTACTTTGCAGCAAACTGAAAATGCTCACCAGCACATGGAAGACCAGACCGGAGTGTTGAGTGCTATTGCCCTCCTCATTGGAGAACATGGCAAAGAGGGCATCTAAAACATCCTGCAGGAATTTCACCAATTCTTCGTCATTCAAACGCAAAACACCAGTGAGTGAGTCTTGAATTTTCTCGGGGTGGGCGCGCCACTGCAGCAGCGAGAGAAGGTCAGCATTCTGGGTTAGTTTAGTGGAACACAATAACGAGCGCATGACAAATACTTCCTTCGAGCTACGATGGAATATGGAGCTGCACTCCACCTTGGCATGGGGATCTTTTGGCTTGCACGGCAATATCAGATAATTGGCAGTCATAAGCTTTCCGGTATCTTCACACTTGTAGACGTACAATTCATGTTGACCATCGGCCAGCGTGGCACCACTGGGATCCATCAGGCGGGCAAAACTGAAGCCAAATAGTTTCGGTTCCGATTTCTCTCTCGTCGAACAATGGCGAAACTCAAAGCGTACATGGGCAGTGGAGAATTTATCGATGGGCACACTGAGACGCAACATTTCATTCCAACAGGGAGCATTTTGATGATACAAAATCATAGACTTGTAGTAGTTCTGCGAATCCATTCCCGAAGCACCCCACAGACACTCGGCCAGGATGTTGCCAGCAACATCCAAGACCACAACCGTGACGAGTATATTTTTGGCGGTGTTCTTTCCGCCCCTTTCAAATTCTCCCCTTTCCAGGGTAACAAACATATCGTTTCTCACATCACCGGGCATGATGACATCGGGGAAACCCATTTTGCGTGTTATGGTACTGCCCTGGAACAGCAGCGGTTGTTCCTTGCGAGCTTGACCCAAGCCGCCGTGCAAAAGTTTCATTGAAACCATAACACCTTGATTGCTCTGATTGATGGTGGTGATGGGTTGGAATTTACTACTGGATTTTTTAATTATCAGCTCGGGTAGTTGATGGAAATCCTTTTCATCGTTGTGATAGACCAGTTTTATGTTGTGCTCCTTTTCCTCTGTCTCTATAGTGCTGTCATAGTGGCCTATGTCGGCCAGAGAGAGAACACCAACTCCAAAAGGACGACGGTAAGAAGTGGAGCTGGGGCAGCAAGCACTGCTGCTCGATTTCTCGGAAGGTAGAATTTTTCCCACACGCATAACCACTGCCACCAAATACAAATCCTCATTGAGATCGGCAGCACCTAAAGAGGATAGGAAGGAAAAAATGCATTCCATTATTTGCAGGTTTTTAAGAAGCTAAGCACCAAAGCCTTACCCAAATCCGTAAATACCGTACAATTGCTATTGACTTTTTCGATATAATTCGCATAGCCATCTTTACAGATTTTCACCACAAACCGTTCCGAAACGGCTTTCATATTGTTGGCATCGTACAGATAGAAATAGACTTCGGCATCATCTCCGCCTCCTATGCGATAGCCAAAATCACGCATACAGAAGTACATGTGATGGGTGAGAATTTTGCGCTGGACTTTGCGACGCAACGTACCGCGGCTCTAAAATTGAAATAGAAAAACGTTAACGTGGGGAAAGGGTTTTTTTATAAAGAAATTTTAAAAATTCACTTACAGATGATGCTTTGGCGTTGTCGGCACTTGTGACATGAACATTGTAGAGACCCACAATACCAATATTGTGTGGATCAACAGCCAGTGGACCAACGCGGGGTACCAAGTCAAGACCAAGTTTTCTGAAAATAAAAGAAAAAGGGGAGATTTAAATTATATGGCCCAATATAAAAATAAAATTATTTGATCTTTTTAGCTAAATATTAAAATGTTTATTACAATTTCACCTTCATCCTATATAAGGCACTACCAATAAAGCAAAGACCCCGAAATTGTGAATAATGATGGCTCATAGTCAAAGAGTTTGGGATTATAAATAGGCGAAATTGACCGTGGGGGAAATATGTACTTTTAAGGGACTAAAGTTATCTCAGAAAAGTGAATACTTTTTTGGGATGCCTGCTCGACATTAAATAACTCAAAAAGGGGCATGGGTTCTAGACCTTTCAGCTCTTATGACTCACAAAACTACTCTAATAGACATTGACGTATGGGCGTATTACAAGTTAATCGAATTCTCATTCAATTTGATATATGCATGTATGCGTATGGTCCATAAAAGGGTACGTATAGTTAAAACAGGGACCGTTTTTTCATACAAATCAATCTTTAACATTCATTTATAGATTTTTACTTCACTTTACAGGTATCGTAGTATCAATAAAATTTTAGAAAACTTAAAAAATTACAATTATTTTTTGCTTTTTATCAAGTTACTTTACAAATAACAATTATATTTAATTTTTATTTTATTTTTCTAACGACAACAGTTATTGATGACTTATATTTCTAAAAGTCACCAATAAAAAAAAATTTAAATAAACATCAGTCATTGACTTTGACTTATAAGTCAGTCCGTGACTTCTGTTTATAAAAGTCCTAAATAAAAATCATTCAGTGATTTTTTTAGTTGTTCTCATTATAGGAGTCATTGGAGACCAAAGGATATACAATATACCATCTTGATCAGCTCAGTGGAATCGAGTAATAAAAGAGTGGAATAAAAGAGGGGACAATAAGTGGGCCAAAAGGTGCTATAAATGGACAAAAATAAAGTCGAAACACCAATATAACAATAAAATTATTTTCTCTTTTTAGTAAAATCTTAAAAAACTGTATTATATTTTGACCCCTATATATAGGAATATACTAAGTAGGGACATAAATACTGTTACACTCGCATTTCAAAAGTAGAACTAAACATACCCCGTAAATATCATATGGGTTTTGAAAGCTAACCTCAATAGCGTTAGTCTGTAACGGGATTTCAAAATTGTTTTAACTTTCATCATGGAGTGGTCAGATAACGAGAACCGCATCGCTGTAATTGCGCTTTTCAAGTGTAAAATGAAAAAGCGATATTTTCAAAACGCTCCGGCCACTGTTTGAGGAGGCTGTAGATGAAAAGACCGCCACCGGTCGGGCCGCCCACGCTCTGTTCGAACAAAGCCGTCAAATCAAGAATTCATAAAAATCCGCTCCGAATCATTAGAAAAGACTTGGGACTTGGGGCTTTCAAACGACGTACCGGACATTTATTGACTGCAGCTTTAAAAAAATAGGATTTAGCTCGTTCGTTTTATTTCGGTCTGTTGCTTTTACACATTGAACAGGGATTAAACCGGCTCACAGTCAACTAAACTCTTTTTACAACACACACACGTTGTAAAAGAAATCTATTGATGGCTTTACGATGTGGAGTCTCTTTAGAGTTGGCAAGAGTGAGTTGTATTTTCGTGGGCAATTGTGTGAAGAAAACTTGTAAAGTAAGGTTTACAACAGTAGTTCTCATTCGTTTGGGGAGAGCCTGGCCTTATAGAGTTCGGTTTTACTTTCAACAATTGCAGCAAGGATTTCTGAAAAGGGTTGTCACGGACCACTTTGCCATTTTGTTAAAAACTTGTCTTCTATTTAAATATAGAAGCAAGAGGTCTTGAGCCGGTTTAATCCCTGTTTAATGTGAAAAAATAGGATTGAAAAATGCAAACGCCTTTTGGTGAAGCACGCTGATAACATGCACAGAAAAATTTTGTTCACCGATGAAAAAATTTTTAACGTTCAGGAAAAATTTAACAAGCAAAATGTTAGAGTGTATGCGCGGTCATCTAAGGAAGCATCTGAACTGATCCCAAGGGTGGAAAAGGGTCATCACCCAGCTTTAGTCATGGTTTGGTGTTACGATGGGGTCACTGACCTGCATTTCGGCGAACAAGGATTCAAAACATCGGCCAAAGTTTACGAAGAAACCGTTTTAGAAGCTGTTGTTAAGCCTCTTAACAATTCCCTGTTCCAAAACCAGCCATGGACTTTCCAGCAGGATTCTGCGCCGGCCCATAAGGCTAAAACGTCCCAGGCCTGACTTCGAAACAATTTGCCAGCGTTCATATCCTCTGAAGAATGGCCCTCAGGCAGTCCAGATTTGAACCCATTGGATTACAAATTGTGGACGGTTTTAGAGAACAAGGTTTGTCACAAAAGATACCCCAACATTGAATCTCTTAAGACTGCCTTGGTTCGAGCTGTGGCCAATTTTCCAATGGACGAGGTTCGTGCAACTATTGACGATTGGCAAGTGCACTTAAGGCGTGTGTAAAAGCAAAAGGCGGACATTTCGAATAAGTAGATTCTTTTTGGATACAATATACATCAATAAATATATTAAAAAATATTTGGTGCAAAAACAGTCAGTACTTTTTATTTTATAAGTACAGCATAAAACGTGTGTAACAGTATTTATGTTCCTACTAAGTATAATTTGACAGGACATGCCGTGTTCTTTTGAACACGGCTAACATTTACCTGGTTAGTTTGCAATATGGTAATCTGGCAATAACGAACTAAATTTAGAGTAAAATGGCAACATTTCTGTTTTTGTATACACCAAAGATTATTGAACAAGAATGGTGTTCTTAGGCGATTTCGTCAAAAGCAGACAATAAAAAACTATAAATTGCAATATAAAAAATCAATAAATTCTTACGCTTTTGTTTTGTAAAAATGAGTACATTTTTTTTGAACTATCTGTTTTAGTTGTTTTTCAGATTCACTTTTCCCAACTCGTACATATGTACTCAATACGAATTTGCCGATGAGATCTCTTCTTGTCTGATTATCTTTTTGGATACATAACAAAAAACATAGGTGTAAATTCTGTGTTGCGGACTTTGCATTCGTACGATTAATTGTTCTGATAATATAAAACTTGTTGCTGTTCTGCTTTACTTTTTTTAGGGAAAGCAATATTCATTCCGAAGGTTCCGTTGTGGTCGTTACAAAACACGGAAGACATTTTGGAAGTTGACAGCCTACAATTCAGATATAAGGTTTTTTGGTGACAAAAAAAGATTGGCCACATCCCTTTTCCCAGTGCAGATTAGAACCAACATAATTTGTCACCTTATGCATGGAGTTCCCATAATTAGTAATTCGGAAATACTTTCACCTTCCACACATTTGACTCTATCAGAGCGTAGACTGAAACCCACATTAATTTTAACCTAATGCTACTCAAGCTAAAAAAGCTTTTTTCTGTGTAATTTGAGTTCTAAATTATTTTTATTAACTAAGTTTTCAAGTAAATTCGAGGTACCTTAGTAGTCCCTTTAAAAGTAACTTTTTCTCCCTGTGCCGATTTCGTCTATATACAAACCTAAACATTTTATGACCATAAACAATCATCATGCGAAATTCTCCTAGGACCCTACACAGAAAAAAAATATATATACGAGTATAAGTTGTTTTCCTTAAGAATATATTATTATGAAACATTCGGAAATATCTATGAAATGTTGTACATAAAAAATAAAATATTTCATTGTGGAAAAATCAATGCAGCCGTTAATATTGCACAGAAGCTTTTTTCAGTGTACTAGGTTGATTCGTTAAACGGCAATCGTGCTATTAACAGATACACGGGCGGACAGACATTGCTAGACAATAAGACATAAAATTAAACGACGATCAATAATACACATATAGGGTGTTTTTTATTGGGGTATAGAACTTTAAGTTGGCATCACTTTTTTAACTGGCGGCCATTTTGTCAGCTGTCAAGTGATTAATATTTAGTTTGGTTTGCCATTTCATCATGAACAGGTTGACAAAAGAACAACGCTTGCAAATCGTGCAAATTTATTCGAAAGTAATGGTTCAGTTCGCGAAATTCACCGCAAACTCCGTCCATTTTATGGTCGACATAATCGTCCATCAGAGCAATTAATTCGGTTAACCATGGATCGGTTAACATGGACCATTGGATTATTTTCTTTGGGGATATGTGAAGTCGCTCGTCTACGCCAACAAACCAGAAACACGTTAGGGGACTTGGAAGCCAACATTCGTGGCGTTATTGCCAACATACGGCCCCCATATGCTCGAAAAAGTGGTTGAAAATTGGACCTGTAGAATTGGCTTTATTCGAGCCAGCCGCGGCGGCCACATGCCCGAAATCATATTTAAACATTAATGGCATAAAATTATCCTTCCAATAAAGCCAAATTGATGGACATTAAAACGATTTTCTTGTGTTTTATTTCAATTCGAAGTTCTATACCTCAATAAAAAACACCCTTTACTTTATGGTGTGTGATGAATAGGTGTGTTTTATTTTACAAGCTGACAATTTCGCTAGATAAGTGATAAATAAAGGGTGGTTCAACCATAATGCACGATGATAATTGCAAGTCAGACTATAACGTCAAGTGTTTTGTCCAACTTAATCTGGAATTTCTTTGTTTAATCGTTTGACAAATTCAACCATGGAGAGTACATAATTGAGCAGCGCGTTAAGATTGTTGAAGCCTTTTACGAAAATGAGCGTTTAAATAAAGCATTTGGCCGATATTTTGTTTCACATAATTGTTATAGATCCTTCTATCAAAGTAAAAAAACATTAAGAAATTTCTCTGAAAACCTTGTTTAACCTTTTCTTTTACCCTTTAAAAAGCCTTTGTCTTTTTGGAGTTTTTTATTTGGAAATACTTAAGCATACCTGTAAAATTGCTGTAAACAACAAAATTGAGGCGTTTTTATTGAGAAAAAACGCAAAAAAGAAAACGTATAACCCTTAGATTTACATGATTTTTTTAAAATATAACAGGGAGATGCACTACATGAATCTTATAGTACTTAAAATAGTTCTGTCTCTCAACATCATCTTCTTCAGACGACAAAACAGAAAAATGCGAATGGAAGTCATAGATTCAATAGAAATGGCCAATAACAAATGAGTTTTTAAGTTAGTTTCTTTTTTTCATCTTCATATTTTCTTTGAAATATGCTTCTCTTTTAGTAACATTCAATGCCAAAAACACAGGGTGCCTAGAAAACATTAAAAATCGATATCAAAATTGAAGCGCAGAATAAAAGAAACATTTAATAAGCGAGAACGAAAGAAAAAACTCACAAAAGATTAAGCGGAGTTTTTAGCTTATCAAATAAAACATGCCGCTTAATATTACGTGGTGTTGCAAACGGAGCGACAGATTAAGTATACTAAGATAATGGACCATCTTACCGGCCACTTATGGCACATCTTTTTCGAATTACCAGAGTGAGATCAAACATGTGTGAGGCATGCAAAGAGGATATCTGAACGATTAAACCCAGTTAAAGCCGAGCTTTCGCGGTATCGGGACTACAACAACTTTCGGCCAGTGTGACAAAACTCGCACGCAGAGAAAAGATATGGTTACTATATGGCCATGGCAACAATAGTATGATATCTGCAATAAAAGTATGGTCGTCGCAACCATAGTATTGTTTTTTTGAATCATACTATTATCAAAGTATGATTGCGGCAATATTAATATTGTTGAAATGTAACAATAGTATTGTTGCCAAATTTTAAAATGAAAATATGGTTGTAGCAATAATATAAATATGGTTGGTGCGACAAAACTATTGTTTTTTTTGAGTTTTATGTTAACAATAATATGATAACGGCAATCATACCGACAAAATTTATTTTTGTCGGTATGATTTAATTTTTCTTAATTTAACAATGTTATTGTTACGAATCTTACGCAATAATAGTACTTTTTATATGAAAATTAATTTTTTTCAAAACAAACTACTTTGAATTAGTATAACTGAAATTTTTTTAATAAACAATTTTTTTCTACTGCTAAATAAATTACTCCTGTTAATAAGAGTTTAATGCATGTTTAAATAATTTACTTAATACAAATCGATTGTTGAATAACAATTTGACCCAATCCATACAAAAAAAATTTTGGGGATCATAGTATAGTTACGTGTAAGTCAAACTATGGTTGTGAGGATCATACTATGGTTGTATGAGAAATATAATGTATGAGGATAATAATATGGTTGTGGAAATCATAGTATGGTTGAGTAAGAATAATAATATGATTGTGGGGATCATAGTATGGTTGTGTGTGCATAATTCTATTGCTGTGAGGACCATAATATTGTTGTGGAGATCATAGTATGGTTGTGTGTGAACCATACTATTGTTGTGATGAGCATAATATTGTTGCGCCACAACCATATACTCAACAATAGTATGATGCTCTTCGAATATTGTTATCCCAAGCTTACTTTTTTCTGCGTGCGGAGGAGTATCAAGAATTTCGTAGACGATACACAACGTCTTCAACAATAGAAAATTGAAGAAATATCGAAGAAGAGCGCACAACAAGACGTGTACTGGCTTAGCTGTATACGCTTTAGGGTATGGGTCCTTTCAGTAGGATCCCTCTATTTCAAACCAACTAACACACAACATTTTAAATGGATTACATTATGTTTCCAATTTCTAGCCAAGTGCCGTGCCAATTTTATGATTGATAGTTAGTTCGTATTTCCGTTTCGAATTTAAACCCAATGGGCCTTAACATTTTCCCTTTTTTTAATGTGTTTCATTACAAAACACTCACATATGCAGCCACATCAAACCAATTCGTTTAGCACCGTTTTTTTTTATTAAATTCATTTAAATTTAAAACGTTTACCGCACATTCATTTGTAATTGGAATGTCTCTCCATAGTTTCGTAACTATGTAGCAGACTTGTGCCTAGCAGACCTAGGCCAGGTATCTGCTAAATATGTAGATGCCTTACAATCCGATGGATGTTCTTGTTCGTCATGTTGCCACAGGAATGGAAGCACATTCGTTTTAAATGAGTTTCATGTCAAAATATTCGATTTCCGTGGTTTTGTGGTTTCCATACAATTTTCTCTATTCTGTTGCTGTTGTTGTTTGTGTTCAAAATATTTGATACTGCCACTCGAAGCGACGAACGCTTTGTCCATTTGTATGTGTGTGTGTGTAAGCGTTAAGATAAATGTTTATAAAATTATCACTGGCGTTAGTGGCGGTTGGCCAAGAGAGAGTGAGAGAGAGAGAGCGAGGCAGTCAACACGTAATTAATCATCTTCAATTTAATCTTAAACAGCTACAATCGGAATTGGTCATTTCAATTGATGTGAGAACGCTAAATAAACATCTTACCAACGACCTTTTGCTCGCAATGGAAAGAAGTTTTTTTTTATACCCGAGTGGTGTAGGGTATTCTATAGTTGCACCTGTCCTGACTGTAAGCTGTTTTGAATGTTTTCTTTTTATTAAGCAGAAATCTTAAAAAACACAAATTTAAAATAACATTTTAGAGACCCGCCTAAATAGGACTAAACAAAAATTTTGACCATTTAGTAAAATAAAAAGAATAACTCATAAAAATTTAAGAACTTAAAATCTTAAACTTATGTATTTCAAAAAAGTTCCCCTTTAAGTTACTTAAAGTAACTCAGTAAAAAGTGGTGGAGGGTATATAAGTTTCGACTAGGCCGAACTTAACGACGTAGTTACTTGTTGAATATCCGTATTTCAAACATTTGCAGATCCCTTTGAGGTGTAGTTTTTGTATCCTACAGTCGCTACACCTGGGCCAATATGAATTCAATTATGGCACAAATGTGCAAGTGGGCAAGAGAAGTGATAATTGCATAGCCGATCTATTGACCGGTGTTATACCAGAGTATAATAAGAAAACAAGCGGCGGAAAAATGCTTAAAGGGGGCCTTCTTGATGGGCCTCTTTTTTGTCGGTAGGCATGCAAGTCCTATGTTTCATGGTCATTCTAAATTAATTTAGAATACCAATAGCACTTTTTGCATGAAATGAAGTGGTATGTAGTTTTAATGCTAGATAAACACGGGGCTACCGTTGCAGCAACATATTTTGTTCGTTCACAACAAACGTGACAACATAGCTACACATGATGCAACGATTGCTTCAACACGGCTGTGTTGCTGCAACAGTAGCCTTGTGTGAATCTAGCATGACTATTCGCTTTGTTTTTTTCACCCTCCATCACAGGATAGAGGGTATATTTTCTTAACCATTCGGTTTGCAACACATCGAAACACTTGTCGAAGACTCCATATAACGGGTTTTCCAATAGGGACATAACAATTTCGTATCTTTAGGTCAACGCACTCTCAAACATTTTTAATGTTCTTTCAGTGTCAAAACGTTAGTCGAAGTTAATATTTTCATCATGGTAAAGTTCACTTACGAGCAACGTTTGGAAATCATTAAATATTACTACCGAAATTTTGATTCGGTGGTCGCAACTTTAAGTGCGCTTACTCCAATTTTCGGCCATAATAATCATCCCACCCGACAGGCTGTGCTCGCTATAGTAGTAATTTGGATCCAAATTTTCACTTTTGGATGTTGCGGCGCCAAAAAGACACCGTTCCGCTCGAAGCGACGAAAATATCTTAGCCGTAAGTGTATCCGTTCAAAATGAGCCAAATTAGTCGATTCCTCGTTGTTCTCAGGAGTTGGACATCTGTCAAAACACACAGTGGCATATTTTGCGAAAATATCTTGGCCTTCATCCTAATAAGATCAAACTGACTCAAGAACTAAAGCCACTTGATCATGTGAAACGCCGAAACTTCTCCGATTGGGCTCTGGAAAAGCTTCACGAAACTCCAGAATTTTATTGAAAAATCATATTCTGCAATGAAGTCATTTCTGGCTGAGTGGTTTTGTCAATAAACAAAATATGCGTTATTGGACAGCAACAAACCCACATGTGCACAAGTGCAACCGCAAAAAATACTGGGTGTGGGTGTGATTTTCATGCCGGAGGTGTGATTGGGCCGTATTATTTCGACGATGAAAACAATCGTCATATTACCGTCAATAGAGAGCGCTATCATGCCATGTTAGAAAATTATTTTTGGCCAGAATTGGATGAGCTTGACTTCGCCGATATGTGGACGCGTGCTGTGTGGCCACCAGGGTTACCGTTGAAAATTTTCAAAAAGTCGCACAAAAAGGGGACTATTTTTAAAAAAAATGGCACAAAAAGGGTATTTTTTAAAAAATAAAAAGCCGCAAACTTTGCGTAAGTTCATTTTATTAAAACAATACATTTAAATTTAATAAGAAAATTAACAAACAACACCGTAAAAACTCAGTTCCATGAAGTGAGGGGTAAAATACACATTTAAACTAAAAAACAATTCAATTTCAGATCCTCGTGTACCCTCCACTATTTTATACGATAATAAAGCGCAAAACATAGCAAAATATATTGATATAGCGGGCGATTAATAGGCACGTTTTTGACCATTCTGGATGTTTTTTTGGCCATCTGAGCCTAACCTTTCAGCAGGTTTACTCTTTATCGAGGTATTTAGTGCGTCCCACTGCCCATTCACAAAAAATTCTGACTTGTTAAGCAAAAACGAGTAGTTTTTTATGGAGGTAAAAACGTTTCCCCCCTGGGTCGATTTCCCCCTTTTACAATCCCAAATAAGCCTGCATCATGCAAAATTTCTGAATACTAGGTTGATACGTTTGAAAGATATCATATCTTGAAGAGACACGCGGACGGATTATCAAGATTATAATTACTTTATAGGGTCTCCGATCAATATTTCGTGGTGCTGCAAACGGAATGACAAATTTAATATTCTCTTTCGTGAAGGGTATTAAAAATACAAACATTAAAAGTCGGACAAGGCAGACGAGCCAACTGAAACTAGGCTTTTGGGCTCCTTGAAGTTATGAACCGGGTTGTTAATGTAAACAGATTTTGAAAATTATTTCATGCGGATTCGTTGGGTTTGTGATAAAATATAAATTTTTTGGTACCCATATGTCCTTGCTTGAATGGGCCGTATTCTAGCCAAATTCGATGAACGTATTATCTCGAGAAATGGTCCGGTCGAATGGCCATCTCGTTCATGCGATTAAACGCCATTGGATTTATTTTTATGGGACCACATCAAGACAACATTCAACCCAAAATTGCCAACGTATTGGTCAAAATGACTGAAAGAGTAGTGGACAATTTGGTTCAAAGAACCGTTCGTTGTACACGAGCTCGTGGTGGTCCTATGACCGAAATCGATTTTCATTCTTAAAATGTGACATTTGCACTACACCTGGCATTAAGTTGAACTTGATATCTATATATGTGACGCGCAAATTATAAAGGGACCTAAGGTTAAAAACCAGTTTTGTTTAGGAGATCCATTTTAAAGATTAGGTCCCTTTCTTTTTGCGCTTAGAATCGTCGACTTCACTTTAATAAAACGCGCATATATCTGGGAGGGAACACCTTTGAAGCATGGGATCGGTCTCATTCGATGCTCAGATGTTGTCCACATGAAAAAAAGAAAAAAATTAAAATTATTTTTTTTACCCTTAGGTCCCTTTCTCTATGCGCTGTCACATATATAATATATATACAAATTGTATGTCCCCAATGGAAAACCCTGTAATATGTGTATTAGGGGTGTTCACGACAAAATGGGATAAAATGGGTTAAATTTCCTACAGTGGGTTGTAATGATAGAATTCTCTAAGTAAAGGCAACGTCAAACAAACCAATATAAGACGCTGCGGCGATTTTTTTAAGAAGGCCTTGGACACACAGCCCCTGGAGCATGTGTATGTTCAGGTATTCACTCATTTGTGTATACATAAGAGTACAACCCCATAATGACCATAACCCAAACAAGACGACCACATGAAGAGTACATAACCAACGTCGAAACGCCGCTTACATTGAATTTGGCCATGTTAGCTGTTTATGCTGATGGAGATGATGATCATGACGACGATGATGCTGGTGCTTCTGCTACTACCGCTGAGCAACACCATCAAACCTCGTCTAACTACTGTGCAGTGGAGTAAATTTGTTGTTGGCTTCGCTCCGTTTCGCTGTGTATTACGGTGGGGTTCATTCATTCGTTCGTTCGTTTCATTTTGCTGCTACATTGACTCAAAAAGCTGCTGGTTATACACTTAGCGTCGTTTACCTGTCTTACGCAAAGACAGAGATAGCAAGTCAACGACAACAACGAGCCAGCAACAACATCGACCATATCCAGTTGAACAACACATCGTTGTTGCTGGCTGTGCCAATCGATGCTTAGGCCCCATTACCAATGCTGCTGTTGCTGAGGCTGCCCGCCGATCGTGATGATCGTCATAAATGTTTTTACACGGTGTGCCGTGTCGTCCTGTTTGTATCTGGATACATACACACAGGTATGTAAATACAAATGTACGTTCGTACTGTGCTACTCTTTGACCACGACTTTAGTTTATGAGCCGACACGGGTAATAAAGTAAGTTGGTAAAGTGTTATACGACTTTGGCCCTTTACAAGCGAAGAGATCATTTAAGAGAACTTGCTATGGATACTGTTCTCTTAAACGGCATCGAGCTCGTTCATTGCCATTTGATCACGAGACTTGTTATTACAGGCTATAGTTTTTTTTGCCTGTATTTTGGAATATTTAAAATGTTGTTTTCATTTGTTGTCGAATAAATTATAAAGTCGTTAGTAAAGTTTCAAACAAGGCTCGTTGAAGAGTCGGTGTTGGATATATGATTTTTCAAAATTTAACAAATTGATAAATAAGGGTTGCCATGTCATCAGTAATAAACACATAGGTATAGAAGATTCTAAACTCATCGCTGTAAAGAAGCCGATCGAAGCTGGTTTTTAACCGTAAATCCCTTTAAGTAAGTATAAACACGCAGAGAAAAAATATGGTTACTATATGTGACGCGCAAAATAGAAAGGGACCTAAGGGTAAAACCAGGTTTGTTCAGGAGAGCCATTTGAAAGATTTAAATACGTGTATCTTTGGTGAAGAATCGTCGACTTCACTTTCATAAAAAGCGCATATCTCTGGGAGGCAACACTTTTGGGGCATGGGATCGGTCTCATTCGATGCTCAGATGTTGTCCACATCAAAAAAAATGAACGCATAGGGAAAGGAACCTTTCCCTATGCGCTGTCACACATGGTCAAGGCAATAATAATATGTTCTCCGCAATATAAGTATGTTCGTCGCAACCATAGTATAGTATATTGAATTTAATTTTGACAATAGTATAATTGCCGCAACATAAATATTCTTGAATTGTAACAATAATAGTATTGTCAAATTTAAAAACGAAAACAATATAAATAGGGTTGGTGCGACAAAAACAATTGTTTTTTGGACTTTATGTTAACAATAATATAATTACGGCAATTATACTGTATGATTGTAATTTTTCTTCATTTAAATATGCTTTTAGAACAATGTTACTGTTAGGGATCTAATGCAATAAAAATACTTTTTATATAGAAATCACAATTTTTCGAACAAACGGCTGTGGCTTTGTGTAACTGAAATATTTTTAATAAAACCGCTTACGTTTTTTTAAACCGATTTTTTAATGCTAAATAAATCACTCCTATTATTTTAAATTTGATGTATTTTAAATAATTTGTATAATTCAAATCTATTTCTGATAACTTTACCCAATTCTAAGAAATAATCTTGGGATCATAGTATAGTTGTATGTGATTATACTATGGTCAAGAGAGCATAACATGATTGCGTCTAAATCATACTATGGTTGTGAGGATCATACTATATTTGTATGTGGAACATACTATGGTTGTGAGGATCGTAATAAGTATGTGGAGATCATAGTGTGGTTGTGTGTGAATCATACTATGGTTGTGGGGATCATAGTAAGGTTGTGCGTGAATCAAATTATTGTTATAATGATCATAGAATGGCTATGAGGATTATAGTATGGTTTTATTTGAATCATCCTATTGTTGGGTGAATCATAAAATTGTTGTTTCACAACCATATACCAAACAATAGTATGATGTTCTTCGAATATTGTTAACCCAACCATACTTTTTTTCTACGTGCAAATGATATTTCAGAAAAAAATCTAATTACTAGAGAACATTGCGAGTAAGTAAAATTCAAGTGTATACAATTTGGTCAACCTTGCACAAGGGCACACCGAGAGCCGATTTGTTGCCTCAACCGAATTTTTTTGCCAACCGAGTCATTGAGGTTGCATGCACCTCGAGTATTTTATTAGTACAACCGAATGTAAGTTGGTGCTCTGTAACGCACAGTAATTGTAACTGAAGTATCGGAAAAAAATACATTATAAATTTTTAGTAGAGGCAGAAATATGTTCCCTTATAAACATAAAATTCTTTAAACATAAAGAGGGTCATGGACAAGATAATGAAAGACTTTTACTGAATAAGCAAGGCTAAACGATTTACGTTAAGCAGTAATACGAGAGTTGCTATTT